>JAQIBA010000002.1:2983451-3276573 GCA_028293925.1 Brueelia nebulosa
ATGAGACAGCAGGAGGAAATTGCAGTTGCTGGTAATCATGCCTCCTCTTTCTGTTGGCCATCTTAGTCATTATAAGGTTACATTGAGTCAAAATATGTTTCAACAAAAGAAATAGTGCTAATTTTGTTTAAGCACAAGTTTCCAAACCATGAAAAACACTTTCCCGTTTGGAGAACTCCGAAGTGGAGGGAAGAACTGGAAACCGGAAACAGAGAAATTCATAAGTTTAATTATTGAGAGACAAAAGGAGGGGAAGAAGGAGCGGAGGAAAGCAGGAGAAAATGATTAATGCAAAATTTAGGATATCGATTTTATCTCCTGCTCAGGTTGTTTTGTTTGGCGTTTATTTGTTAACTTAAATGATGTTTAATTTTGGGTTGAAGCGGGAAAGCGAGGGGGTGAATGAAGGGAAGCTTTTGTTTAACGTTTCTTTCGTGAAGATGAAGTGTGAATTTTTTAAAAACCGACTTGCCGACATTTTCCTCTAGCAGTGAGAAACTTCAAAATTAGGTAACTGCTTTTAGGTTTGTTATTCATGAAGTGAACTACCTTTTTCCTTTTAAATCTTAAATTTGAGTTCCAGCTCAGGAAATGGCGTTATATCCGCATTTTCCCCATTTCGAAAATACGGACTCTTCACTGCTTGGTATCTTATATTAACATTTTAAGTGCGTATATTAAGACGGATAATATCGTTTCCATCGTCACCAAGTTTTACATTAAACTGAAAAAAAGGCGGGAAATTCAAACGTCTATTGACTCCGATTACGATGAAAATTTAATCTTTGAATGCTTACTGGGAATTGATACGATTCAAAATTTAGTTGTAAGTTTTAGTCTTCAAATTTGTTTTTAATATTAATTATTAAATAATATTTAAATGATTTTGGAGTAAATAATTTAAAATTAGCTATTTCCTTTCTTTTGAAGTTCACACCTAAGACCACTTTTGAGGAAAATAATGATAAAATATTAATAACCTTCTTAGATTTTCATTAACCATAAATCAATCTTTGGCCCTTGAAAGGGGTGAGTTTAAGACAAAGCTTTTAAAATTAACTCTTTATGTGAAAGTCCGTTCTAACAGGCGAATTTATTGGCATTATTTATTTCTCAAAAAAAGCATGTGTAGTTTCCTCTATAGGAAAATTCATTTTGTTGGAAGAACCAAAATTCTGAACTCAAAAGCAATTAAATTACAAAATTTTTCAATCGACTGTAAAGATTAAAAAATATGATTCGAAAGCTACATGCAAAAAAACTGGTTTTCTTAATCTCACAGGTAAGTTAAGCGAATGCTTATTATATCACTTAAAAATATCCTTTGGATGATTAGGAGAACGGCATTTAAATTCAAATTTTAAATTTAAACTTCTAGAATTCATTCGATTTCACGTCAATATCGTAATACAATATTAGGAGTCGGTTAATTCACTGTTATTTCTCTATTCTTTAGTAATTCACGCACTGGGAACTATTATCCAAAGCTTTTTTGCAATATCCCCAAGTGCCCCTTTCCAAAATGGAGAATAAACTTACCAATCGCTTCAGTGACTTCTTCCAGCCAGGGTTTCTGAGCGAAAAACGCAGTTTTTGATTGATCCTAGAAAAAAAAGGTGGCGAGCATTAAAATCCATGAAGGTTTAACAAAATCACAATGCAAGAAATTCATGTCAGCGCTATAAAATAAAAAAAGTGAAATTAAAAAATATTTAAACTATACGGCGCGGAGATTTTTAAAAAATAAATCAGATTCCGCGAAAAAGGGGAGAAAAGTGCATTTTGCAACAAACAAAAAAACTCGTCCAATAAAAAAGTAGTTTTCCGTATTGCTTCCTATCGGATGTAAATCAATACGCAAATAATGAGGCATCACGATTGTGGCATGTGTCGGTTCTCACCCTCACCGATGCTCTGCAACCTGACATCCCTCTCCCCACAGTCCCTGAATGAAAACGATAAAAGCTCCCGCTTGCACTATATCAAAAATGTCAAATATTCATAACGAATGTGCAACTGATTTTCCCTCGGATTTTAAACAAACCGGGAAAGTTTAACCCTTTGTCCCGCACGCCCTCACCAACCCCTCCCCAGCTTCTCCTCCCATTTTATCTCCCTCCAATGAGCTTCATTAGAAAACTTCATTGTTGGATTAATAAACTCTTCGGCCTCCCGAATCTCCTTTGCAGAACTGTCACCTTAGGATGGGCTTTGTCCTGGCGTGTCCTCTCACAACCTATCAAGCATTTCTGGTCGCTGTGGAAATATTAAAATAAGGTTTTATTATAAGTAGAAATTGATATTTAATGTTAACATTTAAATGTTAAATTAATGTTTAATTTAATGTTAAACTATAAAGAATCGAACAGCATCCCCAATGGCTATTTTTAATAATAACAACAAGGGCATATTATTTTAAATGCCTCCATTAATTTTTTCTAGCTGTCCTTGATTGATCCTCCCACTTTTTGGGGTAAAAGGATAAATCTGGAGTTAAAAACTCTCTCTACCTTCCTTATCTTTCGTGCCGTTGAAAAGTTCCCAATCATTCCAATACATTTGGTGCTGCAGCCAAACCCCGTGAGAGAAAAGATGAGGGAGAACATTTAAAAAAATCAGGAGCCTCTGGAACATAAAAAGCTTTTAACTGAAATGCAAACTGAAGCGAAGTTTGACCATAACGACCACCCCGCACCCCCTTTTAATTTTCTCTTTTTCCGCAACTCGTAAATAATGACACAAGCTGATGTTTACTGCACCCAGCAACGCTTTTTACAATTCTCGACCTCCCGCCCCGACACCCCCAAATAAAATGAGGGTAAGCGATAAACAGAAATAAAAAAGATTGCACCTGCATTGGGAAAGGCCGGCGAAACGCTTCCCGGGAGAAAAGCAACAGCGATTCTTTTAGTGAAGCCCTCTCGGCTGCGGCACGGGTTCTGAAAACTTTCCCAACTTTCCCGACGCTCCTTTTCTTCGCGGAGAAGAAAAAATTCTTACAGTAAAAAAGTCTCAAGCTCCGCCATCTGAAGGCAGTAAAAGAAAGTTGCGAGTTTTGAAAAAAGAAATTGAAACCGAGGAGGAGCGCCACAGCCGAGGACTTTTCTTACTCGGAAAAAGTGTGCAAAAGAAAAGTGAAGAAAGAGAAAGGGGAAGAAAGAAAACTGAGGGGGATGAGGCAAAAGAAGCCGAGATTTGGGGAAGAGGCGACGCCAAGTTCTTGACGACTCCTTCACGAACTAACTTTTCTTTAATTTCTTTCACATCATTTTTCTCCATCTTGAAGATTTTTCGCACGCAATGCAGCAAAGCTTTCCTTTCTTTTCAGCGCTTTCCCTGGGCGGAGTCCGCTCCGACTTTTCTCCTTCCTCACAAAGGTCGACCTGATCAAGACACCACGGCAGGACATTGTACCACCCATTTATTTCCGAAATAACGCATCTATAGTTTTTTCTCTGCAATCTGCTCGAATTTTACATTATATCGCTTCATTCAAAACCTGTCGGAGCCCTTTACCTTTACTTTTATTTTCCTTTGACGCATACCCGACCTTTTGTACGTTGTATTTCTATGGAACGCAGCTATTAACCAAAATATAACCAAAAAAGAATGCAAGAAACTTAAAATTGAGTGCTGAAGCTAATCGGCTCTGCACGAGGAATAGAAATAATCCAAAACGATATCAAATCACATAATTTTCATTTAACTTCACGGAAAATCGCCCGACATAAGTTTCTGAAACACTGTATTTCGAAAATATTTCGGGTGTTTGATAAATACGTTCAAAAATGTTCTCAAAGTGAGAAGCAGAAACAGAAGCATTGAATTGTGAATATTTGGGCTTGATTTTGTGCCTTCAATGAAACAAAGGAAAAGCGATGCGTTTTCCTCTTCAAAAGGGACCGCAATCAACCAATGTTCGTTGTACTGTATACTGATAGGCATATACATTTCAGTAAAACAAATTCAAAACTTTGGAGTGCCTAAGAAAGTTCCACCGTTCAAGACGGTACCCTCATTACGGAAATCCAATTTATTAGAAATACTAAAAGTTTTTATTAATAATTATGATCGGATGCTAAAAAAACAATCGATAAAAATATCCCGTATTATCCCGTGAAAATAATGAGTCATAGTATTGCAATTTTTTGTAAGTTAAAGATGATACTTTCATCTTTAATTATTTTCTACTATTATTACTTTCTATTATTTTCTGTTTTATTACTAAATCTTTAATAATTTTCATTCCTTCGCGGCATTAGATTACGCTTAAAATTCTTCATAATCGGAATTATGTAAATTCATTCTAAAAGAAAAACACAAAGCGCTAAACTGGCCGATAAAAAAGAACGTATTCTCATCGTGAAAAAGGGTTGTCTAACCGAAGCTTTCATTCTTTTTTTCTTGATCTACATTTGCGCAGTTCTGCGGTTTCGCCTACTGCTTTCCACCCCTCCGAAGTCCGTCCAAAGAAAGTGCTACAGAGTCTCAACTGTGAGTTGATTGGCTGCGGTCGGAGGTGAAAACCGCAGAGAGGGTGTAAGGGGGTTGCACGTAGGGGTGGCATGTGACAGACTTTCTTTGGTGTTACGCAACTACAGTTTTTGATTGACGTTTACACGCCCAATTTTTTTTTTTTTAATTTCTGAATTCGGTGTTTACATTCGACTTCGGAACAACATTCAGAAACGGATGAATAATAATAAGGGAAACTTCATTCAAAAAAAAAAAAATAAGAAAAGACTGAGGGTGAGCAAAAAGCAAAAAGGTCTCATGAAAAATAGGAGAAAAGTTGAGGGGAGCGGGAACAAATTTATCGGGGTTTGAAAGCTCAAATTTTCTTCCTTCATTTTAAATTTATGACCATACACAGAATCCCGGGATATTTATAACCACTTTAGAGCTTTCGAAACCTTTTCCTTTTCCTTTCTCTTTTTTTCCATAAAAATTTCGTTCGAATACCTACCTACATTTTGATATATGATTGAATTTAAACAGAGTACCAAATAGTTACAAAAGTCTTTAGAATTTTTTAAAAAAACTTCATACTTTTTTCGCTCAGAATAATTAGTGTAGGCGTATTTAGGATGTACATAATCTAAATTTAAAATTCGTGCATTGCTGACCTGTTTTATTTCCATATGTGCACCTTTTTAGAGTGGAAGCACAATTGGTTAATAAGCTTAATAAGTTAATACTACATTGAGAGATTATTGAAATTAATTTATTTACTCCAAGACTCAGATACTCCCATAAAAGAGGGTTTTTGTGTTTGTAAAATTAATTTTTTCCTTTCTAATTATCAACCGTTTACTTAATTTTGAAATTTTTTACGCATAAAAATCTTCAGCCTAAGCCAGCAATTACATTATATAAAGCGCTCTGTTGAATACATTTTGACTGAGTGTAAAGCAATAAAGAAGATAAAATAAATGAATGAAAAATTAAATACGTTAACGACTGAGTTAACGATTATTACATAGAATTTACAATCAAAGAAATAATTTGATTAATTTTTGATTCATTTAAGAAATTTCCAATTGACCAACAAATCAGTTTTCTGTCGCTCACTTATCGAACTAAATGAAAATCAACTAAACATAAATAATTAAGAAACACAATTCGCAATGGTTTTTTTTCCTTCTGATTTTTCCCGAATTCATTACAAAGACGGTCACATCTCCGTAATGGCCGTCGGTTTTTATAGCGTAATAAAGAGTCAGCGTTAAGTGCGGAGAAATTAAACTCTTTCGTATTTTCACGGCGATTTTTCAAAAACCTCATCGTGTGCTATCTGAGAAAAGCTTAAAGAAGTAAAATTCTGAATCTACTCCTGTTTTTGTCTTTCCTCCCTCGTTAAAGGGTTGGATCGCATGCATACATAATCACTTTCCTACTCTGGTTAATGTTCTCACATTTTCATTATAATTCTAAGGATAAAATCTTGAGTGAATTATCTAACTAAATCCGTCCTCTCCCCTTTTCCACCGCTACCATTCGCTCCTCTCTTCTTCCTTCTTTAGCCTTATTTTAATCCCTCCTCTGGTTTTCAATTTCACCTTAATGCCCCCCCTCCACCCGCCGCCCATCTCCTTTCCAGGCCTCTTCTTGTTTAATTCCACTGTTTGTTTTGTTTTATGTGAGTAATTATCGAATTCATATCTGAGTTCAGAATTGTTTTCATTTTCTCGGCTTTTCTTTTCGATTCCTTTCCCCTTCGCGCAGTCGGTTTGGATGCAAATAATTTTTTTAGCACCGCAGCAAAATCTCTTTCTTTGTCGAAAGCAAATTTGATGCTTTATCTCGATTATGGAATGATTTATTTGCTGTCTCTTTTAGATCAACCCGTTTGACTCATTTCAATGTGTGATAAGTTTAAGAATTTTTAAAGTATAATTACCAATACAACGAGTGTTAATGGTTCCTGACTTTTTAGCAAATTTACAACAGCAGCATTTCAGGTTTCTCGAATCTTGACAGCAATGACAGAACATCTTTTTCCAGAGTTCACAGAAAGGTTTCAGTAATACAAATTTAATTGTTCAAATATAATTGGTGAGGCAAGTCTCAGTTTAGCATACAATTGTGAAGTTTAAAATTTAAGACTCGGCGAACCTGAATTGTACTCCCACGCACAAACTTCTGACATCAAAGTCACCCCTATCTCTTTTGAAATATTTTAAAAATTAATTCTAAATTTTCGGGGAACTTGGAGCGAAAGGAAAAAATAGGAAAAAGTTCCCTCTAAATAAGGTCGGCTGGAGTAATAATTTCCGACAAAAAGATTTTTGAAAATTTAACGCGGAGGGAAGAGGATCCAAGGGGCGGGGTGAAAAAAATGAAAGGGATTGAAATTTTGAAAGCTCTAATTAATTTCAAGTGGTTTACTTTGCTCTCCGCTTTGTTTTATACTTTCTCGCCATTTCTTGGTTTTATATGAGAAGAGCTCTTCGCTCACTTTCGAATTTCTCTTTGCCCTTTGCCTTTCTTCTCTTCCCAACCACTCCCTTTCTCCTCACCCACTGACTTCCGTGCTCTTCTCCTTCCCGTAATGACGGTGCCTTTTCAGCCTTTCTTTGCTTTTTAAGTTTCAGCCTATCGTTTTCATCAAAATATTATTTTAATGTTTTTCAATCAAAATCTGAAACATCGTCTTATGTTTTTCGATTGAATTCGAAGAAAATTTAGTTCAGAAGTTTTAAACCACAAAGATTTTTGAATTTTAAAAAACTCAAAAGCAATCAAAAACAGCAGTTTAGGTAATTGTTAGTTTTTAAAATTTTTATTAATTCATTGCAAACATTTTTAATTTGCTGTAATTTTAAAACTTCAAATTTTTTGCTTCCTTTTGAACTCACTGAAACAGAAGAAAAGCATATTTTCGTTTGGCGCACAGAGTACCGAAAACTCCCGACGCCGTCCATGTTTCTAAGAAGTTTGTTTGCATATTTTCCTGAAGCATTCGAAATATTTCCCAAAAATATTGAAAACAATAAATTAAAATGGCGGACTAGCAAAAGAGAGAAAGAGAGAGAGATAGAAGCAAAAAGTAACAAAAAAGTCACAGAGGGGAGAAGTTTCCGGCAAAGGGTGAAACAAGATTGTATGGGAGGAGGTGTGGAAAGGAGAAGGAAGGGAGGAAAGAGGCTAAAAAGGATTTGGATGAGAGGATAATAAAATGATGAAAATGTTTTCACCCCTTTCTTCTCTCAAGGCGCTGAAAAAGGTTAAAAGTGAGAAAATACAAAACAAGATTATCACTTTAAGGAGGTCGCAAACTTTTTCCTGCATTTCCCCTTAACGAAAGTCTCCGGGGCCTCATATCGCCAATTTTTAATTATTTTCGCCTAACAAAGAGCTCATCAATGGCACTGATGAGTTTCATTTATGGGATATTTACATATATTCTGTAAAGTAACATTAAATAAGAGATTCCTGCATTTAAATTGCACTGAGTTTTACATTTAATTTTGAGTCAAAACAAAACGAGAGTAAAAGCCAATGATCATATTGGGAAAAACCTTTGAATGTAATTTCTAAAGTTAAAAGACAATGTTGCGTCAAAAGTAAGAGCCTTCTTTTTATACGACATTAATTATTTTGTTAAGTTAAATACCTTTTGAGAAGTAGGAAGACGAGCGAAATTTACAGATTTACATTGAATGAAGAAAGGAAAATTGGAAACGAAAAATATGTTTTAAGGGGAAAGAAAAATTATCTCTGAACCGTTAAGGTCGTGATTTACCAGTCACAGGGACAGGCAAGAGATGAACTGACACATTTGAGAAGCACCAATTGCATTCTTCGATGAATGAAAAGATTTCCCAATGCCTTCAGCAACGACTATAGGAAAAGAACTGCGCAGGAGAAAAACAAAAGAACTTCATTTACCTGAACTAAAAGGCTGAAGGGAGCTTATATCTGCCCTGAAATTTATTTCCGTTTCGCTAAACAAAAAGGTTTCTTTCGCAGAGGAAGAGAAAAAATGGAGTCGAACTTCCTGGAAAAAAAAACAAGAATTATTAAGCGAAGAGATTAAAACAAAGAAAAATCTTTCGCTTTTTTGTGTTTCTTGCGTTGTTTATGAGCTTCTATCGTTCTCGTAAATTGTTTAAACAAGTTGAATTCGTTGTCGGGATTCGTGGGTTTGGCCCGGCGCTTTTTATTCCCATTAACTCGAAAAAGGGTTTTCTTTATTTATGGAAATTTACAAAAAATGGCGACGTTTTCCGACATGTGATAAGGGAATTTTTGATTTACTATCCATGAAAAACTGCCACCTCTTTCTGTTCCCCTCTTTTTCTCTTCCTTTTCCATCTGGTTTCCCGGACGTGTTACTTACCTCCGAGCATTTTCAGAAAGAAGATTCAGTTCAGATAAAATAGGAATGAATGAAAAGAGAGCGAACAATATTCCCGCCTAAGAAAATTAGAAAAGTAGAAGATGCTGCAAAAAAGGGGCCACTTTTAAACTCAGTTATACTGCTCACTTGCTTGGGAGGGAACACAAAAAAGAGAGAGGTTTTTCTATAAAAGTCACGTGATTGAGGCCTTTTCAAAATGCACGAGTCACCTCCATCCTTTCTTTAATTAAAAATACTCAGCAGTCTTTTTTCAACGACTCGGCTCTAAATATCGCTGGCAGTTATTCTGTCACAGATGGTGAGAGTAAAAAGGTCGAAGGTTTTCGCTGCGGCAAGCGGGGAAGGAGACTTCTTGTGTGCGATTCTCGGTTTTCGGGTTTCCCCATTTGGCCAAAGCGGTGGATTTTATCATCAGCCTTTTAAGGTTGGGAGGTTGAGGCCTTTGGAAATTTCTTTAATTAACTTTCCCACCCCGTTTTTGCTTCCTTCATGTTTTCTTTTTTAGTATTAATTTTTTTTATCGGCTTCCGACTCAAAAAAATTTATTTAAAATTGTTCCTCATTCTTCGGCTGGCTTTGGTTTCATCAGTTGAACGCCAAAAATTGATTTTCAAAATCATATTTTTATTTTTTAACAGTTCTGTAGCATAAGAGAAATATATTATATTTTGGAAAGTTTAGAAAGAAATTACCATTATAAATTACAAAAAAAAATAATTTTGCAAATTTAAACTTAACTAACTCTCTCACATACTCTTAAGAGGAACAGAGAAGAATTACATGAAGGGGAAAGGAACGGAGGACCGAGTGTTTTGAATCAAGACATGTATACACGAGAGATTTACATATCAAACATTTATGACCGGGTTTTGGCAAGCAGCGGACCGAGAGAGATGAAAGCCATGGGGAAGCGAAGGGAAAAGGGTGAGAAAACAACCCCCGCCTCGAATAAGTCATAAGGAATGCTCTTCACCCTCACTTCCTTTGAGCCATTCAGGCATATTGCTACTTTGTTTATTTTCAAAGATATACTTCACGTAGACTTGGGCTCCGTGGAGAGAGCCGGAGAGTAGGTGGAGGGGCTGTGCTTTTCTCTTGCTTTTTTATAACTTTTTATTTCTTTTTAAAGGAATACATCCTTCGGGATATGTAAAATAGCTTTTATGAAAAGTCGAGAAGCCGGAGATATGGATGGAGGGTTTTCGAAAAAGAGAAACTCGGAAGTGCAGCTTTTTTCTTTCAAGAAAAAATATGAGAAACGAGTTTGGAGACAAGAAGGAGAACTGTAGCTGCAGGATCGCTGTTGGGGATTTTAGAATGGTTAGTCTAAACAGAATGGAGTTATAATTGCATTAAAGCTGCTGCAATGCCTAGTGCTTCCAATTCAAGAAAAGTTATTTAACCCTAAAATACTCCAAATGAACTTAAACATAAAGAATAATTTTCAAACCTAATACTTAATTGCTATCAAAAACAGACAGAATGTTACTTTAGAATGTTTTGATCTCTCAGGATTATTCGAAGTTAACTGTTTTTAGATTTTAATTTGCACGAAAAGAAAGTATTCCTTATACAGTTATAATATCTTATCCAGTCAAGAATTCCGATGAATAGATACGTACAGTTTCTTCGTTTGATAAAGTTCTGTAAAAACTCGAACAATTACAATAAAAATTAAAGAGAAAAGAGGTTTGTTTTAAAGAGAAAAGTCAAACTAATCTCAAAGGAGTGTTCTTAAAATCTAAGAAAGCTCCACCGATCCATTATTTAGTAAGCAGAACAGAGTCCTTTATCGAACTTTTAAAGGTACACAGCACACCTGCAGTGGCCATAAGAAAATTTCTTCTCTCAATTAGTGATACGTAACTGTCGAGGTTCACTTCTATGGGTTAAGCTAAAGCGATTGCTTTGGAATTTTTTTATTAAAATTTGTAATGTCGAATGTAAAATTTCGAAGTGCTAATTAATCATTTTCATTTAATAATTAATTAAAAAACCCCGAACCAATTACTTTTTCATAAGAAATCTGATTTAGAAAACGCAAACTGAGAACTCCAAAAACGTTCAAAAATTTTTTGAACAAATGCAAAATGCGTTTAAAAAAAAATCTTCCACATTGCAGTACTTAGAGGAATTGAATAGTCTAGCTAAGAGCAATTTCCTGTGCCAGTTTCGGAATTCCTTCAGACTTACCACCACTTTTAAGAAAACATGAGACACTGCCCCCAGACTTTTTTCTTATATAAACAAAAAAATTAAGGGGAACACAATATTGAAAATGCTGAGAGTTCCACGAATAGGAAGTGCCTCGGAGGTTACTAAGAAGGAAGAAAAAAGAAAGGAAATGAGAAAAAGGCCGGAGGGCAGGAGAGGGATTGAGGATAGGGGGTAAAAAAACAAATTAGCTTTGTCTTGAAAATTATTGACATTGCTTAAAGACCATTAGTAAACCAAAAAAACATCGGAAAGACCTGATTTAAAAAAAAAAAAAAGAAAAAGTACAAAATAAACAATATTTCAAATGTCACTAAAGAGGGACGGACAGACCGGTGAAGGTAGGGAGAGATGAGGGTGGAAGAATGCGAAACTAATTTCCGCTTTTCTCGCGCGCTTTTTTCTCCCCCAAACCACCCATCCGACACTCCCCAAATTCCCTGAGCCAAATCCCGCACTGAAACTTTTCTTTTACGAGAGACCAATTTATGTCTTCTGGTGAGAAAGCTGACCTTTTTTCACCTTGAGTTATACAGGGTCTCCCCGAGGAACGAAAGGGAGGAAAGAAGAATGCGACTCAGCTGCCTCCCTAGGGGTATGAATACTTGGATGAAATATTTGGGCGTTTTGAGGGTGTTTGGAGGAGGGAAGAATGAAAAGTGTCGGGTTAATGAGAGCCCGCGTCTTTTGTTACGGCCACAATTTATGGTTGCACTCCAAGAAATTTCAATTTGTATCGTCTCCACCATCGGCCTATTAATTTCTTCACAAGCATAGCTGTTCCCCATTAGGTATATTTAAAGTTATTTCTAGGGAAGAGTCTCTCTTAAGTTTGTTAAGAATTTAAAACCATGAATTTAAGATGTCCTCCTTTGACCTTTAACCCCTGTATTGAAAAAGAAGCAGTTATTAAAGAAAAGGGAATTGCTTCCCAATAAGGACGCTTTCCAGGGAAATTCAAAATTCTGAGTTTTAAAATTGCCCTCGAATTTTCATTTTTAAAAATTACCCTTTTGCCCCTCCCTTCACGCTATTCCATCCTCTCAGAGGTTCCTCAAGATTCTTTCAGCATTCCCAGAATTTATTGCCTTCACAGCTGACAGTCTAGTTAATTACTGCTCCCCTGGGAAAGTTTTCAGCTCGACGTAGCCTCCAGATGCAAAATTTATTCATATTTTAAGGAGACCATCGGCATAGCGAAGGAAAAACACCTCCCTTTCGAAGATCACGGGTTGAATCTTCCCCTTTCACGTGTTTGAATGAATTAGAAATTCTACAGAAAAACCGGAAAGAAAAAAATGTTCGAGGGTGAAAAGGTTCGAAAATGGCGGCCTTCGAATCTAATTTTCCGGTAATCAGGCAGAAACAATCTTGATTCACAAATTTCCTTTTCTGCGCCCGTCTACAGGCGATCTATCCTTGCCACTGTCCAACATACACTGAGCCACTCCAATCCTCCCTCCCCCGAATCAACCCCTTTCTCCTTTCTCTCTCTCTCTCTCTCACACCCTTTCTCCGCATCTTTACTTGGTTCGCTTCAAATGGCAACTTCAATGGAAGATTTAATTAAATCCCCGGTCTTGATTTATTGTCGCCTGCTCTTCTCCCTCTTTTGCTCTCTCCTTCCCGCGGACTCTCTTCATCCCTTGTACTTACTTGGGTCACCGCCGCTTTCGCACCCATCCCTTTCCTCCCCTCTCCCATCACCCTTTTATTCATTATTTGGATAACTTTAAACTGAATTTTATAATAATAAATCAATATCGCTTTTCTTTACAGTCATCGCACTGCTTTTAGTTTGATGATGAAGAGACTTTATCAATAATGCTGATATTTTGACCCACAAATACTTTTTATATGCACATAAAAATCCCCGAAATTTGAAGTTTAATTAAATTATACGGCAATTTTAGTTTTAAAAGCTCAACCTGAATAAAACCTCAAATTCAATTTACTGTATCTCTGTGCTTCGATTTTGGCTCATTAGAATACTCACATTAATAATATTCATTTCAGGATAATATAATCAATACCCACCGCGAGAAAATGATATATAATACCTTGGAAATTCTCCTAATTTTGGAGAGAACTGTGTACAAGCCGCGCAACTGCCACGGAAAGCGGGCTAATATAACCGTATAACACAAATACTCCGCCGAGTGGAAAATATTTTTAAAAAAGAGTTTTTTATTTTTAGAGGAGCTGCGGAGTGCTCAATATTGAGTCAACGTTTCAAAGATATTTCTTTAGAGGAAAGCGATTCACAATATTAGTCGATGGCATGAGATTTCCTTCTTTGAAAGGAATCCAACCAAGGAAAATTTTAGCTGGAAAATTATGAATCTGTGCACACGAATTCACCGCCTTCTGTGACATTGGACTGTCAGTGAAGAAGGCGAAGAAAAAATATGAGGGAGACGCAGATGTTGCAACAACGAGGGAGAAGAGAGAGAAAGACAAAGAGAAAAGAGAGGAGAACTTTAAATCAAGACTCGGAAAAGGAAACTTTCAGCGAATAACTCCCCCACCACCACCGCCACCGCCACCATTCCCTTTCCACGAAAGCCTTTCTCCTGGGATATTTTGCAATGTGAAAATAAAAAGAAGAAAAAAACCGGGAAACTCGGACGCGAGATCCATTTCCGGGGAGGGGGAACTTTTCCGAGTTTCCCACGTTATCCGAAGCGAATCCTTCGATTTGCCCCTCCACCGCTCCTCAAGAAAAACATTCAACCGGAAAATGCTCTGGAAAAAATAAAGAAAATCCGGTCGTCGTTCGGAGGGGAAAACTTTGAGCCTTATTAACATCGGCTGGAAAATTAATTAATTTAAGAAAGTCTTCATCTTCCATTTTGTTCCCTTCGCTCACCTACTTTCTTCTGACGCTTCCTTCTTCCCCCTTTCCATCCCGTCCTGTGCCGCCGTCTTTTTCGCTCTTTTCATTTGACTAATGCCAGACATGATTATGATTTATGTTTTCCAATATTTTCACATCCCAATTAGTTATTGTTATCTCTCAAACCTTCCTACCATTTCTCTTCTCATTATTGCCTTTGATTTAAATTAAAATTTACTTTTCTATGCCTTTTAGACTTATCTAGTAACAAGTTTTTAAAAAATGGAAAATACATTTCCTTTGAGTATTTGTAAAATTTTTGTAATTTTATATATAATTATATTAATTCATACTTTTTTTTTATTTAATACTTGTATTAGATACAGGAGGCACTGTGGAAAGTTTATAGATTACATTTTAGATAATAACTGAAGTTTTTCTTCCGAAGATCGCAAAACCCTCCTTTAAACTAATTTCAAACACCCCTGTACTATCTTAATTCTTGTTTCACTTGCTTCTACATGAAAAAGGAAGGAGAAGAGTGTTCATAAGAAGTTTAAAAAAATTCCTTCTGCTTATCTTCAGTCCCTTATACGGGCATTTGTACCAACAAACACTTTAGATAATTTCCCTCGAGGAAAAGGATGGGAGCACTCATTAAAAAGTTTTTAGAACAGAGCTTGCGTCGATATTAATAAAGCCAAATTTTTGAATTCCATCCTCCCGGGGAACCTTCAAGGTTTTCCCCAACGATTTAAGACCGAAATTTTGTAAAAATATTTTCATAATAAAAGGTTTCTCCAGTGAGAGCGATTAAAATTTTCAATACAATGTAGACATTCCGAAGCAGAAGGGTGTGAGGGTAGAGTTGAGAAAGGTTCATTTCTGTATTGGAAGCCAATCCATCAGGCGCCCGAAGGTTTAATTAAATATCCCAGCCAGCCTCTCCTCCACTCTTTCCATTTTAACCTTTTCCAACTTCTTCCTTTTCCTCTCCTTCCCCACCTTTCCCTCGCCTACCGTCCTCATCTCACGTCTCCGCTCTCCGTTACTTCTCATATTTTCTTACTGGCTTTGATCCTCTCTTTTTTTATGCTTCGTTCACGCTCAAATTTGTTTCAAATATGGTTGCCTTTCCTATCTTTTCTGGGAAACTACACCAAATTACCATTCGATTCCACATTAAAAAACAAAATGTGTTGTACTCGCTTCTTTCCTTTTTTCTTTTACTCCTCCCCAGGAGTGAATTCAGTCAGCACTTTCATCATTCTATTTCTAAGCAGTACAGTACAAAAGATCTCTGTCCAGTCTTTAGCCTTATTCTTCATTCGGAAAGAGAAAGCCGAAGCTAATTCAAACATCCTCGAATGGCTTTTCATTCAATTGCTCCTTTTTTCCTAATTTCTCCCCTGAGCAGGAAAGGATGCTCATGAATCGTAAAAGGTTGTCATCACTCAAAGAGGCCCATTCAGTTGAAAGGTTCCTTTTTATGATCAAGGAACTGCTGGGACAGAAAACGGACAAAGGTTTTGACATTAGTTGAAGCGGTCAAGACGTTATTAAAAGACATATCATAAGAAGACCGAGCCGGGCCTAAGCCAATGTCGGCTTTCAAAATCTTCCTCCCCCCTTTGCTTAGGCAGTAAGACTTCACGTGAAACGCTTTTATTATTTAGATTAAGAAGGAGGACTTCCTCCTAAGTTAACCTTGAATTATAGGATTCTTTTTCCGCTCGATTTCAACTTGATTCGTCGAATGAATTGCCCCCCGAGGTGTCGTAACAATGCGGCGTGTCAATAGCGTTGTCGGGTCAGCAGAATGAACCTTTCGTTATAGTTTTTTATGCTTTCTTCGCTTTCTGGTTTTGTAAAAAGTCCCAGACAAATTCAGAAAATTGCTTTTTCTGAATTTTGAAGCCACTGTTAAAACAATAAATGCAGAAAATTGGTAATCTTCTTCCCATACCTGAATTAGTTAATGAAATTAAAGTATTAATGAATGCCGAACAAATTTTTGCCCTAAATTCTCACCATATTCAGAAACTTACTTATTCTAATGTCGTTAGCTATATGTATGCATCCCACACGTTTTACGAAAAAAAGGATAAATGAATTTATTAATAGCATCGTTTCGGTTAAGTTTAGCTTGCGGCACGTGGACTTGGTGTCTCCCACGTGATGGCAACGCCCAACAACGAGTTCTGACTCGGGTCTCATTGATAAGTTCATAAAGTCAGAAAAAAAGATAAAAAAAAGGTGTATAATTTTTCCTTCTAGTAAATTTCTTGTTCGTTCTCTCCATTTTCTCCCTCTCCTCTGAATTACACCCCACAATGTGGAGCTTAACGAGCCTTGTCCTAATACCGTATAATTGCCTTTCTACTTTTTTTCCTCTGGCTTTTTTTCATCATAGGGAAAAATTTCAGCTCGAAATTATTTTTAAATATTTAACATGTGGAAAACTCAAACGGATTTTAATTTACCGACAATCTTATTAATTGAAATGGTGGGAGGACAATTTTAAAATTTGGTTTCTTAACTAATTTATATTCCTTTTTTGACTTCGGATTCTTTTACACTAAACTGTTATTTCAGCGGTTGAACTCAAGTTTTTTGTCCATTCATCTCCTCCCCCTGTTATTTATGAACCTCAACTCACTCAACCCATGAAATGGATTGACTTTTTAAATTTTACGGTTACTGGGTTTAGTGCCAATAGGTGAAGTGAACGTAGTAAAGAGTGCTTTTTTTCTTAAATTTTTAACCTCGGAAATTGACTTTTTTAACCACGGGAGTAGTATTAAACCCTTGAAGAGAGTACCTCTTCTTTTAGCTTTGTTCTTAATAACAATATTTGACTTACGAATTGTCGGTAAATGTAACCAGTTGATTTTTTTTAATAACTACATTTTATTTTAATTAACTATCAATCAATGTCGACAGACCTGAGTAAGTTTTTAAAAATTGCGCCTACAAATATACGTTTAGATTTTTAAAATTTCAGGCTTTCTAAGCAAGTTTTTTCGAACTTTTATTTCTAATTAAGGTGAAACCCCTAAAGTTAGCACAATTATTAATGTGAAAGCTAATGAAATATCTATAAATATAAAATTCCTACAGTAAACTTCTGAGTTTTTTGTATTAAATGAAAAAATAAACCAATGAATTAAAAATAAAAAGAAATACTTTATTTTATACAGTGATAAATTAGCATATAAATTAAATTTCAGTGTTGTATTCATTATTTTTATGCTTTCTACCCTATTAAGACTTGAAAATTATAGGAGGGCCTCCGGAATTTTACAAACTAAAGTAAAAGGCTTGAAGTTAGAAAACTATAAATTCCAATGTTTCAGAAAACTTCAGCTCTGGTACAACCTAATAAAAATGTTGACTAAAAATCACAATGTTTGTTAATCAAAAATTTTCAAAATATTTGAGACTATGCAGTGAAAATGCTACAAATATTTTACTCAAGGTTTTACAATTCGTTTTTAAAAACCTTTTGATTGAAAAAGGTCGAAAGGAAAGAAAGACAAATGGGAAAATGCGAAACCCGAAAATCTCGTAAGAAAAGTTTCATGTAAAATTCATTTTGGGGTGATTGAGAGCCACTGGAACCGATGTAAGGGCAATTTCCTTGTCGTGTAAGGGTAGTTACAACCCTTAATGTCCGTTTAAATGAGGCCATTCTTTTCCGGCCTTTACTTGATGCCTTCTAATTCATTCGGACAAAATAATTCTCTCCATTTTCCATTCTTCTCCAGTATTTCCTCTTAAATTTCTTCCGTTGCCTTTAACCTTTTATACAATAAAATAAGCATTATCTGTCTTAACAGTTTCTTATCCTTTAACCTTTTAATACTTTTTCAGTCCTTCCGGGCGCGCACAATAAATAGATAAGCTTAAAGTGATTATTATTTTCGATAATAGATAAGCTTAAGTGATTATAACGGCACCTTGCAATCAACACCACCTAAAAGCCACAAGTTCTTATCTTCTCTTGTAAACCAGCACAATATTACTACAAAGTATTTCTATCAGTCCTCACTTGCGTCAAGAAATTCAAAACAATCCTTGTCACCTAGTATTGCACTAATCCACAATAACCTTTTCCCCAGTCCTTAGTGTACATCCTCACTCAAACAAGAATGGATTTAGCAATGAACTATTCCCTTAGGATAGGGAGAAAACAAGGTCGAGTGACCACCGAACAAGGGCATTAACAATGCAAGACGGACAACAAGAGAGAAAGAAGAGTCCATTACCCAAGGCGACCCTCGTCGCCACTAGACGCTGCAGCCAAGGTACTCATAATAAACCATTCATTATTTCCTTCTATTTACTCATCCTGTAGTTTTTTAAGTTTAGGTTATCCATCTCCACCCACCCCTGCTTCCCCCCGCCCCGAAAAAGAAGTATTTCCGAGAGCATTAATTATTTTCGTTGAAGCATTAAGACAATTAGGCCTGGAAACTTTTGAAAAGCTCCTTTGGGTCACATTAACCCAACTTTCGGTGTATTTAATTAAATAGAAACGAGTACTAAACAAGCGTATTTTCCGTTAATTAAAATTTGGTTCTGAGTGCATGTCAGTCGAATGCATTCCGGGAGATTGCAATTCTACTTCATTTTCCTCCAACCCCTCACCCTTTGTCAACCCCGACAGCTGCCCATATTCCCACTGGCAGCATTCGCGTTTAATTGAGACTCACCAAATGCAATTCATTTTTTTTTCAAAATGTGATTTTGAAAGATTTTTCAATTTCAATTGGTGCCGCAGCGATGCATCAATGGCAGAATATTTTCTTTCGCCTACTTCACTAAAATCAACGTCAAGATGTCAGAAAACAATCAAATAAAAAATTAACCTCTCATTGTGAAATTCTGATGAGTTAGCACTTTGTCTTGTCGAGATGTAATGGCCTTATTATAAAAAATTTTTGTTTATTGAAAATGGAAAAGAAAAATAATTATCCTAATTTCAAAAATTTATCAATTTTTTACCTCACCAAAGATACAAGTTTCCTTGCTATTATGGAGGAAAAAATAAACGCAGTTCTAACTTTCGAAGACAGAAATATTAATCTCAAAATCATTCCTATCAATGCCATTTTAAATCAAACAAAAAAAACTACGTTGGTCCTCAACAAGAGGCATGAAACAAAAGCATTTATAAAACCCTAGAAAGGCAGAACATGTTTGAAAAAAGAAGAAACAGGAGTGAGAAGATTAGGGATGGGAGAGAAAAGTCTTGAGGACAGGAAGAGCTTTTACTCCGATATGCAAATCAAGTTAAAAAAAAGAAAAGCAGTTGGAAATACACCGGGTGTTGCGGTACCCACGGTCAGCACGGCTTGACCTTCCAGGCCTTCTGAAATCCTCTCTGAATGCTAAAAAGGCATTAAGAGGGGCTAAGCATTGAAGGAAAAGATAAAACGCCTTTCGAATAAAAGGACTAAAAAAGTTTGAAAAAGCCGGCCGGAATAGGAAAGAAATTAAAAACCACATTTAATCAATCATCCATCAAAATTATAAAGGATTATTGAAAGCACTTGAAATGCTTTCGTCAAAAGCAGCAGCATAAGTAAAAGTCGAAGAGGAATGAGGAAGGAGAAGGGGTTCGTCCAGTGTCTCAACAGGCGTCTCAAACGGAATGTCCAGCATCGCTTCAGGGCACGGTGGGGAAGAAGAGAGAGGTAAAGGGAAGAAAGCTAAGCTCAAGGTATCGATTTTGACCCTGGGAAAGGGTAACTTTCTACACTTTCTATTTACACTTTACTTTTATTTAAAACTGTTTAGATAAAATTACAGGGAAATGGCCAAATTAGAGCGGACGAACAGGAAAGGGAGAAGACAGGAGGATAAAAGAAAAACCAGGGGTTTCGCTTGGACCTTTTTAAAAAATTTCCAGGGGCAAAAACTTGCTCGAAAATCCTTTGATGCAAGATTTGCGCTCAAGGGTTTTTCTTCTTAAACTCTCCCTTTTGGACAGGGGTCACCAAAAAGGAGCTTTATTATTACTTAAATCTGCGAAATACACGACGAGTATGGAAGACACGTCGCCAAGCGTGAGAGACCTAGATTGAGGTAATTCCGGCAAAATCCTTCATTTTTATTCTCGTCTTGTCCTTCTGCGGTTCACGGTCACGCCCATTTTCTTCATTCAAAAGCCAATTAATTCTTTTGTTAAAAATACCTGAACATTCTTTCTTTTCAATTAAAACGTATTTTGCAGATTACCCGACTTTCTCGTTCAGCAATTTCAGGAAACTATTTGCGGACAAAAAAATGTGGAAGTTACTGTAGGTAGGAAATGCGCTTTTTTTATGAGCTCAAATTCTTTGAATTTCAAATGACCACTATGGTCATTCATTAGTGTATAAAAAGTTACGTTATTCGCGAATACCTAACCAATGAAGTGAGAGGGCCTGGTTTGCCTGCATAAATTTTTTGGGTTAGTGTCGTATGTTGGAACAAAGGTTTACTATCCTTGGTTTTCCGCAATCAAAGCTCAAAAGTTCTTAGTATGAGAAAAACAAATCAAGTAAGAAAACCACCTCGACTTTTTTAGTCCCAGTGCTCAGCGACGGGGAAAATTGGAAACGATGCGAAAACTGTCATCGTAATGAAATAAAGGAAAAGGTTCGAAGCGTCAGTCGGAAAACCTGGAAAAGAAGGAAAAGGATTCTCCTTTTCTGAGGTTTCGATTCCTTCGCAAATTGAAATTTCCACTTTCCCTATTTGAAAACCCAATTTTAAGTAGAGAGGAACCCTGGGTCTCTTTTATTCTATTCGAGGAAAACTCTCCGGTCATCCGAACCGGTCTCCTTTAGTAATTTGAATACGGACCCTGGCAGACCGGCACAAGAGGAATGTCTTTATGTAATTCCGGAATGTGAAAATGAATTCTTTTCCTCCTAAAAACAAAATAATAAAATATTTTCTCATGCTCAAAAAGCTCCTTTCCCTAATTTATTTTACTCATCCCAGAGAGTATCCTTTTTCTTACAGGAAAAAATTGCATTTCCCTCATCCCATGCCCCCTTCCCCTTCACATCTCTTCGATCCCCTTTACATCCCCTTTAATTCTCTCTTTTTTTTAACAATTTCCTTGTTGTTATCCAGTTTTACTGCCTAAAAAAATTTAATTTTTCTAAACTTATCGACTTCTGGTTTCTATTTTCTTCTCTTTATCGAGAGGGAATGATTAGTTTGCCTTTTCCATCGGCTAATGAAAAACCGGCCCCTAATTATTATTTACTCTTTCCTCGCAGAAAAACTTATTTTCTCATTTCCCTCACTTCTTCCTCCAATAATCATATTATATCAAGCGCTGATCGTATCAATCCAACTTTACTAACATTACTATTTTACTAAACCTTTACTTATGCTTTTATTAAAGCGTGAAACTAAAGATTTTCCCCTTGCTTTGCCTAACCCCTTTCACTGCAAAAGAAATTATGAGCTCGGGAGAAGTTATTTCTCTAATAACTCCAAAATTACTTGACTTTTATCATCCCCAAAATTTAAATTGAAAAAATCACATTAAAATAAGTTTCATTCTGATGTAATGAATTATTGGGAAACGACCGTATTAATTGATAATCGTGTTAATATCAACTGCTTCAATGATTCTCTTCATTAATCTCTTATTTTATTTTTTTAATAAATAGAAATTTAGTAACACCTTGTTCATTTTTTATAACATAAATTCGGCTATTCAGATATTTAAAAATTTAAGGGTTGTATCTTCAGTGTCAAATATCTATTTGCAATATTTATTTTTCAGACAAGATGTTTATCTTATGTAACACCTTTAAAGTTAACAAACAGTTAATAACGAAAAGGTCAGAAACTGTACTTCAACTGTACTTCCTTCCTAAATTCATCACTGAGGCAAATATCCTGACGAATTTAATTTCCGAAACAACCCCACAGACACGTCATGGATTAAAAAAAACTTTGCTTGCGCTTTTAAGAAAAAATTAATGAAAGGCTCAGTTACAGCTCCACAAGTCTGATGAAATTTCCCGATCCCCCCATTCCTCTGACCCTTCTTTGGCCTGCTTTCCCTGTTTCCCTTCCTCCACGTGCTCCAAAGGAAAATCTTATTAGGCCTGCTTTATCTGAAAATAAATTTTTACAATGAGCTCCTAGGGTGAAATATGTTGATAAGCCCAACAGTATTGCAATATGTTTTGTCTTATTGGAGAAAATGGTTTTTATGCGTGGGTGATGAGGGCAGGGGGTTGAGGTTATTGCTTTTTTTATTGGTTTCATTCAGGACCTCGTGTCGATTTTCTTTTTCTTTCGGGTGATGAAAGAGAGAACTCTGCTAAAGTCGATGGGGTGAGAAGTAAACACTGGCTTTTTCTCCTCCCCGTAATCAGTTTTAAACGGTTAGAAGTAGCCCATAACGGATGGTAATTAATAAAGAAAATGAAGGAACCTCTTAAAATTTTTTCCCTTTTCATTACCCTCTCCCTCTCCTCTCTTGATTTCCCTCTTCAGGAAATATTATACTTTGATACTGTTATTATTTATTATAATAATGAAGAGTCTTTGTTCAATGAAAGAAGTTAAAACGGAGATTAAATTTAATGGAATGAGCCAGTTTGCTTTTCTTTACCATCAGAGGGTTCCTATTTTATTTGGTAAACACAATAATGAAGCGCTGAATTTTCCTTTCTCCCCCCCATTCTCCTCTCTCCATTTGCCCCGTTTGCCCTGCCTTTCGCCACTCAATGAGAGACTTCAACCAGTTTCCGAATTAGAAATACAAAATTCTGATTTTAAAATACTGCAATTTCTTCTGAGAGTCACATTCAAACTCTTTAGAGAATTTATTTTTTAAGCACAAATAATCTCTTACAGTATCAGCAAGAGTAGACATTACATTTAAATCATTTATTAAAAATAAAATTAAGAGACTTTTTAAAAAAAAGTTTTGCTGTATTTTATTATTATTTTTAAGTAAAATTTCATCTCCTCAGATTATAGGCGAAATTATTTATTTTTAAAATGATTATTTATAAATTATTGGTTTCAACTGATTTTGATATGAGCCACTATTTCGTTGCAAAAGAAGAATGATAAAATCGAGATTTTAATCAGGACCAACATGTCAAGCACTCGGTTCAGAGTTGGAAGCGATCTTTAAACCAAAGTTTCCAAGAAAGGAACGTCCCCCGGGAGGCAAAAGTTAAGTTGTCAATGGGAAGGTATCTTTCCGAGTTGTGAGGTAAGATGTGGAAGGGATGGTGATGTCGGGAGGGATGAGGCGAGTTTGATCGAAACTTGAAACGCAACGTGACAAGACTCGCATTGGGGGCGAGAAACCTTTTGGGATTGTTGTAACTTCGTTACACCTCCTCAAACGAATTTGTGATATTCGAGTCTCACTTCTGAACCTTTTCTTTTCTCACCCCTCCCATCCCCTTTTGTCCTTTCCAATTCTTCTCTTTTCCAAAAATCAACTTCAACTAATTTTTCTTGGCCCTTTGGCCGACGTGCTCTTTAATTTTTCTTCGCCAAGTTTCAGCCTCTCAATTATCGATTTGATAATTGATGAATCTTCATTAAACCTTTTCATTTATTTCAACCCCTTTTAGCCCTTCATTCCCATTCCACCGCTTTCCTGCGTTTTTATTCTGATAAAGAACAGAGCTAGCTTTAAAATAATTGATTGATGGCAATCAGAATGTTGGGTTTCGCATTCTTCTTTATTTATAATGCGTTTCCTTTCCGTTTTCCACTTCTTTTTTTATAAGTTTTAAATGATCTTAAAATTAGAGCATACATTATAATTAGCGTTTCTGAATTTTTAAAGATCTTTAGCACACAATGAGCAGGTGAAGAGATGAAATATCCAAGATATTTGGAGTTTAAAGACAAAGATGACATAGTAAAATGCCTTAAAACTTGGAAGGACAGATACAAAATATAGATTTAATAAATATTCACAGTATATGGCTGTATACTAGACACCGAATTAATAAAACTTCTTCATATTTTCTAATTATAAAATTAAATTAATTAGCTGACCCAGGAGGAAATTTTTTATCAAAAGATGCATAAACCTCAGCCAAATCCAGAAATACAAATTTTGGCGAAATGCGATACAAAAAGACGAAAATGTGAGTATAAAAGGCAGAGGAGCGAATTAAGTTTAAAGTAAAACTTGTTACGAGTTGGTAACAGTTTTCAGTTTTGTGGTTTCATTTTCTCGGGGGTTTCGTCAGGGGATGGAATGTCAGAGACCTGATGTCAAGCAAGTCGCTCTAACCGGGAGAATAATCAAAATCTGTGCTCTTTTACTTCTTCCACTGAGCGTTTTACCATAACAGTTTTTATTTCATCAAGTGTTAATTGTTACCAAATCACCCCACAGTGTATTTATTGCCCTCCTAACTTTAAGAAATAATTTCCGAAATAGAATTCGGAATTCCTTATTTACAATTAATATAAGACTATCTTTATTTGCAAAAAAAATATATATTTACCAACAAATCCAACTTTCTGTAATAACCCTCCACATTCCACATTTAAAAAGAAAATTCAGTGCCTTATTATCTAAAATATTTGGTTAAATGAAATCCCTCTAGAAAATCAGCCTAAAAGGTTTATGTAAAGGCTGAAAGACTGCTATCATGAAAATTTGCAGTGAAAAGCAATTTTAGTTCTCCTTCCCCTTCCCACCAAGAACAATACCGCGGAAATATTAAATCAGAAATTAAAAAAGTCTCGTTAAAAATAAAAAAAAATAAAAATATTTAGTAGAGAAAGATATTTCACTTGGGGCATAAATTTTCATGCAAAATGGCTTAATTAATGAAGGGAAATTCCAGAGTCAGAAGGAGGATTGTCTCCGGATGCCCGGCACAGCTAATTCAATATAATCAAGCTGAATATTTTCCTTTCTCCGTCAAATTGAATTCTTATTAGATTTTGCTTCGTCGGACTTGGAGGAGGAAGGCAGGGGAGCAGAGGTGAAAGGCGGGATCTACAAAATTCCGATTATTCGACCCCCTCGGCTGCTTTATGCGTCTTCAGCTTCTTTGAAAATTCGGCCAATCGCTTATTTTTCTCGAACCAAACAGCGGAAAAGTAGAATTTCCGGAAGATCGATCGATTTTTCTTTTGTGAAACATAATCAACTGTTATACATATCTTGTTTATCCAAACCCTTGAGAGGATGGAATGTGTTTATCATCAGCATTGTGCTGTTGTATTGCCACGGGGGAATTTCTGTCGTTCGTTCCTTCACTTTCCTCTTCAATCAATCTTGCCAGGGTTTTAATCTTGTTTCGATCTTCAATTCAAGCGAATCACGAAGCTGAATATTTGAGATTTGATTTAAAACAACTTCAGTTCTTAGCTATGACTCGTCTTTTTACAAAATAATTTTGGCCTAAAATCTAATTCGAACCAGTGAAATATTCTAAGAGTATATTTTTAATCATAGTCGTTTAATATAAACCTAAAAGGTTAAATAAGTCCAAAATTTAGAGAATGGCCCCAAAAGGGTTTTAAAAAGGACAGAAACAAAAACACAATGATTGTTTGGCGGTAATTCTGCATTTGAATTGATGTCAAATTTCAACTGATTTCAATCCTTTATAAGTATTTATCATCTCTAATTTTAGAAACATCTGAGCCTTGACAAATCACAATTGGACTAAGAAGAAGTATTAAACTCAAGGGACAAAATGTCTATCACGGACCAAGAGTCTGACACCTCTGGACCACGCTCTACACTTCTTTGAAGCACAATGAAATAAGAAAAAAAGAGAAAATGAAAAAGAAAGATAAAAGTAAATACTGCTAACATTTAATTAGATGAAAAATAATTAAAGAAGTTTAATGTAATATAAAAAAGTAAAGTAGTTCTTCAAGAGGAGGAGAAAGACTGAAAAAAATTTTTTAAGCTCAACTTAACCCAAAATAATGGAACACAATCGGACTGTTAAAAAATTAAGCAGCAGTCTTCAGATAAAAAGCAGAACAAATATAAATAGATTAAAAACGAACGACATAGAGAAAGCGACTTCACGGTAAAAGGATTCAAAGAAACTTCGAAAAGTTAGGTAAATGCCAAAAGCTATCAATTTCCACAGAAGCAATAAAACACGGATCCTCTCCCCCCGAGTAACTTAATAAGTCTGGGAAAACAAACGGGAAGCGATCAAAGGAGATCATCTCCAAAGCAGTTCTAATCTAGCTAATGGATACAGTAGAAAACATTAAATGAAATCCGTTTCAACAAGTTCAACATTAAAAACAAAAAATGGATTTCTTTTTATTTTTACGTTAAGACTTTTGTTTTTCCTAACGAATTTATTTTATAATAAATAAAACCCTCCCTTAGCTGATGCCTCCCTCGCCGATAACCACCCTTCAATATTTAACTTTCGTCACGGTTTGTTTAATATTTTCTCTCCACTCCCCGATCAGATTCCTGTATGTCGAGGCTGAAATTATGGCAGAGCACTGCATTGTGGCAAAATGTCTGGAGGGTGAAGTTGCTTAACTCTTTAAGCGGGAAATAGTTTAATTCAAACGTGGCGGGAAAAGAAAATTCGGAAATCAGGTGTTTAGTCGACATTTCTACAGATCAGAGCAAAAACTGACTGAAGAAGAATACAAAAGGAGAAGATGAACGAGGGCAAAGAGAAAACTTTCACCTGCAGTTTAGTTTAAAAAAAGGCCCAAACGCACTGCTGAGTTTAAAGGAATTCTTGTGCCATAAATTATTAAATTCTGCTTCCTAGGTGAGATTAATCATTCTTTTAGGGCTTCCTTCTTTCCCTTACGTCATTAGTGCTCATTTATATCTTATTGTCTTTTCTTAGCCGTTAAAAACATACTGAACTAACGAGACTGACTGCACATAAGGTGCACCCTTTTAAAGCAAAGAAACCTTTTTTCGTTTTTTTTTAAGTGAGAGTTTTCCATAATATTAAAAACAGTGGCCATTTTATTTGACACTCCTGGAATTACGTTCAAACCACTTGCCCCGCCCAATACATATCTCAATTTCCATAACTATTAAAAGAAAATGTTCGCTTTGTTAGCCTAAAAACAAAACCAAAGACCGCTAAGCCCCCGTTCATTTTTAGTTTTTCTTTCCCCCGCTTTTCTTTCCCGCGCAACTAATGCTCAATTTGAATTCCTTTGCAAACAAATGCTGACAAATTTGTTGAAATTCCTTTTCGTGTTTCACACTCGAACGACCTTCCCGTGTTTTCTTTGGCTCTTGTTTTTCTTTTGTTTTCTTTTATTTTATTTTGAAATTTGATTTTGTTTTTCAGCAGAATAAAAAAATTAGAAAAATTTCAAATTTAGTTTGTCCGCATTCTGTTCCTTTGTGTGATTGTTTGTCAGCCTAATCCTTGAGATAAACACTCCCGAGAAAAAGTAATCCACAAGATTTGCAATGCGATCCGGGTCTAAAATTTATTGAATTATTAATGAAGAATTATTGATCGAAGAATGAGTCCACACTCGGTAGTTCCCAAAGAACCCTCATAAATGTAGATTAAGCGAACAGGAATTAAATATTCAAAACATCTTCGGTCTTCTTCAAAATCAGACGAAAACGATTTTGAATTCATTTCCGGATAAAGTCTCATGTTTTATGGACGAAAGGCCGCGGTTTAATCCATTATGCCAAGAACTGGCTTTTTTATTATCTCACTCTTGTAATCCTCTCCAGCTTTGTTTTCCTACCCCTCCGATTCACCTTTTGTTTTACTTTTCTGTATCTTTTTCAAATATTTGACATTCGCTTGAAAATTTTGAATTTCATCTGATCAACAGAGAATAGATTAATCGACTTCATTCATCAAAATCCTTATTGTTTTTCAGTTTCCAAGTTAGATTTGTTTAGTAATAGAATAGTCGTAGATGAAATATATTTAGATTCAGTATTGATTAATGCTAAATAGTGCTCACATAAGCGCCCATTAAGCTCAATGAAAAAAGTCACTGTACGATTACGAAAATACAGATGGAATTAAAATTAGTTTTATTGAAAGAATACAAAATCTGGCTCAATTATTGTGGTTTAATAATTTTTTAGAATCGTGCTTACGTGATCTTAGCAGAATAACAACCGAACAGACGATTCCTCCTCCAGGTTTGCCAACTTATCTCGCAGGTTGGCGGAACTTTCCTTTGACAGTGTGGCCAACCGTATTTAATTTGCAATCAGTGTTCAGTTGATGCATTTTAAACGGTTTTTTGTATATTTAAATGCTTTATTTAGTTGTTTATTTGCATATTAAAACCATAGGAGTACTACCCCTAGGCAACGGGTCACAACAAGAACAGTTTTTCTGGATTTATATTATTAGTTACTCAAGTAAGACCATTTTTTTCTGTTAATAATTGAACATAACGTCTTTTGTCTTTTCTAAATAAATTTTCTCAAAAATTACCACAGAGAAGTATTGAAGCAATGATAAAGGATTCAATCACCTTTTAACTGACAATTACACAAGAATTTTAAAGTCAAAAAATAAAATTGTCACCACCAGAAAAAAAACGGCATCGCATACAATTCATAAACATATCTATAAGAAAAATAACAGAAGAGAACCCATAGTTAAAAATGAAGACCTAGTTCGGTCATGGAAAACCATCGAGTAACCCTTTTTCTTGAATTTTCTTATCCCTTTTTCCACGGGTGGTTTTAATCCTCGACTCATTTTCATTTCAGTCAAGCTTCTTCGCTGTAGAATCAATGCTAATCTTTTTTAATCTTAAAATTCCGTTAAATTAATTCGTTTTTTACGTTTAAAAAAAGGATTATTTTAATCTGCTTTTCAAGAAGAAAGTATAAAAAAGATTTAAGGAAGAAAGGGGTGAAATTTGAAGTTGTCGTAGAAGGAAAATGGGCGGGGGAAAAAAGCGATTTCTTCTGTAGAATTTTATTGGTGACATCAGAAACGTTTAATAAATTTCATTTCCGCTTTTTTTCACGCGAGATCCCCCGGTTTTATGCTACCCCCTCGATTTTCCCTCACACTTTTACTCAGGAATCATGTTTTTCTCACTGGATTTGTATGCGGAATGATCATAGGGAGACTTAAGGGGATTTCTTTTTATTATTTTTTCCTCTGCTTTTATTTATTTATTTTATCTGAGGGTTGTTTATTACTCGCAAAAGCGGGAACTTTTGTTATTTTAGCTCGGAATTTTTGACTTGAAAATAATGGGAGAAGTAATTTTTTTGGATTAAGGGTATTATTGTTCATAGAAAAATTGTGAGCGCTAATGACTACTCGATCACCACCTTCACACGCATTAATGGCGACCATTAGTTCGTTTCAAAATTTAAAAAAAATATTTCCCTAATTTAGATAATATTCTATAAATATGACCACAATATTTATTATTTAAAAGTCAACAATGCTATAAACATTTTTTAAACATAACAAATACTCAGCAAAGCAAAATAGTTAAAATCAGAAAGCAAAGTAAATTCATAAAAATGTATTCATAAAACTTAAAAATCACTTACCTCATCATGACACATAAACCTCCTAAGTTTACTTCTTATTGGAAGTGTCGCGCACTATTAATATGTTCTGTAAAAACTTACTAGCTTTATTAAAAATTGCACTTAATAATTTCAGCTCTAACCTAAAAAATCTTTTGTCCTCTTCGAACTTCATTTGATTGGTGTATTCTTTAATAATAAAAATAAAACTTATTTATTGGTTTAATTCTCAATCACGCGTCAGCTTCTGATTGGTTGTTTTCTTTTTTACCGCGAAAAGTGTTTTAACCGCTTTAATGATCACCTGCTACGTCAGTGTAGGCTCTCTTCTGTTTACTTTATACAAAAATTCAATTTTAGTAATTTTCCTTTATAAGTTAAGTAAATTAATATATACTTTTGTTTTCTATTCACCGCCATTTTATTATCAAAACAACAGCATTAAATTCAAGTGAAAACAGAGGTGAAAAATCTTGAAGAAGGAAACAAATCCTGCTGAGCAAATATTTGAACTGAAAAATTGAACGAATAAATAAATAAAATTTATTTTGCGTTTTTTCATGTTACCTCATTTAAGTAAGGAACCATTTTGAGCTGTAAATTGAGGGAAAAACGGAAACTCGAAAACTTTCATTGCTCAAGTTTCCATTCAACCAAAAAGAAGTCGAAGGCCTTGTGGGTAAACATGAAGATTTACGAATCATTTAACAAATAAAAATAAGTCATAAGAATCGTTATTTATGGACTGGAAGATTAGTTTTATTATTTTTTTATCCCACAGATGAATCATTGTATGAGAAGAAATGCTGAAGAAAAGTATAATGCTCATAATCAAGTTATATGGGACCCTGAAGTGCTGATCCACATCATAGTTATAAAGGAGATGATATTTATGGTATTTATTTTAAATTAATTAAAATTTAAATTTAAGTGTATCTCACTGATAACTTTAACATGTGTTGAAAGAATTGCTGCAAAAATCTTTAAATTGTAAATGATAGTGCCTTTATATTGCAAAATAAGTTAGTTGGAATTATTGTCAGGATGGATGCAGTTGGTCAATTAGATTGTAACAATAGTTACAGCATTTTAAAATCTTATTCCTGCCATAATATGTATTAATAAAAATTATATTGGAGAAAAATATTGTCAAGTAATATTTATTTCATATAGAAATGTAAATCTCACAAAAAGGAAGCCTCCAATAAATCTTTTTACTAATCCTTTCATAAATTCAATGTTCAAATTTATGTTACCAGCAAATTCTGCACTGCATAATTAAGGTCCAATCATAAACAAATGAACAAGGCAAAAATTGTGCCAATGCCAGCAGGAATAGAAGTAATCAATTTATGTATTTACATCAAATTCTCTATACATTAAATATTAAGGTGATTAAGGTTTAATTAATTTATGTGAAAATAATTCAACACTAGCAATGGACACAAATTTGATCCTGTCTTAGCATCTAATACATTTTATTAGTCTGTAAAGCAGAAAGGTGAAATTTAGAGCATTAAATAAAAAAAACAATGTTGATAGCATTGAAGCTAAGTTTTTAAATAACTTTTAAAGGTAGAATATCAAAGAAAACTGTTCAGATGGTATGGTAATGTCTTCATCTTTAGTCGTGGTAAAGGAAAAGTTTCGAAAATTAATTAGTTGCATGCGAAGGTTATTCATCGATTAAATTTGAGGGGTTGAAAAGGAACTATGCAGGAGGGATTGAAATATATTAGGAAGGTTTCAGGGAAAATAATTTTAATCATTAATTTCTTGTCATGCGATTGTCTTGAAAATCGGATCCCCTCATTTATATTGTCCCTTTTCTGAAACGATATCCTTTCTCCTTCGTTTTATGGTTTCGTTTTCAGAGGATCGAGAAAAACTCGATTTAATGCTGATATTGGACCTACCTACGATTTTGACGAAATTTTTTAATAAAAGAAATAAAAAATAAATAAAGGACTGTTTAAAGATTTTTCGTAGTATGATTTTTTTAAATTCGACTTGTTTTAGAATCAGCTGTTTCTGAAGAAATTTTTTATGACCAAAAATTTCTTCAAAAACAGCTGACAAATCAAATCAGTCTCAACTCCGAATGGATTAATATTTTCTAAAAATTATTCATATTTTTCAGGGTGCTCATAAAAGAAGACAGAAGCTCGAATCCATACTTTTGTATTAATCTCAGCAGGTAAGAATGAACGAAAATTAAGATTTTATTCAAAAAGCTGAAACTTATGAATTGGATGGGTTTCCGAGAAAGCGATCTGACGATCTCAGGAAATAAACGCAAAATAATTAATTATCTGATTCGTCTTCTCGTCTTTCCCTCCAACTGCTGTCGTCTTCTTTCCAATTACAGCAGTGAAAGGTTTTTCGTTTGACAAAAACGGGGAGGAACAGAAAAAAGTTCTTGAACAATTTAAAATCAAACCGTTTCCTTAAATGCTCATTAGTGTGAAAAAGGAAGAGGAAGAAGAGCGTCGGTGGGAGGGAGGGGAAGGGGAGGGACAAAGAGTGAAAAAAGAAGCAAAGAAAAAAATTAAATAAAAAAGAAGAGGAGAATTGCGACAGATCCGGAGACAAGTCGTCCACGGTGAATTAAATGAATTAAAAAATGAGAGGGTGAATCCTTCAAGTGTAAGGAGAGAAGAGAGAAGATGAAGGGAGAGAGAATGAGGGAGGCAAAGGTCGGGGTGAAATGATTTCTCGAACGTGTTGTTTGGTCTCTGATATTTGAGATATTTTTTCCTTTTTTCTTCTGATGTAATTTTCCAGTCATAAAGTGGAAAGAGGTTGCCTTTTTAATTCAGAAAACACACTCAAAGGAATTTTTAGGGGTGGATGAGAGGTTGACCCTGCTTTAGAACCTACCTGCTGAGGATTTCCCTTTTTGTAGTTAAATGAACTTCAGAGCATTGAATTACTTCTTGATTTGGCAATTCTTCCCTGACTTCCTTTCCCTCTGTATGCTTTATAAAATAGAAAAACTTCACCGGGATTTTAAATTATTGTAGGCATTTTTATTTTATTTGTTGCCATTGTTTCCACAGAATTTCAACTGGTCAAATTAACTATGAAATAATTTTTATGATCATCAGAATCCTTCCTCTGAGCTGTAATGAGCTTTTTGGGGGAAAGCAATCAAAGGCATTGGTTTTAGGAGAAAAAAACCGAAGAAATCGAAAATAATGTTAAAATTGTTCTAATAAATATTGGCGAACGAATCCTCACACCTAATTTAAGTGCTGCGGGTAATTAGAAACTCTTAAAAGTTTTCCCTCGCCACTTTTACACTTCTCAATTATTTCCTGTTAAATGCACAGTGCATTCGATGTGCCTTCGAGAGTTCCTTTCTCCCTTTTCCGCGTTCGTTTCGATGCAATATTTTTCTCATTAGCAAGTGAAAACTCCCTTAACGAGAGTCGAGGAAAGCAATCGAAGGAGAGGGGAAAAAATTATTTTTATATTAAAAAACAAATAAAAAAAAAGAAAATTCGAAACCAATTTAAAAGAAGTTAAGTTTATTTTGGAGTTGATTTTAAAAGAAATAAAAAAGGAAAAGTGAAAAGGTGAAGAGAAGGGTGGCTATGATGAATGTGTTCAACATTACACTGGATGGCAAGCTGACGCTGACGGTCGCTGGTGGAAAAAAATCAAAAATCAGGGGCAGCGCAAGCAAGGGATGACGAAGGATTCCCTGTCATTTACGGGAGTGTTACTTTTTGTATTAGTTATACTGATCTTTTATAGGAAGACTTGCGAAGATTATTTTGAGAAAATTTATACTCTTTTATAAAAATAAGAAATAATAACAATAACTCTTTTAAAAACAATTGATTTGAATATTTTCAGAACATTTTCTGTTACTGTTCTGATCAGTTACAGAATATTTCCAAGAAAGTTTTAACAGTGAAGAAAACGCGAGGAAAGTTGAGATAATTTTGTTGTTTCTCTGGAAAAGGAAGAAAAGATGGAAGGTTTTCCATGTAAAAAAGGTGATTTGAATAAGAGAAAAGACGTTGATTGCGATTGTGATACTTGATGACGCCATTAATGCACTTCTGCCCCGTTTCACTTCATTTATGCTGATTCAGCTAAAACCTACATTATTTCCAACTATGTTAACAAGAGGAAGAGGAAAAGTCATTTTCCTTTCTTAGATAATTTAAATATTTCTTTTTCCTTTTCCATCTTTTCCCGATTATTATTGAGAGGAATGGCGGGACAGAAGTCGAATGGGTAACAATTTTTTTCATTCTTAGATTCTTAAATTGAAAACCTCTATATGATATCTGGTCGTGAAGTAAAGGTTTAATGAGAGGCGAGAAACCCTGGGTTTCCGGTGACTTTGTTCCTCAAGAGGCAGACCCGTAATTTGAACAAATGACTCTACTCTGCCCGGTTTCAAAATTAGATTCTATTCGGGAATGAGAGAGAACAAATAGATCTCCTTTTGAGTGTGATTGTGCTGTTGAATTATCTTCCGTTGTCGTCCGGTTTGTGTTCTTGATTCAGTGCCCATATATTTCCTCTCGAATCGGAGAGGGCGTTGAGATTTGTCGATCTTAACTCAGATTTTATTTCACTCAAAAGGGAATGACTTAAATGATTTTTTCCTTTATTATAAAGTATAACCCTATATTAAATTACTGTAAGTAGAGATTGAATTTGTTACTAAATCTTTCTCTGGGGAAAAAATGCGGAAACACTTATTTCTGAGAAAAATATTTTACTGAAAAATGAAAGGAGAAAAGAGTCAAGAATGGCAATTTTGTTCAGCAATTCAGTTACCCTGGATATAGCATCATGCTAACTTCGGTCAAAGCCCGTTTACGGCTGAGGAGAAACTAAAGAGAAAATCTCGTCGAGAAAATCAGGAAATGTAAATTTTTTATTTATTTCTAAAACGCGTTTCAATTTTTAATTACTGAGTGCACTCATTAAGAAGGAGAATGAAAAAAACCTTCAGGGACAAAAGATTTCAGCAGTTCCGCCATAGCTCGTTTCTTTTCTCTTCTTTTCTCTTTCTCTCTCTCTCTTTTTCTCTCTCTCTCCCTCTCTCTCTTTCGAGGAGATGATGATAAAAATTTCCTTTGGAGTATCTCAGTTTAGTTGAACAACAGCTCTTCTTTTTCTTCTTCCCTCTAACTTTTCAAAATCACTTCTCTCGTTTCCTTTTTATGATAATGAATGAAAAACTTTTGCTCTTTTTTACCCCTTGCCCTTCCCCCTCTTTTTTCTTTAAGATTAGAAATTAAAATTACAAGTTAGGCGGACTCCAACATAAAAAAAATTTTTTCCTTGTTTTCAATTTCCTTGTTTACTTCCTAATTGGTTTTTGTACTTCTCCCGGTTTTTACAATGATTTCGAGGCAAGTTTGTCCTTCTTTCACCACTTTTAGAAAGTGGGGACGTTTTTCAGAGGGGATACAAACTCTTTAGTAAGATTTTGCCAACACTTCTCTGATATGAACGAATATAATAAAAATTAAACAAAAGAACATTATGACCTTCTGTTAAAGGGCAGTGCCGAAATTTCTGAAAGCATGAAAAGAAGTAGAGGAAATTCTAAAAACTGCTAAAAAAGGAAAAAAATAATATTAATTTTTTAAATGTTATTTTGTATTAAAAGAACACATTCGAAAGCAAAAGAATAGTGCAAAAATATGATAGTATAGCTGATACCATCACGAAAGCTGTAAATCGAACTAAAAAACCTAAACTTCTGTTGAAGAAAAACTTTTCTTGAAACAATGGGAACAAAGTATTTTCGCCACTGCTGGAAAATAGTATAGTGGGTGGGTAATTCAATAACTACCCTCGTTTTGGTAGGCAACATGTGTGTCGAGCAGTGCTATTGATCGCAAGAAAGTAATGAGGCAAACCCTGAACCCTTTCTTCCTTTCATCCCTTAAAATGTTTCTCTTCGTGTGTCAGATTGCAGTTTCATTCCCTAATTCTTTGTTTCCTTTCGCTTTTTTCACTCTTCTAGACATGGATAATTTGATTGATTTTAAGATGACCCATCGATGAAGATTTATGCAAACTTAAAATGAAGTTTTGTCTTAGGTTTTCTTAAAAATACAATCCGTGTTGTATGGTTAAACAGTAGAAATAAACGTCTTGCGATTCAGGGGCAAAGACGTTGGAACAATCGCACTGATATTGATATTTGATTTGATAAAATATTTTTTATAATGTAATTTATAGAATTAATAAAAATTCGACATCAAATTTCTATCTACAAATGAAAATTTATGTTTATAAATGATTTCGCTTTTATTGAGCTATTTGAATATGTTGCAGTGCTGATAGTCTCGTTAACTATTTTAATTAATCGTTTTAACTATAATTGCAAATTATACAAAACTTACACTTTTGCCGCATTATCTGATTCATAAAACTTGGCCATATTTTTATGAATTTAAATGGAGGAATAATATATTGTAAATCATTTCTTAAAACAGGCAGAAGAATTAAAATAAATTTAAAAACTTGTAGAACAATTAAAGTAGACAGACTGCACACTGATTCGGCCAAAAAAATGCTGCAATATCCAGAAAAATTCCGAGTCTGTTAAAACAAATGATTGGTTATAGATTGACCACAAATCTTTTGCGCCTTCCCAATCCGCCCTTTGAGCGGTCTAGGTGCCTCAGTTTAAAGATTTCTATTCAGAAAGCAAATGAAGAAAAAAGATAAAAATTAAAAGAAATCTGAAGGACGAATTGAAAACTGGCGAAGCGGAAAGTTTATTTTTCAATCGAATTTAAGCGAAAATGTGCTGACGAGGAATAAGAATGGAAAGGCACGAGGGAGGAGCGAGGAAGGCACAGGAGGGGAGGGAGAGCTCTAATCAGAGTATTTAATGATCAAAGAAATTTTAGAAAGGCCGGGCGGAGTTTTAACGACTTGTTTACCAAATGAGATTTGTATCCTTGAAAATTGGAAAATTAAAAAAGGAAGGAAAAATCATATGCCAAAAGCAAAGTTTTATTCTCCCCCCATTAAGCAGTAGAAGCAGAAACGTTTTCCGCTTGGAAATCATCACCGGGGTGAAAGATGAGGAGCCACAAGGAAAAATCGGTTAGCAGCCCTGATGAGGAAGCCGTCAGGTGACCCGCAGGGAAGGAAATTTGAAGTCGTTGCCCGGGGTCGTTAAGAAAAGATGAAGGGAGGGTGTGGAGGAATGAGGAGAAGGGAGGTCGGATCACGCCCCGGTTAATGAAGACAAACCTTTGTTCTGATGAAACGACACACTCCGTGTTTAACTAGATGTCAGAAAATGGTGGTTGGGGAGGGGGTGAAAGTTAAGGACGGACCGTATCAAGGGAGTTATTTTCACAAAGGTTACGGAGAAGGTGTAAATAATTTCGTTTACTTTGGACTAATGGAATACAAATCGATAGCCTTTGGGCGGCTGTTGTCATTATAAAGTCTCATTTAGGAAATTTTTTACCCTGATTTTGTTATGGTCAAATATAAACTTTAATTAGCCGAATGATACAGATAATAAATTGAAGGAGAAAGAACAGTGATAAAATACAGTATTTTATTAGGGTCATTGTAAATATGTTAATAAAATATTAAATTTTAAGCACTTACAAAAATGAAATTTCCTTGAAAATGTTAAGAAAATCCATAAAAAAATTTTTGGAAGAAAAGAAATAAAATTTCTAATGTAATTAAGAATACCTAAATAATATTACTGATGTTTTCTGTATCAAACGACCCTAATCGTCTCTTATAAAAACAGTTTGTTTCATTTGCATCCCAAAATGAGAAATTTTACAAAAACAAGTTGAAAATATTAAAAAAGAGGCTAAAAATTTCATCTGTGCCAACACTCGGTTGAACGCGGTCTACCTCAGTGATTTTTATGGGGCAACCTTTGTGACGACCGGGAGACGCTTTCGTAAGCCCAACACGGAGAGGGAAACAATTCAATTGAAATTAATCGTATCGCAAATGTGATGTTTCCAAGGTGACTGCTTTCTTTCGGAGTAAGAGGAGTTATGCCAGACTTTTCATCAAAGATTCGCTTTTTCTTCGTTTCAAGAGTGACATTTTTTTTTATTATAAATAAATAAAATACTTTTCCTTGTTCTATAAGTGAATTTAAACTGCTACTAAAACTACCAGAAAGTTTTTTAAATCTTATTGGTCATTTTTCATTAACATTGCTGAAATAATAAATAAATAATAGATAATATAGATAACATTACTGGGTTTGCAGGAAGCAATTAGATTTTTGAATTGCAAGAAAGCTTTCTGTAGCTTACAAATCATTTATATTTTCCCTTTTGCAGATTTTATTGCTTTTTGTTGAGGCTCAAAATCTGAGTTATTTTCCTGTGTAATCTCGCGAAGAATGGTAATTAATATTCAGTAATTTAGAAAGGTGTATGACTGTGTACTTTTCTCATATTGAGAGTTTTTAAAAAAATTTAATTTGAGGTTTAATTAACGTGCATAAAATGTGTGAAGATTTGAAAATGTCTTTTACTCCCTTGTGAAGCAACAGCAAAGCACAAGCTCTAAATTGTTACCTTTCAAAGACACTTTTTCGTAAAAAATCAAGAGCCAAGACAGATTCAAACGAAACTGTGCTAATGAACTCCGGGAGGGAGAAAAATGAAGAAAGAAAAATCACGGGATTTTTCCCCGTATTTTTTTCGGAAGTTTATTTTGAACTGAATAAATCAATTATGAGATTGTTAAGTGAAAAGTTATTTTCACATGAAGGCGTTCGCTAACAAGCCACCGCCTCCGCCTGATTTTTAATCCCGAAAGAAGGCGGCAAATCTCTTCGCATCGTTTTTTGCCCAAAATTGAAAGTTCCCCGCGGGGGTCGCAAGGGGAGGAAGGGGTCGAGATCGATTGTAACTAAGTATTTCCGTTCTCCATTTCACTTCTTATTACATGTCATTCCCTGGTGCCAGCCAATCACGTGTCAGAAGCAGGGGCAACCAAGCAGGACTCTGAAATTAATGTTTTCTCATTGATGTTGATTTCCGCTTAATATCCCTGAAATCCCATTTTTTCTTCCGTTAAATATTTTTTTTGCTTTTATTAACCCTTGACTTTCTCATCATTTAATAATTTCTTAATTACAACTTTGAAATACTCACAGTTTATCAAAGCAAAAATATATTTGCAATTAGGACATTCCACAGCCTATTAAAATTATATTTTATTATAATTCGCATATTCTAATAGCGATACTTTTATGTTCCTGCAAAACATAAAATAACTAAAGAATTGTTAAGGGAATGTTATGTTTACAACTGAACAAAAAATTTTGAAAATTTGGGTTTCAAATACGGTTTAATATATAATAGCAGAGGTTGAATAATGCTTTGGAAAGTAATGATTAGGTTGTCTACTTGCCTGGTTTTTTTACCTTTCTCGGAAAAACTCAAAAAAATTGTGAAATTGTATAATTTAACATTTCTTATATTGATTTTATTTTCTGGCGACTCTTTGCGAAAAACCTAAATTAAACCTAAACATAATCCAATACAATACAATAAATACTTTATCTTGCCCTCGGGCATTAAAGATACAAAATACAAAATTTTTATAAAATTTGTAAAAGTTTTTAAATTTATTCACTTGTATTTTGCCTTCTGCTATGCGAGAGGGAGCATGTGGAATGAATGACTAGGAAATGACTAGAATCTTGTATAAGTTAATAAATAAATAACTATTAAAACAGGTAGTATTAGAGTTAGATGACAGATAAATAATTATTGATAGATAACAAGAAACGGTAAGGAATAAGTCTTAGTAATAAATAAGTAAAAAACAGGGAACAAAAACGATAAATGGCAAGTACTGGGTTATTAACGATGAGAGCAGGAGGCAAATAAAAATAAATAAAGAAAGATAACGAGTGTAATAAATGAATAAATAAACAGAAGTAGATAATAAACAGATAATAAGAAATAAAGAATAAATAACCAGAATTAGGATAACTAATTAAAAATTTACACATAATTAACAAAAAATAAGAAACATAGTGAAAAAAATCTAAATGTAATAGAATCCGTTTTTTTTTCGGTTCATCTGAGTTTCTTAAGTGAGTTTATACCAAATTGAGGGTCACATGTGCACCCGTAACGACCAATGATGAGTGGAACGAAGAACTTTCTTTTTCTCTGTTATGGGCTCACCCCCAACCTCGGAACAAGCAGGGAGAGCACGTCTATTTATCCTCTAGGGTAGGAATAGAATCTAATTTCCAGACCCGGCAGAGTCATTTGTTCAAATTACGAACCTTTTTCCAAGGAGCGAACTCACCGGAAACCTGGGGCTTCTCATTGTTCCCCTGGCCGGGGGCAACCCGACCGTCTTTCGGTTTCATTCTCTTGCGTCATTACCATTCGGGTGACGTACACTCTTTCCGATAACAATCTGGAAAGAGCGAGCGAAAAAAGGGAAAAGAAACATTTAAATTATCTGAGAAAGAAAAATGAGTTTTCTTTTTCTTCCGTTGGCACTGCTGAAAATGAAGTTTCATCTGAACTGGGACAAAAGTGACGATGGCCGATGCGTTTAATACCTTTCGGGTTTGTTTTTTAAATTTTCTGCCTTTTTTATGGTTTTTTAAAATTTATTCGATCCCATTTTTTGGTACAGTTATAGAATATGCCAGTGTTGATGCTTCTTCAGGTTCGACATTCAAAATGCATTTTTAGGTTCACAGCCATTTTTTCGTTTTGTGTTTTTTAGTAGATGGGATTCGGCGCATTCCACCAAGGCAAAAAAGCTAATAAAAAGTCACTAATTTTAGGGAGGGAAGTTTCGGAGGGAAAATAAAAAAATTGAAATTACTTTGAGATCTTCGAATTTCAAAGTAAATCTCTTTCCTGGGATATTTTCAACAAGATTGTTTACGTTTTCTTAAAAAATAAAAAAAAAAAAGAAAAATGGAATAAAGGGAAAAAGCGAAGAAGGTAATGAAAAGTGAAGGGAGGAATTAGGCTCCTGATAATGAGAAGTGAGAGCAGAGAGCAGAGGGCGAGAGGTGGAGAATGGAGGGTGAGAGTCGGGTTTTCTTGGGGTGGCTTGTTGGCCTGGATGAGCCCTCCAGCTTCTTTTTACAAAATGTTTAACACAGTTTTATGCGCACTAAAATCAAAAAACTGCTTGTTTCATTGTTTCAGGTTTTCCCCTCGTTACTCACGCTGGGCTTACTTTCGCCTTTTCATTTATATTTCTCTGATTTTTCTTTCTTTCATTTAAAAATTAATTTTAAAAAATGCTTTCCTTTTCTTTTAAATTTTCTTTTTTTGGCGAAAACTCCTCAACTTTTGACTCTTAATTTTCAATAAAAATCGATTATGAATTAAGCGGTAAGCCCCTTTTTAGTCTCTGTCCCTTCATTTGTTCCCTTCTTAATCTTTTATAAGCTTAGCAACGATCGATATGCCCCATTCTTTTTCCTGGACATTCAAAGGTAATTTTCAACATTTATATTTCAGAAATTCTGTCTTTATGGTTCTTCCAGGTTCAGTCAGTTTTTTAGTTTGCTTTCAGCTAGTATGATTTTTGATTTTCAACAAATTTTAACCGTTGAGGCTTAACACACAAAGGGTTACTAATTTATTGTCTTCCATATGAATATTGCGTAATTTAATAATGAAAAACGGGTGTTATATGAATTACAAGATGACTGACAGTGTGGAAGAGGAAAAATTCAAAGCTCACAGAGATTCCTCCATGTAAAAGGCATATACTTACATAAGTATTATGGATTTTGTAAAAAAATATTCAGAGAGATTTTTTATTTATCGTTTAGGAGGATTAGGGAGGATGAAAGTTGATCTAATGATGGAAAAAATAAAAAGAGTTTGGAAGCGACTAATAGAGTGCGCTGGTAAATAATCACAGATGAGCTTTCGAAAATCGGATTACTTTTAACCCCAGTTTTTCAGCTTCCTTCTGTCTTCCTAATTCTACAACTCACTTTGGTAATCTGCCCATGTTATTATTGTGATTCATCTTTTCTCTGCTCTTACTCCTCCTCCTCCTTTCACCTTTTTATCCCTTCTGAATCAAACCCCTTCGTTATTATTCTACAGCTGCTTTATTATTTTGGCTTTACTTAGGTATCTTGGCAGTGGGTTCGACTAAGAATTGTCCACGTGTATTCTCCAGTCTTGAGAATTTTCTCTCCTACGCTCGATGGAATTTGAGGTATCTTTTTTTGATGAATTAAGAAAAAAATAATGTGACAGAGTTTTATATGTACTATTTTTATTTACACAATTAATGGCTTAAAGTACACCGAATTTTCTACTTTTGTCAACAAATTTGGGTAATTTAACTTCGCCATTGCTGCCACTTAATAAGGTCTCCAAACGTCTCTGGAAGTCTTATTAGAAGTTTCACCAACACCTCCTTTTGTGGGCTTTATGTTCGTGAGAAGTCTTTTGGTCGGCGACGGCATCGGAGATTTCCTCTTTGGGCTAGGCGGAGTCGACATAGAAGATCTCTTGGAGGAGAAATTTTCTACTGGACTGCTGGCCCTCTTCAGGGACGGCTTGGCGTCGATTGGGTCTCCAGATCTTTTGGGGTCGGGCGCCGGAAGTGCGTGACGGGAATGGAACGGAGATGGGAGATCGGAGGAAAATACAGAAGGAAAGGTTTGGTTGTGGCAGTATATTTGGGAGTAAAGCCACTGGGAAGGGGGTATAAGAGGTGAATTTAGGAATAAACTCGCGGCAGCGCTGAAGAAAGGAGCTTGGGAATGCAGTAATGCCGGATGTAGTCCGGAAAAGGTGGGAGACTGCAGTCTTATCCCAGTGTTTGGGGAGGATCCGGGATTAATGACTTCGCTGGAGCTAGAACCAGAAGACCGAGGGCCTTCCTCTAGAGAAAAAGGTTCTTCGTCCTTCCTGTGAATCGGTGATGCCGATCTAATCCCGTTTGGAGTTGAAGGTCTCCTGCAGGGGCTCTTCGGAGAGACGTGGTTATTGTGTTTTAAAATATTGTTACCGCTATTGCCACTGTTAGTGACATTGATCGACAGAGGTCCTAAAGGCTCATTCGGTGTCCGCCCAATCGCGTCAGTCACTACAAAAAAAATTGTTAAGATTATTGGGAAAAGTAATGAATGAGTGATAAAGCAAGAGGCAGAGTGAAAGTGAGTGGGTGGATAATCACCGGTGGTTAACCTCGAAGTGGGTGAGACCGAAGGATCCGAAGACAAAGAACCAAGAAGATGAGGGAAATGTGGTTGGTGAAGATTGGGCGGCCCGTAGTGTGGAGGAAGGTAATGACTCGGGTAACCTCCTGGTATCCGAGATAACCAGTGGACGTCTGCTCCTAAACCCAAAGGGGGTCCTAAACCTGAAAACGACAAGACAAATGGTTTTTAGGCGTATGCAGACTGCACTGGGTTGATTCAAACATTAATTTTTCCTTTTTGGGGCTTGGGGAACCTTTAATCTTTTTTAGAGAAATAAAAATTGTTTTTTCGGTATTTTCCATTGTTTTAATATTTTTTTTTGTCTTTTCTTTCTATTCTAACTGTCTAAACTACTTCCTCTTTGCTCGATCACTTCTCAATTGATATACGTGTGTTAGTTTTGTATAGTTGATTTTTCTTCGATTTCAAATTTTCTACTTTGGCTCCTACTAATATTAGTAGAAGGACACTTATGCTACAGTTAGTCGGCATGCAGAATCTACCCCAACGTGGGATTGGAGCGAAAATAAAAGTACATCGAGAATTTAAGGTTACAGTTTGGAAAATTGTAAAATAAAAAGACTCTTAGAATTCAAAAGAAAAAGGGTTAAAAACCGAACTAATGAAGAACCTAGAAAAAAGGTGACAAAGCCTTAGAGGGAGCGGAAGAGAAGGTCATGACATTTAAGGAAAGAAAAGAAATGCCGTTTTCTCGGCCTTTACTCGAAAGGGTTGAAAAATCCGGGAGGGTAATTAGGAAAACAAGGGATGAAGGAACCCAAAGGGGCATTTGCTGTCCAAATGCGATTGTTGTGCTCAAACAAATTCAATTTAAAAAAATCTTTACCTAAGGGAAAGGTGTGAAAGGGCGAAGGTCAAATTTTAAATATTTAATAATTCCATTAGCATTTCCAGTTAAAGTTTTTTCCTTTTTTCCTTTGAGAAACTAATTGGAGTCGGAATTAAGTAGCTTTGGAAGTAGAGGTTATATAGGAGATTATTTCTTAATCCTTGTAGTTTTCTTTTCAGTTTTAATTGTTTATTATTAATTTCGGAAGATGGAGTTCGATTCTAGTAACACAACTATCAACCAAATTGACCATCTATTTTTCAAGCATTATAATAATAGTTTCATAAAAAACTAATATGTGCAAAACTTAAAGAAAAACGTAGATGTAACTATAGAATTTGAGGATCATCATAAAAGGCATGCTCACACCATTTAAAATTATTACTTGGACTGTTTATCTCATCTCTTGCATTGAATCTAAGTGGGAAACTGGGAATTAAAGCTAAATAATCTCTTTCGGTAATATGGAAAAAGACTTGTATTAGAACAATGAGATTGACTCATTCCTCTCAAAATCACTTAGAACTGACATTATTCCTGATTCTTTTAGTTTTTGAAACATTTCAATATTGCAATCTCTCCAAAGTTTCCTCCATTAGAATTATCCGAACGAAGGAACGGCATTTTACATAAGTATAATAGAAGTGTTGGAAAATTCTTCAATTTGGGAAAGTAAAATGAGAAATTCGCTTTATTCACGCCCAGGCTTCGTTTTGAAAAACTGTAAGTAAAAAAAAGATGCTGAGAAAATCCAGAAAAGGAAGTGAAAATGCGTAAAAAAGAAAGCTGAGAACAAAGCAGTGAGCATCTTGAAGGAAGAAAAGGTGAGGAAAAGGAGGGAAAGGAAAAGGAAAAGACGGAAGTGAGAGAAAGGAAGCAAGGGGAAGGAGGAGGGGAGGAAAACCGGGAAAAGTGGGAAAGCGGGGGAAGGGGGTGCACGGCAGCGCCGCAACGCCCAATAGCGTCACCGCTCCCCGACGACCTCGCGGTTGCTCCACCCTCAAAGCTTAACCCTTTATCGCCCTCAAAACTTGTTCTTTATTCTTTCCGTTAATGCCTCTCCAGCTTCACTTCGGGTATCCCAGCCCTTCGGGAACGAAAACGTAGAAGGAGGGGAGCGGGGGGGTAGGGGCAGGAGAGTCGGGGAAGCACAACAAAGAGGAATCGCCAGTAGAGAAGGAAAGAGAATGAGTTTTTGCCTTCTCCTGTGGAAACGACAAACCTTTTTTATTTCCTTGTCTACCCCTCCATTGAAGCCGCCCCCTCAGATCAGTTCCCGTTTATTTTCCTTTTCAGAAAACGTTTAACCCTGAAGGAAGAATTCAGGTTTTTATCAGATTGCATTGTTTTGTAATATTTAAGGAGAACTCGGTCGTAGGCCCCCACTCATTCGCCAACTCCGAACATTTTCAAAATAATGCATTAATATATAATATGCTCTTGGTCACAGTCACATGAGGAAGACGAAAATGACAAAGAAAATCATGTTAACTCCGGGAAGGTTTTTAACTTCCTTCTTGAGGACTGAATGAATGAAAAGCCGAATGCAAAATCATGGAAAACACTCTCAGAAGAAAGAGAATGTCATGGAAAATCTTAGTGATGAAGAAAGAAAAAATGGGTTGTGTCTAATCCGCGACATTCTACAAACGCGCCCCTATTGACCCAGTTTCGCTTCTGCTTGATTCTACCCCTATTTTTATTCCATCCCCTCGTTGACGTGACGGGATTTTCAAAAATGTTTTTTTCAAACGAGAAGAAAAGGGAAAAATGTGACACCAAGAAACTTTTTTTTCTCCTTCGGGAAATGAGAGTAAAGTTTTTTTTTAATTAATGGTTTGTCGGGTCTGAGATAATAATTATCCTCTCGGAGGGGGGAGGGTCGATTAAATTGAAACTGACGTCACATGGCTCCCCTTTCGCTTCGTATAACACATATTCCAGACGAAAGTGGTCTCACGTGAGCGAAATTGTAACTAAGTGACATGGAAATTTGGGAATGAAAGCGGAGTGAGGAAGCGCTGCCATCGGGCGGGGAATGCCGTTACTAATGAGGGTGGCCCTCAACCTACCGGGGTGTGCCACATTGATGAATTTCTCTCATTTATTTTGGCTACTAATTGGTTTCCCGTCAAATGTTGGCAAAAGCGGGAATCCCGTGGAAACGAAGCGGGATTTAGGCAAAGCTGCCAACCGACGAAAATAGCGGAAGTGGTTCTGTGCGAGTCGGAAGCGAGAGGTTTGACGATTTAACAGAGAAATGGTGACTGTATAAATTTAAACGATCCCTTTTTGTCGCCGTTTTTCAACCCCTGGAGTTCAACCCCGGAGACCCTCCCCTCCTTTCTTCTTACATTCAAGCCACCCGTTCACCCGTTCTTCCCCATCCACCCTTCCCTGCGAGATAAAATTCATTTTTCTTAGCAGAGCCAAGAAATGTTTTTTCATTGTGTTTTGTTCACTCGAGAAGTTTATGTTTTGAAGAAAGAGGGATGGTGAAAAATGAGAAACGATGGAGAGAGAAGAAAGATTCCTCCTTTAGTGCACGCGGTGGCTTTTAATCTTTGGAAATATGAAATCTGCTTTTCATTATTTCTGACTTTATAATTCACTTTTTCATTTGACTTTATTAAAAACTCTTTAGTATTAACGTTTTCGGCTGACTCTGAGTTTCCACTTAAGGAAAGCTCACACTCAGAGAACTTGCCGCATTTTGGGGATGGTTTCCTGTATTATTTCAGTTTTAGGGCCAAGAAAATTTGATTAAACCGGATTTTATTGATTTCATAATGAGTAAAATTTAAGTTATAAGTGAATCAGTAAAAAATGATTTATTCTTTAGTTTCCTGAAAATAATTGTGTTTGATTTTACGTTCAGAGGAATTTTTGCAATTTAAAAGGAAGTTTTCTAAAAGCTTTTTCAAAAACTTTTCAAAGGGTATCACCTTTTGGCATCTCTTCCGCTTTAATGAAACCACCTCCTTTTTATTTGAACAATGCCAATCGTTTGCCTTTTTCCTCCCCTACACCCCTTAGCCAGGAATGCGTGTTAAAGTTCGAGGTCCGTTTCAACGCTGCCCATCTCAGATTCGGATTAACTCAAGTACCTTCGTTTCCGTAGTGTCCTCACTGCAGTGTTCTATTTCACAGAAAAAGATCCCACCGAAAGCACGAAGGAATCGAATAACAGTGACGTTGGCAAGGGAAAATATGCGTGGATTCAATAGAGGGAAACAAAGAAATGGGAAAAACAATTTCCTTCGGATGGTCTTTGGATCCGAAAAGTTTCAAGTCCCTCGGAATTCCCATCAAATTTAATTTGAGAGGATTATAAAGAGTAGAGAAGATTTTCTTCCACGACTTGGGTTGAGGGGTTTGGGGCCCCGATGGGGCCGAAGAGAGCGACAGGAAAGAGGATGATAGTGAATATGGAAAATTATTATCCTATTTCAAAATATTGCTAATTTTCCCTGAGACCCGCATTTATATCCCCAGAAAAGTTACGTTTCAAAATAATCCGCTCAAGTTTCAAAGTAATCCTCTTTGATAACTTAAATACCATCCTGATTATTTCTCTTCTCCGGTTTCTCATATTTTTCCTTTCCCTTCCTTTTCAAATTTCTCCGGGGGTATTTGGGACGAAGCGGTAAACAACCGCTTATAAACACTCTGCTAAATACCTCGCACTCATGCCAAAATGTGCCCTGCCGAGGCAGATGACATGTTGGAATAACCTTAGAATAGCACATGAGAGAGATTATAGAGGAGAAAGAACGTGGAAAATCTGAAGAAAACTTTTGAGTCGAATGTTCGCTGAGCAGTGAACAAACAAGGGGCGAAGAAAGAAAATTGAAAAAACATTGAAAAGGCAACACTTTCCCCGCTTTTTTCGTTAGGATGAGGACTTACCTGAAAATTTTAAGGGTAGAGATCCGATCATTGGATCAGTTATCCTTTGGGGATCCAATGGGTTCCCGAAATGAAAAGGCCGCGGTCCAAAATGAAAAGGATGGAATTGCTGATGCCCTGTAACATAAAATGAGGGATTGAGTGAAATCGAGGGAGGACTTCCGACGAGGACATACGAAGGACTTGGGACTTACTCGTCTTAGAGCGAGGCTCCCTGGGCCCATCCACAGTGACTTTGATAGCTTTCGCATAAGTGGCCACTTGGGGTGGTGAACTGTTTATTATTATAGTGAGCGTGAAGCTTTTACCTGAAATACATGAAATTTTAGAGTTATCTCAGCATTCAAATGCAAGTTCTTGCAAGTGTTATGGGGTTAGTGAACAAAACGTGATTTATGGGTGTATTCTGTGGCTAATTTTAGCGGCGAAAAAGGCATTAGTAACCTGTAAGAGGTACCGCTCCCAGAAGAAACAAATTTGAATTTCGAATTCCGTCTCGGATTCTAATTTTCCCCTCAAAGAGGAGATTTTCTTTTCAAACGCCGAGTGTTGGTACATAAATAATATAGAACGCGTGAGAGAAGTAAAGGGGGGGGGGGGAGGTTGAGGCGGGTAGAAGAAAACAAATTGACCAAAGAACAAGAAAGAGAATGGGAAAAGAGAAGGAGAATTACGGAATGGTTACCCCCAAACCTCAACCAGATCAACTCGTGAAATTGTTTTCTGAATAATTGACAATTTTCCAGGGATGGAAACCTCGTAAAAAATAATTCAAATGCGGAAGCGTTTCCGGGTTTCTTCATGAATCATAACTTTTCTCGAAAACTCCACAAAGGCAGAATAAGCTTTCCAGCCGTTTTTTTTTTTAATTTGGAGGCTTCCTGTAAAAATTTTATTTCTTCTACGGAGTGTTTCTTCCTTATTGAATTTAATTCTGAAACTTATTCAGTGGCGTAAGCAGAACTATTTAGATTGCGCGGATGACAATATCCAATAAATAGGAAATAAAAGGACATGAGAGTTACATACAAATATAAATATTATATATATTTAAATCCACACGCACTAATGACTTCAGAAGTTAATTTAGAACAGACGTTTGATTCACTCATATTCAGAAGTGACTTCTCATACTCGGCCATTTGCTGTGTTTGACATTTTTTCAAAAGCCCAAACTTAAAATCAATTGCTGGCCAAATATCATCGTCCCTCATAACCACAGGGAAATGGCGGAAAGAAAATCTAGATTTTTTTTACAACCGATCCTTTTATCTGCCATTTTATCTTGCAATTATTGTCGAGGAAAATAAATTATTTTAAGATGGAAAGTTAAGTTTTTAATAATGTATGTATTGCATACTTGCAATTAGCTTTTTAATAAAGAAAACTTTTTGGGGAAAGAAAACTAATGAGAAATCCTCTCGTGTTCGCGACCCGATTGCTCCAAAAGCCGTCGGACATTTTCTTTTCAACTTTTGATGTGGCGATCAAATTGATTAGAAGAAAATGTTTCACCTATACTCACAGAAGTATGTCACTTGAAATGCGTATTTATAATACACATATAATGCTTTGATTTATAACATAATACTTAATAAAACTCACGCGGAATACCACCATTAACAGCTTCTTTTTTTAGTTACATTTTAATTTACTCTTTTACGGTCACCCAATTTTTTTCCAGTAGAGTTACCCTTCCGTTCTAAAATTGTCAAGAGAAAACAAAAACTCCATCTTTAAATTTGCTCCCTCATCTCCACATAAGTGAAATTTTGCTCAATAAAGCCCCGAAATTAGTCAATCAATCACTGAAGGGGGAGAAGGAGAAAGGCGATTTTCACCAATAACGAAATTTCCACAGCAGATTGACAAAGGAAAAGCCCCACGAGAAAGTGCTAAAAGGGAAATAGGAAAAAAACGACTGCTGTCAGTGTAATGAGAAAACAAGGGCGCCGCTATTCCTGATTCCAGCCCCAATTTATTCTCTCAAAATCTATTTTCCATCTATTCTAATTGTCTGACACCTCCGACGCTAATTCTTTCCTGTGGTGGGAGAGAAAGAAGGGAAGCAGAGTTTGGAGGGTAAAAACTTATTCTTTTCGGGGTGAGAATTTTAGGTTCGCATTGATGGAGATACCTGTTGACATTTCCTGATATAGAATTGACGAAGATTTCTTTTATTTAATTTCTAATACTGTTCAGTATTTTGTCTTTTTCCACTTATAAGAAAAGATGAATTTTAAAAGAAGCATAAATACGAAAATGAGGAAACTGGAAAATGCAATGAAGTGTTGAAAATCGAGTCGAATAAATGGCATCAAAATTAAGATGGACATGGGTCAGAGAAAAACAATATTGTATTGGAAATGCGTTAAAGCGTAAAATTCAAATGTTTTGAGTTAAAATTTATTGTACTTGTCAAAGAAACATTCTCCCGAAGATCCAATCAACTTCTGTCTTCTAACAAAAAATGGCTTAATTCTTTTATAATTCAGCATGAATTTTCCTTAACTTTTTCATAAGCAGTTATTGCAATCTTCGCGTAACATAATTGAACTAATTTCTAGAATGAATTAGATAAGCGACTTTGAAAACAAATACCGAACACTGCTCGCGTTGAATCACTGGGCAAACAGGCAGTCTCTCATACAGAGAAAAGATGTAATTTTGATGAATTTTTGGTGAAAAATCACGATGAGCATTTGAAAAGCATCGCTGCTTTTAATTTTCGATCTGAGGCTCACACAGAATGTGATTTACTATTAAAATCCACCGTCGGATAATGAGCTATCTAAATTAATTTTTCCAATTGTTGCGCTGTTTTTAAAAAAAAATTCACAAGGTGCGATCCTTTTAGTGGTAAATTGACTTAATTCAACAAAAAAAAAAATTATTTGCCAGTCGTTACCATTTGTTAAAACAACACTTTGCCTAATACCTCTGCTGTCGAGTTGTGCATAAGCTGCAGCACTTTTAACAATTTTTGGTAGAATTTTCTAAAATTTCGAAACCGAAATTAAACTGCTTAAATTTTTTTTAGATAATTTCCGAATGGGGGAAACTACAGAATGTCGTCTCCGGCTGTTCCATTGAAGAAAAGCCTCTGCCACTGAATCAGCGAAGGCGCTCACCTCTTCCGCTTCTTCCAACGAACCGTAAGTCATTGAACTTAGCGACCTGATTCTTCATAACCGCAGTGCAGTTCCTGAGTTCCCCGCAAAAGTTCTCGTCGTTGCCCGCTCTGACGGTGACGAGAGTGCCGTCCATGACTTCCCCCAAAGCCACCACCTTGAAGGCGGCAGGGAGGGTCTTGTTCGACCTCCAGTGGGGGGGAAGCACAGTGCACATGAGGTGCGGACTTCCGGTCCGCACGAGCTCCCCGGGGTGCTCCGCCAGGAGACTGTCCAACGTCCTCTCCGCCAGGGCTTCGGCCGTGAGCGTGTGGTAATCCGTGGGGCTCGGCCCCTCCACATCCGCACCAGGGTGCATCCGCATCCGCACTTTATTTCACCCGAGGTACGGTCTCCATGTCGGTTCTTCATGAACCGACAAGTGGAAATGAAAAACCGCCAATCTTTTTCGCGTCGCGGCTGTTTTGGTTCTGATGTGGGCACGATTCCGCCACACCGCAACCGTAAAGGGGGAAGCGAAGGGGTGCCGAAAGAGGAGGAACCCGCTACAAGGAAGGGGGGGATGCCGGTTTTTTTCGCGACATAAAAAAGCGAAAAAAAATGTACATGCGAAGTGAGCTGCATGCGCGGCTCCGCTCTGTCAATCTCCGATCCCTCGCCCCTCTGCGAGCCGCGAACGAACACAAACTAAAAACTTTCCCCGAGAAAACATCTTGGAAAAATAACGGTTGAGGGAGTTTTTTGGGGTTTTCTTAAGGGAAGGGGGGCGTTTCTTATGGAGGTTTGTGGGCGGGGTTATGTGGGTCGCCCAAGACGTCGGGCGTCGCGGCACCTCCGCAATATCCAAGAAAAAGAGAAGGGATTTTTCTCCAAGAAAAATCCAACAGCGCATGACTTAAAGAAACTCCAAAGAAATATTTTTTTCCCAAGACTTCAATTTTCTTTTGACTCTCTTCCGAGCCTCAGCGCCGAGCTTTATGATGTCACCTGATTTCTGCTGTTGAGGATCTCTCTCCCGGACTTCTTACACTGTCGCTCTTCGCGTTCTATTCAGCCTATTTTTATTACGCTGGCAAATTACATCTCTTGGGTGACCTCTTTGAAAATATTCTGTCCCTCCCTTATAAGATTCTTCTGGCGAAAATTTTCTTTCATTCACGTTGTGATGTTACCTGGCTTTGATTTTAACAAAAGTCCGACTTTGTAGGAAATCTCACGATTGCACAATAGCTTAGCAGGACAATCGTAAAGATTTACCGAATTCTGCTTATAGAATTCATGACAAAACTCTTGCTTTTACTTTTGCCCGCCATTTTATCATATTACCAGGGTAAAACGTATCATTTGATAAACTTTAAAAACAGATGCTCAAACTTTACTGTCTTTCTGTCAAAAACGGCAACTTTCGGACATCAGAAATCAAAATCCTGCGCGATTTTCAAGTTCGCGCTTTTATGGTCACAATCTATGGAACATTGAACTATTTTAGTTTAAGCAGAATCCTTTCTGTGTTAAAACTTAAAAGTTGCAGTGCTTTCCGCAAATAAGGCCTCTTCATTGCATTTTCCTGGTTCTAGAGTTTATCAGTGGGTTGAAAAATAAAGTTAAGTATAGAAAATAATGTTAAGTAAATATTGTTTCTTTAGAAAATGAATGTTCTTGTTCATTCTAATGTTCAACATCTAAGCAGTGCGTTTTATTATCTACTGAGTATCAAAACACTCTGAGAGTTGCCGAGAATATGAAAATTAGAGAAGAAAATCTTAGTAAACGTGTTTGAGAAAGGAAATAATGAAAAGGCCACTGACAAACAGAAAAATTCGAAACAAAACAAAACTCACAAAAATGAATGTACAATAAATCAAAAAGAACTATTAGTGTTTTTGGGGACTTTGTTTCAGACTTTGGCAACGACCACTTAACTGTGCATATTTTTTCAAACATTCCAAATTTGGAAAATTGTGACTGAATCGTCAACGATTATATTAACCATTATTGCTTCGAAAAACTCAACTGCTTTGCATTTCAGGTTGAAGTGTTGTTCTCTGAAAGTTCTGCTGTATTTTCTTCTCGTAAATTTAATCCAGCAGAAGTTATTGAATGGAATCTGCTGTTATTAGTAATCTTTAATCCGAATTAAGCAATTAAATATGTCTTAGAATGAATCAGGCGTTACAAACTATAAATATAATAGTACACTAAGTGGTGTTTCCAGTAAATGAATTATATTATATACTTAAATCCTCAAGTCATTTTATTTGGTATTAATAAGGTATTCGGTCTTTGGTATCTGTGGTACTGTCACCTTAACTACTTGACTTGTGAACTAATGTATTCTGGTGCATCATATGATGAGCTCTTTCTACTTACGTGTATAGCCAGATTGACTCGTTGCTTTGCTCGCAGCAACCCCTCATTAGGAAAAAATGTTTTGCTGTACAATAACACCAAACCTAAACGCTTGTAGTATTTTAAGAACATAAAAAATGGTGGTGCTGGTCTTTTTATTGTTCTTAGTTAAACTAAAAATCAGTGCGGGAAACAATTTGTTTTACTGCTCAACATTTCATCCTTCGTACCTTCATCATTTCGTTTTTCATAAGGGTAATGTTTTTAACACTTGATGCGGGGCTCAAAATTGTTATTGGAGTAGTGTTTTAGAATATAATGGAAAAACATTTTAGTTGAAAAGTACTGTAAAACCTAAAAAAAGATAAAATTCCTCGCGAAAGGGGTAAAACCAGGAGAGGAGGAGAAGGAGACAAGAAGAAAAAGAAAAAGAAGAAGAAACTGTACACATTTTAACAATTAATGGTGTATAATATTTGGGGCGAAACTGACGTTGATCAGATTTGTCTGACTGAAAAAATCTTCACAAACTATATTAATATTTAAAAGCAAAAAATTAAAATTCCTTCAGAAAAGGAAAGTTGAAAAGTCTTTCCTTCTTATAAAGTTATATGTGAAAATAATAGGGAATGAAAGGAAAATGAAAGGAAAATAAAAGAAATCGCAATGATTCCTTTTGTTATTTACTTAGAAAATAAAGCAGACTACGATATATCAGCGTCAGTTTCCACCTATTTATTTTATTTATTAACAATAATTTTGTACAAACACTCATTTTAAATTTCCGTTTCTAAAATACCTCAGCGCTTCTATTACTTAATAATTTTCATAAATTTGTTTAAAAAATTTCCAAATAAATAAACAAATAAAAACAAATAAGAAGTGGCTGATCCAAGAGGTGTTTTCACACTCATTGCAAAAAGTCTTACTGCAATGAGGCCTTGATATACTTTCCCGTATACTTTTTAAGCCTAATTTGGAAGTACAATGTCAAGTAATATTGGCATTTCACTTTTGAGGCAGACTTTTCAAAAAGATAATTGGAGGTCATTCTGAAGACAGAATTATAAATAAAAGCATACCCTCTGTGTCACTTTTTAGTGACACCCAAATTCTCACTTTGTCTTCCGAAAAGAAAAATTAAATTCTGTTAGTCTTTCAGGGTTTTAACATCGAATAGCGAAACCGATTTTAAGGAAGACATTAAACCGTCATATTTCAATTTCACAATAATCATTAACGACATGTTTCTCTTGTTAAAGTCCCGGGAACTGTGGTGATGCCTTCAAAAGACATAAAAATGAGAAAGACGACGGCAGAGACAGCCAAGTAAAAACCAAAGCGCTTTTTTTTGTACAGTAAATAATACTCAAACTGAAATATAGTCACTCTCGATTCATACTTTACACTTACAAATCGTAATAACAAATATTTACTCTCTAATGTATTTCTTTTTCTCAAGAAAATGCGTATGTTATAATCCGATTTCTTCTCCAGGAGGAAGAAAAAGAAAATATTCTTTATATTTACTTAAAAGCTCGGAACACCTTTCGGTTTTTATCGGGAGAAGAAAGTGTTAATGTAACATTTTCCTCGAGAAAATGAAATTATTGCTAAGGAAAGGAAAACTGTTTCCTGTAATTTTTAATATTTCCTCCCGCACTTTAAAATTATACAAGCGATGAAATGTACGGAAATCAAAGTATAAAGAGTGGGAAATTGTCCTAACCGCGATTATCATCGTGCCGGATTTTTACTGTTAAAAAAAACTCAAGATTTTTACTGTTATATACTTAAAAAAAGGTTTTTAAAAGTAGTTGAAATTTCTAATGGAAATTTAAAAAATTAGAAAGTCTATAGTGCATTGAAGAACCAAACTCCATTACTTTTTTGAAACTTTATCTCAAGTCATAGCAGCTTTCTTCGTTTTGTTTTTATATAATTTCTTTGCCCTTCCATGTCTTTTCCTGCTATTTTATTTTTTTTTAATTTTTATTTGCAAGGACGGAGTAAGTGAAGCCAAATTCAAATCCAAAAGCCGTCCTGCATTTTAGTAATCATTGCGAGATACTTGAACTAGTGCTGATAGCTACTTGTTTTTTTATTTGTACTATTTCTCTCTGTTTCAATTCTCTTACGTCGTTTATTTAAGGCTATTTTATAATTTAATAGATGAAAACCGAAATATGAATTAATGAGTCTTCAGGCAGTAAAAAATTAGTTAGTTAAGACTTAATACCACATTGAAGAAAAATAAGTTAAACTTTGTAAAGAACTCAAAAGAAAGCAGCTCGATGAGATGATTATGCTAATCAACACCAGGTATTGGAAAAGTGCAAACACTACATACAAGAAAATTGTATTTTGGGACGAATGTGCCTTCTTTTTCCAAAAAGGAGACATTGAAGAGCATTAAAGCTTAAAATTAAATAATCCAACCGATAATTTTGAATTAAATAAGTACTGAACTCCGGCACGATGTCCGCGTCGGTCAGTCTTGTAATTTTTTATAATAAATTTTTTGCTTTTTTTTAATACAAATATAAATAACAAGAAACACTGCATTTTATTATCATAACAACAGTTCTATTTAATGTTTTTACGTTAGAAAATTATCCAATGAGCTATGAATAGTTAATAACATTATTAATGTTCAATATTGTCTCTCATTAATGTTAACAAACACCTACTGACTATTATGTCTATTACATAAGTAGGACCACTTTCACTAGATTAGTTTTTATCTTGTATTCATATTTTATCTCTTTAACAAAAACCTAACAAGGCGTCAGGGGTCACAATCAGTAACAAGAAACGATGGCAGCGCAAGTCGCAGTTATCAGACACTGTCGACAATGGCGAAGTGCTCTCCCGGGTCGTCGCACATGTGCCTGAAGGGCTCGGGGGGGATTTCGGGGGACAGGGATCTTCTGGGGCCCAGCCTGCTGCTCATTTCCGGGCCTCTCCTCATTCGGGACAGACGTCTACGTCTGCGACTCCGTCGTCGCTTGCGGTGACACCAGAAACAAAGTGCGAGGAAGGCTACGGAGCATGCACAAATGGTCACTCCAAGGAATAAAAAAGCGTCAATCGGTGCCTCCACCACACCTGAAAGAATCCGGACATTTATGAAAGCAGGAATTTCCCCATGACAGGTCGACTAATTCTAAGTAATTAGGACCTGTGTCCATCAGCCTAGATGCCGATTAAACCAAAAAATCAGGTCCACTTTAAATCAGGAAGGTTTTAAAGGATTCTAAATCAAAAATTAAAAAACAAATCCAATAAGCAAGCTAAAGTTGATGTTTAAAAAATCTATCTAAATGCGATAAAAGCATAAAAAAATGAAAATACCAATAGGGCGCTGACAAACTAAATCAAGCAAATGAGTAAATGTCTAAAAGTCTCTCCGAAACGTACCTGAAGCCAAAATAGGTAAGCGAAAGAATGCTCATGCCCGACACGAGAAGGGGTTGGTGATAGAAAACGGCTGAAAGGAGAAGAAACTCACGTGAAAGTTTCGACTGAAGAAAAGAAGAGAAGACATGCTGTCAGGTCTGATGCCGTCCATGCGGAGGTTCTCGAGACCATCACGAGAGCAAAGTGAAGCATAAAAATAGGAGCAGAAAAGGAAGAGGCATAGACCGCGTGGAATTTCCCTCACCTGGCAACACAGAGCTCACATGAAACAGTAAATAAGAAAACGAAAAGGAAAGAAAGCGAAGAAGTGGGCTTTTCAATTGAAGGAAGGTCTGCTCGAAAGTTTTCGGCGTCGGTTTTTTTTTCGCATGTCATCTGTGCTGACACATTTTTAAACTCGCCTAAAACTTCGAGTTATTTTGTTCCAACACTGAAATGATTAATTGCGTAGTTGAGATTTACCGGAAATGTTTTTATCACCACTCTTTCACAAATATTTAATTCACTTTGTTTATTTTAAAGAGCTTTTTGTAAACTCTCTGGTCGTGAATATTCATAAAAAATAAACAGAAAATTTAATTCTTGCGAATCTTGGAAAAGAATTTCCGGTTTGAACCTCAAAATGTTGTTTTAGTAATAATTGTATAAATTGAAAAACTTATGGCGTAAAACAGCAGAAGCACCGAAAGCATTGAAAAGGAAAAGCTTACAGTTAAGCTCATCGGAAGAATCTTTAGCACCGCAGTTGGCCACCCTGTTGCAACGGAGTTTGTCTGCAATGCACAGACTGGACTCCGAGCACAGGAATTCCGAGCACTCTGTATCCTTTGTGACTTCTGTCCAGACGGCACGGAACCCTCGAGCTCCAGCAGATTTATCCGCAGATATGAAACTGAAATTTTCATATAATTTCATTAATTATAAATTGTTTAGGGCATACAGGGAAAAGTAATTTTGCATTAAATTAAATCGGTAAATGTCAATCCTGAGTTTAAAAAACTGCAAAACCTCATATTACCTTATCCTCATGGTATTACTCTCCGACATGTATTCCCATCTATCCTCAGGCGTTTTTTCTCCACACAATTCAAGAGGCAAACCATCATTTGAGCTCCAAATGCGAACCACCGCAGCCGGACAACCTCTTGCTGCAACAAAACAACTCCTTAGTAATCCCGACAAAAACCTTATCAACCCTTAAGACAGTCACCCACCTGAGGGCTCTCCTTCGACGGCGAAAACGTCGAAATAAAGAACAATTTTATGTTTCGGCTTTACCCCGATGAACCAATTGCAGGTTTTACTTGCCAACCCCCTACCGGGACCTTCGTAATTGAGCGGGAAATTCGGACTTGAAATTACTCCATATTCGGCGTTGCTCACGTTGGAACCACAATCTGAAATCCGAAGAGGGGTTGTAATTTATTATCTGGTTTATTCTGTGGAAGGCCAAGAAACTCACCTCCGAATATTGATTTGGCAGTTTCAAAGGTGTATCTGGCTTTGAATCCACTGTAGACTCCTTCCGAGTCCGTATGCAGAATTACTTTTATTCCTGTGGCTCCCCTGTTGGACTCCACGGGCCCCGGAGCCGTTGTACCGCAGTATCTGCCCACTAGTTTTTCGCTAAATCTATACACCTGGTATATTTCCAGCCAATCTTCCACGCAATTGTCGGTACTATAAATAAGAAATCATTTGCATGCTCAAAACGAATGTTTTTTATTTAATAAAGAACCAGAGTGTGCTTCAGATGCGAGCTTTAAAAGCTTATAAACTGATTTTTTAACTCAAAATGCACCTTCCGACAGTCTCTCTTTCTTAGTCTTTCTCATCCTTTCAAATTTAACTGACATTCTGAAACAATTGCAGTGCTATTGCGAAAAGAAAATCCTACCCGTAAGAACCGGCGGTGGAATTGGCGCCATCGGCCCTGACTTTGAAATGATCGAAGACGATTGTCACTTGCTCGTTTGGAGTCGCCACGAAAAGATATGTGCAGTTGGTATCGCTGGGGTAGTTGGAGGGATACCTGGGGGAATTAAACTCCCCTTTCTTCCTGCTAATACTGCTGTAGGTGAAGCTACAACTTCCATCGGGAGCGGCCGTCCCCGGTATTTTGTACTCTGAAATAAAAATATTCCATCATTAAGACGTTCCGTAATTTGGTCCGACTTGAACGAGTGCTTTCCTCACCGGTTTCGAAAGAATACTTCGCTTTGAACCCTCCACCCTGCAGCTCCCCACTGCTGAAAACCATGACAAGTCTCGGACCGTCCGAGGTCATGACGCTGGGGTTACTCTCAGCCCCGCACATTTCGTGGTCAAATTTGTCGTACGAGTCCGTAGCTTCTTGACCTTTTAAGTACAGTTTCAGGTAGCCGTCGCTGCAGCTGAAAATAAGAGAGAAGTTGAAAAATTGTAGAAACAAGGATCGACTCGATGAACGATACAATTTGGGTGTTGTACTCACTCTCCCTTTTCTCCTTTGGGAATTTCAAACTTGAAAAACTCGAGTTTGACCCTCTCAAGGTGCTGAGAATCTTGCATTCCGTAGATGAAATAACGGCAGACGATCTTTGGAATGTAAGGAAAGGGGTAATTTGGGCTGTACACGTGTCCGCTCGATTCTTTCTTGCTCAGGATCTTCTGATCGCATTCAGAGCCCCTAATGTGTTCTCCCCCGTCTTTAATAAAATCTGCAAAAAGGGCGAATAGTCAAATGATGGGTTTTCAATAGAAACACCTTCGAAGAGGATTTGGCCTTACCTAATTTTACAAAACTTTCGCTGAATTCAAAAATTCCTTTAAAGCCCCTGTTTTGAGTGTTTGCGGTCCGTTGGATGGTGACAAAAGAAACCAGCATGTAGTTGTTCGACGAATACAGAACCAGATTTCTCTGTTGGCCGCAGTAAGTGCCTATGACAGCCGATTCGTTGTTCAAACCGTCGTAGACTTTCACATAATCGAAAGGGCAGCTGCAGGACGAAAGAAAATATTTCAGTTTTACTGCTGACAGAACTACTAAAACTTTAAATGTACACAACGCGGAGACTTTTAAAAGTGTTAAAACACATTAAGAGAAGCAGAAAGATTTAAAGTTTACATTTATGATGGAATTTTTTCAAAAAATTATTTTAATTAAAATGAAAGGGGTAAGCGGGAGGGAAAAACAAAAAAAATAAACTTGTCAAAGGCCATAACGCAAAGCAAAATGTGCAGAAGTTTCTTTTGCAGCCGACATTGCTTCATCATTTAACGGCGTAAATGATTATAAATCAAATGAGTGCGTTTCTCCGTATTTCGCAACTTTAAGTTTATTTTAGTTTTGCACTGTCAAAATTTGATATGCAGGCTATATATAGTATAATCTCCAAGCTATCACAGATCAGAGTTAGAGACTCATACAGGAGGATTCTTTACAGGTTCACTGGGTATCAGTAAGGTTAATAAGATCACGGGGCACGTTTATTTCTGGGCACCTTTTGAGGAAATGGGATCTAATGCCAAGTGTGTTACTTACTGTGGTCCTCCGAAAAATAAGTCAAAATCCCGGAACTCCACTCTGACTCTTTGATTCGGCTGTCCGAGAAACTGGTAACTGCAGGAGAGATCCTTGGGGTAGGAACCGGGGTAAGTGGGCGACAGTAGCACCCCTGTTCTTTTCTTAGTCGCTTGTACAACAAAATTACAGGGAGAATTTCCTACTGGAGCTCCGATTTCGTATTCAGCTGAGGAGAAAAATTCATTAAATTGTTGAGTTCGATGGTCATTAGACTTTTTCATAATTTATGAATTATTTTTTTTCAGGTACTCACAATCATTTATGAATGTATAGGTTCCCCCAAAAAGCTCCGGCGTCGTGTTGTTCTTGTCGGTGTAAAATCCTAAGGCGATGTTTCGATACAGCGATATGCGCCTGCGAGGTGGAATGTGGCCGCAGTATCTGCCACCGAAGGGTGAATTGATGAGCTCTGCCGGGTCTGGTTTTTGCACCTCCGAATATACATCCATATACTCGTGAACGCACCTAGGTCAACACACAAAGATATTTCTCTCTTGGAACGATTACTCGGAAGATTAAAACACGGGGGTAAGTTTTCAATCATTCAGTAGTTCAAATCTTATTAAAAATTAGAAAATTAAACTTCGACGAATTCAAATAAAACAACTAAAGACATCATAACTGGAGAAAACCCTTTTCCAGTATCCATATTTTCTACCCTTAATTGTAATGTTGTACAATTAAGTGAAAAAACAATGACATGAGGAATGACAGAGGTCAAACGGTCAATTCCAAATTCTTATTTCTGACTTAAACCTTTGTGGCACAAGATTGCTATCGTTCTGATAAGAAATAACGGTGATGAGGGAATGAAGTGTCAGATTGTGCTGCGTAACCCACTTTTTAATGGGACTTAAAAAATTCTTCTTTTCACGTGGCTTTTCTCTTCATTCGTTTTTATCCTCGCTTTTATCCTTCTTTCTTTCTTTATCCTTTATTCGTTTTTTATCCTCGTTCCATAAGTTCTCTTCAGTTGAAAGTGCCATTTTTTTTATTTTTCAGACTTTCTATTTTTAAAATTTTCACCCGCTACTGAATGACATGGAGAGGTTCAGTACCAAAAACTACTTGAATCCTCAAAGCCGACATTAATAAACAGTCGGCAGTATCCACAGTCTTGGAAATATACGTCGTAATTTTTAAGAGCTTTTCTCCATTTATGATTTTATTCTAGGAAAATAAACTACTTAATTAACAATCCATCTAAAAATCCGCCTAGAAAAAGACAAAAAGAAAAATTGTTTAACTACAACAAAACAAAATTCACTCTGAGTAGTTTAACAATAAAGCATGTAGTTTTGAAAAAAAGAAGGCCCCGGCAGAACTCGAATGTAAAAGAATGACCGCAACCGGAAGTGTAACTTTACCGGAATTTCCGCAAAGTTCTCCGAAAGTTTCGTTTGGCGGCTTCTCGAGCTTTCACCGCGCCTTCCCCTTTTCCGAGAGGGGTAGAAGCAGAAAAAATTACTTTAATGCAAATTATTAAACAGACAAATTCATCATAAAATTTTAAAAAGTCATCTCAATCGCAACTCTTTCCTGTGAAAATTAAAAACCAAAAAAATTTGAAAAAAAAAATGAATAAATGGCGGATATTTAAGAAGTTCAGGCAGAAGTAAAAACTCGAATAAAAACAAAAAATTGAATTCTCTTTCGAAATAAAATGTTCGCTTCATTGCCATTTTTACTTTATTGTGCTAGCAATAAAAACCATTTTGAAATTAGCGCCTCAAATAATTTAAATAAGTTTTTTCGCTAAAATTTGGCTGATTGCCCTCGCATCTGATTTTCACTCTACGTTTTTAAAAATGAACAGATAGACGCTTTCGAAAATTCTAAAACTTTCAACTGACACATTAAAAAGATTGATTCTCTTACCAATAAAGACAGCCTCGTAAATTTTTTTGGTCTTCGGTTAACAGTATTCGTCGCCTGTCACGGGATCTAAAGCTCCTGGCCAAATTATTACTAACAATTCGTGAAAAAAAAATAAATGCCACATCTTTGAGTTATTAATGGCCATTAAAGGGATTTATTAATGCGAGTGAGATTAAGAGCAATCAGAGCTTTTAAGATCTGGTCAACAGGGATTTTCAAGTGTTGATTGAACGCCTTACCTTCTCCTCCCCTCATTTCCACATTTATGGGAAAACCCATCTCAAACATCTTCGGATTACCGGAAAATTAAAATGAAAGCGAAATTTTGGATTTTTTTTATTTTTGGTCATTCACTGCAGCGCCGCGTTCGTCCGTTCGGGGAACTAATCTCCGCCATTTTAGGAAGCGATTAGGCCTAATGTTTTAATCGTTCTTTTTTAAAGTTTTGTTGAATGGGCACCTTTCTGATACTGTTCGTTTCTTTTTCTTGTATGTTTGTACTACCTGCAGGCGGATCTTTAAAGTATATTGGGAGCTTAACCTTTTTAAAATTATTACAATTTAGTAAAAAGTTTATAGTAAAATGTCAAAGGGAGTTCGCAAGTACGTTTTGATTTGCGTTTTATTTTAATTAATTTTTTTATCCTTCACAAATCAATGAAACTGTATATAATTAGTTTTAAAACGTTTTGGAATACAGCATTCTTTTGCTCAATTAAACATTGGTTGACTTAGTTTGGCAAAATAATACCCGAAACTAAATTGCCACTCTCTCCTCCTTTAAGCTCTCACTTCACTTTAAATTGCATACTTTTAAATAAGTATGTTTATTTATACCCCGGTTAACTATGAAATTACACTATCGAGCTTTCACTGCAAATTGTTATGATTAGAGCGCTTTTAAAAGCATTTATAAATCCAAATACCAGTACGGTTGCCCATACAATTAGTAAACTTGCATTTCATTTAGTAAAGTGCAGTTAAATTATCATTAATTCAAATACAACGGTGTATGTAATGAATCTGAACCAATGAATTTTGGTTAAAATTCCCCGGAGAGCAACTTTACGAATTCAGGACAAATGTCCTTATTCGTGAAAATGTCCGAGTGTTAAGCAGGCAGGATTGCAGGGCAACCGAATTAAACTTGCGAAAATGTAAAAAAAGAATATCTCGTGGGAAAATGAGTTAAAAACTACAAAAACAACTCTTTGCATACATTTCGCAAGCATGCCTTTTTGACTGGAATTAATAATTTTTCTTGCAGCTTTCCCTGAATATATTATAAAACGGTTTTTTCTATCTAAATCAAAATTACTCTTTCATTCTGAGTATTCGTGGTCTTTTGTGGTATCCGAGAGTGTTAAGAAACTAAACCACGAGCTTTGGTACTTTCTTCCCCCCTCCATACTAAAATGAATCAGAAGATGAGCTGCACTATAATAAAAAAACAAATGACTATTTTATCGTAATGGCTTAAATTAATACCTTCAGCGAGACCTTGAGGCCATTATTCGCAAGCACGCGATGATCTTATAAATAGCAAAGAGGGGGGAGGAGTTTTATCCGCCCTTCACCCCGCCAGATTTTTACTTTTCGATTTTCTTTATTGTGTGCATGTCGGAACTGAAATCACTTAAGCCGCTTTAAATCATAACCTTTGTCTTTGTCTCCTTCCGTATACTTTTCTACTCAACCCTTTCCCCTTTTGATTTTTATAATGGCCAACGAGCGAACATTTAATGGTAAAACCTCAGAGAAAAAAGTAACCACGTGAAGATACTCACGCGGGTAAGACTCCCATTGCAGATCCACTGCAATGTTGCCAAATGGAAACAAACAACATTTAGTCAACATCTTTGTATAAGCGTCGTAAAAAGTACATAGAAAATACAACGTGCATTAAAAAAACAAATAAATATTTCGGCTGTCCAAGTGGCAATTGTTATTATTTCAAAAGCACCATTGTAGTCGGCCGATATTTAAAAGCGGACAAAAACTGTTTAAAAATTTATTTTCGCATTTTCATAACGATCGCTTTTGTTTTTCATTTCAAAATTACGCGCTCAGGTTAGGAGATCTCTTAGTTGCTGATTACTCAAAAATTTAGAGTCCCACTGTCCCAAAATTATTCTCGTAGAATATTTTATTTTATATTCGGAGAGGCGACTTCTTCCAATTAGGTCCTTTCTGTATTTGAAATATCGTTATATTTACACTTACGATCTTCTCTTATTTCTGGTCGTACTGTTCGTTCAATCATAGATTATTTTTGTTGTGTTGTAATTTACCTTTTTTCCTTTATTTGAATGATTTTGAAATACTTTGCCTGTTCTTTCAAAATTTTTTGAATGCTAAGGACGAAATAACTCAGGAAAAATAGTAAAATGAATTAAAATCTAAGTGAAAGAAAATTTTTTTTGCAAACTGAGCGTTACATAAAACATATGCAAGCAAATTCCACTGCAGTTTGTTTAGAATATTTGTGAGAAGCTTTGGTTAACAGGAAAAACAAGTCGAGGGCATATCAATGCCACAATACGAAGAGATGGCAGCAGCTGTGCTAAAATGCTAAATGGAAAATTCGGTTTCCGAATACACCTATTAAAATATAAAAATGCTGCCAAATATGGCTTTCCTGAAAGCAGGAGAGCGGTGTGCACTGCCGCCACAAAATTTAGCATGGATATTGCGCAGCAGGATGAGAATAGAAAAGTTTCCGGTCATTACCAAACGCCTCTGCCGGAAATTAAATCCATAATGTCACAGTGAGCTCTCAACGTTTCACTCTCCGCAACCGTCAGTTATTAACGACAACAACCCCCGCTCCGGATTTTCACTTTGACTATCGAAAGTACGCCTCTTCATATATCCTTCTCGTGAAACAGACAAAAGAATAGGACTAATATCGATTATCCTTTAGGCAAAATGCCCACAATTTCTATCCTTGCATTTCACTTTAATAATAATTAGAGTGCAAAGCAACTGTAAAAGAGTGAACAGGTTTTTTTAGAAGATGAGTTGATTTGATTGTTAGATCCCACTTTCTATCCACTTACCCGGGTTCTGACAATATTATATTACTCAGTTAAATTTTCCACCTGTGGTCAAGTAACTGTATACAAAAATTTTCTTTGAACACAACCGGAAATTTTATTATAAATCTTTAGGGGTGAAAATTATGATTTGTTTGCCCGGAGGTGTTGGTTTTTTGACTTGTGCAAATCTCAACATGAATTCCCGGGAGAAAACCATCAAGAGACAGAGAGAGAGAGAGAGAAGTAGAAATATGAAGCGGGAATGGGAGGTGAGGATTTTAGTACGGATCACTGTCATTTGCAAACATTTCTAGTGAACTTATCGGGTGGTTTCCACGAAAGCTCCGTCACCTTCTTCGGGAGAAAAAAGGGAGGAAAAACAAAAGACACGCTTACATCCACTGTTATTGGATTTTGCGTTCATTTAAGATGATCTTTTGTTTCTTTTGGGACTAATCCACTTTCACGAGGAAACCTTTTTCTTTTCAGTACTCCTCCATCTCCTCCCTTACCCCTTTACTTCCCCTAATCCTTCTCCAAACTGGAGGCTTTTGTTCGGAATGAAATTATTTCTTGTTTGATCATTTTCCAAAACGAAAATCGGGTCTTTAGCTTAATGCCTTGCAAATAAAACTAAATTAATATCTTCTCCTCCCGTCGTCCCCCAACCCCACTCATTTTTGAATTTTTACTCGCTACCTCTTCATTAAACAATTAATTTTAATTATTAACTTTACATGACGTTGTAGCGTCAAACATTTTCCGTCTGACGTAATCAGCAACTAAAATCTTTAGGAGAACTTTTCGAAAAAACCGAATTAAGAATCACTCCATTCATTTAAATTTTATTTTTAAGTTTGTGAAATTTTTTTGTAATTAAAAAATCATTATTTTATAATTAAATTTCTTCAGTGGTTTTATGTATTAAAAAAGAAGGACGTGACTTTTTAAATTTTTCCTCTTATTTGCGGCTCAGATGCAGGCTTTTTATAATTTTAGGAATGAAATTCGACCGTCCCGATTCTCCGAGAACCAGTAGTCGAAAGAAAGGATTAATATACTTCTTCTGAGAGCCGTAGGTCCAAAAGTAAGCAGTATACAATGCAATATGTATATTGGTTCAATCAATCACAAATGGTTCGAATCCTGCCCGTGTTCTTTGAACGATTTGGGCGCATCCCTCTTTGATCAGAATTAATTGATCGAAAAGGAAAGGTCGCCGGATTCAGTGGCCTTAATACTGCGTTGGCTTAATTTATGAAAGGTTTAGAGCGGCCGAGGATTTTATTTCCTAATTTTGAAAAAAGAAAAATTTGATAAATCCAATCGAAGGTCAACATAAAAATCGGCAGTAAAAATAATAGAGCGTTGAAAAATAAATTTAAAAAGTCACATTTCAAACTGGAGCTTTTGTATAATGCAACAGCGTCCTGTGTTCTCTCCAGTTGGATCTGTCAATCCATTCCCAGAAAGTTCCAATAATTTATTTAGGGGAAATTCTCTCCCAGATCCAGGTCAACGTCAAAGTTTCACGCAGCTGGGATTAAATAGATCAAAGCATAAAAAAAAAAAGAAAACTCGGTAAGTGAAATGGCCTAGAGATAAGAGGGAGGACTTACTCGGGAGGTGTTCCCCTGAGGCTGAAATGGCTGAAAACAATTTCGACCCTTTGTTTGGGTCCTGCCGAGAACAGATATATGCACTGTCGAGAGTGACCGTCCTGATTTGGCAGAGTCGGAGCGTGGAAAGTTCCGTTTTGCGGACCGTTGGGACGACTCACGAATGTCTGGTCACACTCTGCAAATTAAAACAAAGCAAATTAATACAACATTAACAATATAAGCCGTATATGTTAAATAAATTTAAATCAATTCATAAAAATGTAATTCTCAATTGGGAATTCAAATGAATGCAACAAAGAAGAGCATTATAAATTTAATGGGACAGAGACGTTCCTCCCTCAATCATCTTTTGGCACCTCTCTTTTTGAAAAACCTTTCCAAGCACCATTGAAAATTAATTAAAGAATTCTCAGAAAAGGAATTGGCTCTTTTCAAGCAAATCTCAGGAAGGTTGTTCGACTTCATCTTGGCACTCAGTACAATACGAGAGCAAAAACGAGAGGGAAGACGGAAAAGCACGCGCAGGAGAAACAATAATGTCAAAGTAGAATGGCGTCTGCTGCAGACAAGTTTTATATCGCAAGTGTGTTAAAAAAAATTTTATGAGCTTTTCCGAAATTCAATTTTCAAGAAGGAGGAGAAAATAAAAGAACAGAAAGGAATGATCAAAGAAAGTCTCCCCTACCCGCTTGTTTACCTCTCGAAATTATTTATCACCTCTATTTAAAGATGGTTAGTTTAAGTTTTTTCCTCTTTTCTCAAAGGGAATCCGATTGAGATTTTAATGTAGGGATGTAAATGCACTCACTGTATTTTGCAGTATTCGTTTTTTAATTTAAAATGAATGAAAGTGTTATTATAAAGTCAAAAATTCTGTGTGGAAAGCAATAGACGTTGCTGTTATTGAGGAAGAAATAATTATAACTGACTCAGCACCTCAAAGAAGAGCATTAGAGGTTATAATAACCTGAATTCTGCTCATGACGTGATTGCTTAAAAAAAAATCTTCGTCAAAATGTCGTTGCAAATCAAACCTAAATGCGCCCAATTCGATGTCCTAAAACATTTCTAACCACCAATCAGAAAATAATTACAGCAGTGAAGAATTTATAAATATTAGATGGACATCTCAGGAATAACCATCCATCACTAACGACGTTTGTATTTCCTGTTTGATTCAGCTTATTCGACCGTTGAAAACAGAGATAACTAATTAATGTTGTTGTTGCTGTTGTCAATTTTGGTTTACAAAAAAAGATACCGTATGACATTTTCTGCCACGTTTCAATCGACAAACTAATTTTTTCTTTAAATCATTAGCCTACTTATTAATAGTTTCATGTGAAAATTTCAGGAACTAAACGCATCTATTTTGTTTCAGGTGTCTCATCAGATGAATGGTTACAATTGGGAGAACTGACAGGTATGTGTTTCAGAGTAGCTTGGAGAGGGTACCATTTTCTTGGATCAAATCTTTGCCCAATCGCTCCCGCATTCCAAAGTGGGAAATAGTTTGTTCACATAAAGGACATAAGGCGTGGGGCTTTCACGCACATTTGACCGAAAAACCGTTATAAATTAAATAAATGCGTCCCGGGGTAGAAGCGTAAAAAACGGGATTCATCGGTTATTTAATAATACTCTTGAAAGACGGTCCTCCCGACCTCTCAGTCACGTAGAAGAGAAAGTCAAAAAGGAAAGGGTAAAGAAAAAGCCCTTGGAGAATCTCCTCCCCTCTCGAAAGCAATTCAGTTCAAATCGTGAGATGTTTCAGACAGTGTTAAATAATGCAGGGGAAAGGGGAAGGCCTTCCGAAGAAGCCACCGTCCTCGCTCTCCTCCCCGTAACTCATCTTCATTTTTCCTTTTTTATTGTATTTACTCGGAGATATCTGAAAGCTCTCGCTCTAGTAAGCGAATTATTAGGAGAATGAAACGAGGTTTTTGATTTTCCCTCGTGAATAAAACTTTTTCTTTTTAAATTCGCAAAAAAGCAGAAAGCTTTTAAAGCTTTTTCCCTTTCTCCCCGCGATCTCTTTTGGCTCATTCTTACCCGGGAAAAAATTCCAAGTCGCAGTTGTCGGATTGTCAACTTGGAATTTCGAAATTGAAATCATACTTTGATGAGAAATGGAAAGGAGGAAAGTGAAATGTGGAAAATTCCGGGGATCGCATCGCTATTGTTTTATTTTTATTATTTATTGGTTTGGTTGCATGAGCTTTTCGCATCTCGTAGGGTGTTTTTTACATAATTTACCAGGAATAGAACGCTCCTTGAGTCGATGAAACAAAACATGGGGTTTTCTTATTTCCTTTTCGATAAGGAAGGAAACTCGAAAAAAAAGGCGCAGCTCTCATACAGAGAACAATTTGATGACTGCTAAAAATGTGAAAGGAATTCGAATCAAATTTCCGTCTCCTCCTCACTGTCTTGTATATGTTTTGTTTTTGTTTGTTGACATTTAATCCATTCATTTTGAAAGTTAAATTAAATTGAAAACTTAAGAGGGTATTCTGGCGAACTGTCCACCACTCATTCGTCTCCCCTCAAAGCTCCGACTTTAATGACACCCACTGCGGCCATTAATCCTCCCCTTTCATCGCCTGTCATTCAGGCTTTTTGGCTTCAAATCATTGAAAAGTTCTTAATCCATCCCTTCTCATTTTCTCTGTTGAATACTCAGATACTTCAAACAAGAAATCCAAACCAAAAAGGACCAAATTGAACGTAAAATAAATTAAAAGCAGTGAGGCCCATCACAGTACCTCTTTTCCCAGTAACTTTTAACCCCATCTCTTCTTTTTTGGGGTAAAACGTAAAGAAAAACATTTCATTAAAAAGTGATAAAAAAAATAAGGAAATGTTTAAAGGTAATCTTTTTCAAAAAAATATCTATTACAGAGTGTAAACTTCCAGAACGACAGGAAGAATCGATACTCTGTAAGCAAAAAGAAAATATGAGAGGGATGGTCACCGAAATAAATGAAAGAGGAAAGAAGGGAGCCTGGGAATGAATACAAAATCCGCTTTTTTATCGATCCCGGAGTAATTCCCAAAGTAAAAATTATTAGTTTTCACCATAAAAGCTGTAATAAAATTTGTTTGCTCTGCGGTGAGGAAGGAAAACCTATACGTGGATGTTCACGCACAGGTGAAGGCTCCTTTGGACCGCATTTTTCATTTTTCTACAAAATCATAAGCCAACCCACGGTAAATTAAGTGTTCTCTTCCTTCTTTCTGGGAGAAAATTTTTGAGCAGATGATTTTTCTCCCGTAGGTTGAAAAAAGAAATCTGTATTTTTGTAATCGGGCATTGCTAATTAAGAGGGGAAAATTGTGAAAAATAAGTGGAGGACTGTCAAATTACTTTCTTTAATTTTTTTTTATTTAAGTTTTTAATTATTCAAACTTTGATATTTTTTTAACTTTTCTGGACATTCTCTTTCCCGCTTGGTAAAAATCCTTAGAGGTTTTTATGAGTTTGAAAAATATTGGGAAATATAATTGGTCTTCATTTTACTTGGTCATGAACAAAAACGTTTCCTGATCTTCCATAACTCATTGAATTAAGGAAAAAATGATAAGTAAAACTTGGAAAACGATAGGAAGACTTTCAGGAAAAAAAAATGAAGTGAAGATAGCAGAAAAGAAAGCCAGCGACGGCTCAGATGTTGATCTACTGAATAAGGCGATTTCTTGTTAAGTATGGGCGTTGGAAGTGCAGTTTCCCGGGAAAGACAAATGGCAAAACTTTTAAATTGCAAATTTTGCTGTCGCCTTTTTCTATATTTAAACCGAAGAAAAAGTTTTGGTGCGACTTTTCTCTTTTTCCGGTTTTTTATTATTTTATTGCAGAAGATATTTTATAGCAGAAGGGGAATTAAAGACAGAGGCGAAGAGACAGTCGATGCAGAGGCCGACAGCCCTCCTTCGAATGACCTTTTCGTCGCTTAGCAGTGATTTCTCACACGCTAACAACACACCTCTTCTCTTAACCATTAGTAACGAATGTGAGTTAGCACAACAACGTAGCATTACAGTTCTCGCTGATGAAGAACCCTATAAAATTTTCACCCAAGAGAGAGAAAGAGAGAGAGAGAGAGAGGCCGGAGATGTTGTGATGACAGGAAAACATGACGAGTGATAATTTATATGGAAAAGTCATCCCTTTTCATTTCTTTCTCTTCCCCCCCGGTTTCCCCCGTTCTTCCCTCTCCTCGTCTTCTCTTCGCAGTTTATATTTGTAAATCCGTTTCGGAAAATGTTCCGCCGTCCTCAAAATGAAAAATATTACTCGAAAACAGGAATTTCTCTGGGAAAATCCTTCAGATTAGTTTTTTACCTTTTTTATGGACTTTACCGTGTTTTTGATTTATTCAGTGGCTTGGACGCTTTCCAGAATCGCCCATCATCCCCTGAATGAAGGGATGATTTTACAGGATTCGGGTTAACTCTTTCGAGCCTCGAAAAACCGTCAATCCTATTTTTTTCGAAACTGTCTTGATTTAAAAAAAAAACTTTTATGCTTTTGAGGGGAGAAAATTCGAAAGAAACCCCGAATAATGGAAGTCTGAAGTATTCGTTTGCCAGGGGGTGAAATCCCTCACAAGTTCAAAAGTGGTTTGCCTTTAAACCTGTTATACTTCTCTTCCATTTTAACATACGGTAATAGCAATTCTCTTTCGCATAAGATTGAGGACACATCAATAGCAGTCAAATCTTTTTTACGTGGCTTTAGTTTTCACGAACGAAAACAGAAAAGAGAAACAAGAAAAGAGCGTGAGAAGGTTTTAAAGACCATTTCATGAAGAGAACGCCACTCCCGAAGTGGCAAAACTTTGATTGATTACACTTAAGTGATTTCGACAGGCCCCAAAAAATGGCCTTATTATTTTTTGTGGTAACTGCGGCGAAAATGCAGTTTTCAACCGGTGACAATGAGATGGTAAATCTCTTTAAGGTTCAAACGAATGTGTCACAAAAGCTTCTCTAAAAGTTTTTATATTAGTTTCTCCGGCCTCCCATCACTTTTCTCCGGTCTTTCGACCCCATTCGACCCTTCAAAAACTTTTGCTTTCCTGTTTAATCCAATAACCAAATCTCTTATAATTTTTTGCTTTCTTTCCTGACAGGGGTCTTTTCTCAGTTTCCTTCAATTCTTTCCAATTCTGGTTTAAAAAAGTTCAATGAAATAAACAGAAGATTATTGAGAGCTTTGTTATTGGCAGAGAATAATAATTATTATAAATGTGGGAGTATAATAAACATCGGCCATCAGTCATCACCTGACAAATTGAGGAAACGTCAAAGTTTGGTTATCTGTCGGAAGCAAAAATTCAAATTGTTATTGTTAAAGTCTGGGCTGTTGCCCACTTGAACTGGAACTCGAGAAGCATAAATCACGGAAGGGCCGACCAAACAATTAAATTCACTTGCTGTTGCTGCGGAGATGTTACCTTAGCTGACTATTTTGAATCGACCGCTATTTACGACTCAGGCTGTCGTGGTTTGAGGGGATTGCTGCGGTGTAAAACGCGGATGTTAGAGCTTTTGGCAGGGTTTTTTGGGTGGAAGTCATCCTGTCGCCTGATTGGACATATTTTTTGTAAATATTGTACCTTTTCTGATGTACTATTTCCAATTTTTTCTTTTCTTCTGTTAAATTTGTGACAAAACGACTTCCTACTGTCTATTCAACAGGAAGTCGTCTATCTAGTTCGTCTGGATCAAACCTTCTCGAACAAACTACCTTGCTTCTAGCCCTGAGTCAGATTTTTAGGATTTTTTCTCTGTCATATGTTGGTGTTAAAAGTTTAAAAAAGGTTAAAATCTATAGTGGTTAATTTCAAACCAGACTTTGAGAACTTACCTTGTTACGGGCATCGCTAAGAGGATGTGCTCTGAACGTTTTGCCCCAAGAAAATGATGAGAAGAATGAAAACTAAAAGGAGGACTAAAATGCAGCAAATAGCGACTGCTACCATCATGGGGCCGAGAGTCTTTCGAGGGGAGTTGCCCCTCTTTTATACTGTCATTAGCCGAAATCGGGAAACACAAAGTCGAGAATAAGCTTCCAACGCCTTGGTCAGATTCGCTGGAAAGTGAGGGTCGCCTGGCATGTTGTTTTCCTAAAGACACCATTCGTCTTTTTCACAGTACATTACTCCTTTATTCTTTCACTTAAAAATCAAACATAGAAATGAAATTGTGCAAAGCGTGCCTTGGCTTCGATCGAAAGAGACAGACGAGGAACGAAATATTCTGCAGGCCGATAGCGATCACGACAGCGGTCAATCAATAGACTAAAGGTTGTCAGCTATGACGGCTTTATTTTAGTTTGAAAAAAATAGAACAGTGCATTCGGTAGGATTGAAACAAAAGGCTCAGGGATAAGCAAAAGAGGAAGGGTCGGCGGGGGAGTAAAATCCCAGGGAAGAAAACGATTACAAAAGGAAATTGGCCTTTCTCTTAAAATAAAATTTATGTTCTCATAAAAACCCCAAATTAATGTCGCCGGAAAAAAGGGCAAATGGAACGGCTCTTTAGTAGCCTCAAACCAACCCCCGAAATTCCTCTCTTTCCTCACGAAAAACGGTTCTGCTGGATTGCGATAATTTTGTTTTAATCTGACTTGGCGACAGAATAAAAGACAGTTATGGGAAACTTCAACCCTCGACAGGGAGAGACATTTGTAAGATTCTCACAGGGGTGTCTTTTGGACGAACTCTTTCCGTTTTGCGACTTTCTATTTTCTGAGAAGAGAGCCCAGTTGCAGCTCTTCGAATATTATAGAATTTTAAGGGCGGCCTAATTCTACAGAAATAGAATCAAAGGCGACCCAGGTGCAATGCCTTTGCGGTTCAATGGTTTACAAAAAGAAGGCGAGAAGTTGTCCTTATGGTAATTAATCTCTTGCGGTGGCAGTTCGTCAGGAATTTGAGTGAGGGATTTTCTTACCACTGTAACCCAGAATCCAAACCTCAGAAATTCGAGGCAGATGTTTTGGGGTTTTGAGAGTTAAAAATTTTTTGTTTTAATGTTAAAGCCACTGCAGCTGCTAATCCTTATCTCGTCCAAATTTTGTTTTTATGTATTTCGAAACTTTTGTGAAATTTCAAGCCGGCGGCGGTTGGGGCACTGACCTCTTTACAGTGTTCCTTTTGTAATTATTACAACCGCAACGTGAATGGAAAGAACAGGGAATGGGGAAAGAAGAAAAACAAAAATAGAAAGAGCTATAAAAACCTCGCAGTAAAGATTAGTTTTCTTTCATCAACAAAAAAAATTTTTTTAAGTTTTAAAATTAAAAACTTGGAAATTTAATTTCCAAGTTTGTTTTGCAAATACTGGAATGAAAGGAAAGCTGATGATACTGATGATGAATAAGCAGGGAACGACTCAAAATAATAATAATAATAATGGAAGAGAGAGAAAATCAAAATCGTTAAAATCTTCAGCTCCTGCTCAACTTTATTTGAACATTTTCCAAAGTTTGAAGAATTTCTTCAACTAATCTCAAAGTTATTTGACTCTTAAAACCCTGCTTTTTTTTCTTTTGCATTTGTTAAAATGAATTTCTCGAGGGAGATTAAACGGAAAAGATGAAAGTGTTAGAAAAAAAATGGAGGGCGGAGGGATCATCGGAATGGATTAGTGGACTTTCGCTGCTGCAATTCAATTAGATATTGGTTTTCTTCGGGAAAATGAAAACGCCTAAACGAAATCAAAAAAAGGAGAGCTTTTCCTCAATAAAATTATGATACAACAACCGACAGGATGGACAGTGCAAACAGTGTCTTTGAGGTGGAAATCATTTTTATCAAATTCCAAAGTAAATCTCAAATATCGATTTATAACAGGAAAAGATAAGTGTAAAATAAAGAAAATGGAAAACTTAGGGATGAGAGAGGGAGAGGAGAAAAGGAACGATGAAGATGGAAAGGCCCCAAACTTAGAAGAAACTATTAGAGGAAACTTTCATTGACGTCACCCTCGCCGCCTTCCCAAAGTAAAGGAAACTCTTGTTTGTTTATTACAAACAATTCCATTTAATCGCTTTTATATGTCGGAAAGTAAGAAAGTCTTCCCGTGAATGATTATGGGAGGAAATAGGGGTGTGATTGATCTTCCCTTCCATTAGAAATTAGCTTCTAAATAATTATTAATCGGGCCACTGTTAAAAAGTCATTAGGAAAAAAGACCGACGACTATAGATGGTGGGTTTATTGTGCGGTAAGAGTAATTCCCGTTCACGAAAGAGTCGGCGGAATTACGTTGATTAAATTTGTGGGATTAGCTACCTGCACTGCTCAATTTGGTTCCGTCAGTTTTGATGAGAAATGTCCCCTCAATTTGACCCGAATTCGGTTTTTCAACTTTAATTTTTCTATCTCTTTTTTTATTCTTACTGCCTTTATTTTCTTCTTTTTGATAAATTTACCTCCTTTCATATATTTTTTTACTAATATGTTTAAGGTCGCCCTTTACTTTCGTCTATTTTTTGTTCTAATGTCATTACATTGGCTTTGCATTCATTTTTCAAAGTTCTTGTTTCCCTGCTTAAATAATGACCAAATTAACAAACACTTTCAAAAATTGTATTCAGTTGCCTTTTTCTTTTTCCTCCTCTTCTCTCGAATTCTTTTTAGGTTTTTCCTCTAAAAAACAATCTTTAGCTTTCAAATTATTGGTGTGACAAAACTTTTCTCAGTTTAGGCTCTTTCAGTCCTAATCATTTCCAATCTTTATCAGTTTCCCATAATTGCTTTATTTTTTTTTACTCCTCTTTTCCCCTACTCTTCTTCTTAATTTATTATTTGCTCTTTAAGCTCAAATGTAAAATACTGAACAAATTACAATAATCTGTCGTCATCTCAGTTTGTAAAAATAAAAACCAACACGTATTCAAAAGAAAAGGGAGAAAATAGAATAACTCTTTCATATAAAAAGTTCATAAAATGGAAAAGGTTAGATCATCTAGCATCACATCAAAAACCGTACATTTTTCCAACCCCTATGTGATTAAAATAACTAATCAGGTTCGCGTCATCCTCGCCGTCTCTCTTAGGACCCCGGGCTACGTTAAAACTACCGAAGCGAAAGCGCAGATGAAAATCCTCCCCGAAATTTTTCCTACAGTCACACACACATTTCCTCTGCTTCACAACACTTATTCATTGTGGTCGTTCCCGTGAAAAATTGGTCGGGCAAAACATTGCAGAAACCGGAGGAAAGAAGAAAAGAAAACAAACTTTGCAAAAACGAAACCGAGACAAGCAAACGAAAAAAATGCCGGAAAAAAGAGCGCGAGCTATGGTGACCCCCGAAGTCGACGCGTCCCAAAGCGAACTTGGCCGTAAACAGCTGAAGGAGGAAGACCAGACGGCGCAGGGCTGGCGCTGGAGGCAATTCCCTGAGAGGGGGCACCAACTTATTGATTCCAGCCCTTAAAAGCACGCTACAAACATATCTTCCCTCCCTCAGAGCTCTCTCTCCTCCGAAAGAAACTTTTTTTTACTTTTCCCAGACGAAAGGGATTTTTTTGCACCGGTCACCGAACGTTCTGTCAAACCCCTTTTACTCTCTTAGGACTGTTTTCGGGTGTTTTCCAGTCGCGAGGAATAAGCAATGCCAAGAGGAGTTATCAATCAAAATTCTGGTGGGAAATGGGAAGAAGATTTGGAATACTGTGTAAATGATGGCAGACACTTAATGATATCTTTTTAATTTTTCAGGAATAAGTAAACCTGTGGGAAGAGGATGATAACAGCGGGATGGGATGTGACGAAGAGAGAGGGAATAACGGAATGAAAGGTGCAACAGCCCCGCCCTATTGAAGCAGCTATGCCCAGGGATTAATGAACAACTTTCCGGAGTTTTCTCTGCCCTTTCCAATACGAATGAGGTTTGACGTAAATTTATATAAAACTTTTATTTCTAAACTTCCACCCCAAGGTGAACTTATCATATATTTAGGTCTAACCGGTGATAAAAATGACTGGGAATAATAAGAAAGACAGCAATTAGAACGACATAAACGATCTTGTGACATAGAATTAAGGGAAGACAGCTTCAGCTAATGGCGACTTATCTCTCTCTCTCTCTCTCCCTTCTGATCGGTTGGTAAAATTTGATACTCAGTCTTGGAAAAAAAGATTGGAATAGGTTAGGAAAACCCAGACGGATTGGAATAAAATAGGGGAGGGAAAAGAAAGACACGGTCGGTGAAATAATCGATTGATTTGCTTTAAATTAGAACACACTCAAAAATATATTCTCAGACAATGGGTTTTTAAATAAAAAGTTATATTTTTAAAAGAAATTGGCTGTTTAAAAATTGAAAATTAAATCAAAAGCGAAAGCCCTCCCTCCGCTTTGTCCCAACTTCATCCCTCTCTCTCCTTTCTCCAAAAAAGTTAAGCCCTTTTGACGAGGACTTCGAAAATCGATTTTCAATAAAAATTATTCTTCTGAAAGCTTATTCAGCAGCCTTTTTATCTTTTGCGTAACGGATACTTCTGCTGATCTGTTGCCATGGAAACGAAACGAAAAATTTTGTTGCGAATTTCGGTGCCCTTAACGCTCGGATGAATACATTTAATAATTAGGAAACTATTTTTGACTTTCAAATGGGGATAGAGGGGGATGCTGTATTCAACGCCCGTATTTTTCAAAATACTGTTATTAGGGAATGCCTTTTTGGTTTTTTTTAACTGTTCTTCCAGGATTTTAATAGGTAGTCATTCTGTGGAAGAGTCTTACGGGCAAAGTTTAATACAGTGGTTTCCAACCTTTTTGTACCGGCTCTTCCCTTGTAAAAAAAAATTGTTGCGTCCTGTTAATTTATCTAAAAATCAAATGTCATAAATACTCAACTGATATTATAATTTATTTAATGGGCTACAAAATAATATACAATACTAATATATTTATTATAAGAAATATAATAACAGAACAAAAAAAGAATATATATTTTTGGTTTGTATTCGAAAATGATGTTTTGGAAACAGCTACACGCCCCCCTTGCAACAGTCTCGCGCCCCACAGGTTGGACACCACTGCCTTTAGAAAATAAATCGATAACTGATGAGAGGGTTTAGTCGCCATTAGTGGGGTTTTTTTGTGATTTTTATGAAAGGAAGCTCCGCCAAGAGCGCTGGAAAAAATGTTCCTAATTGCATGACATTTGGATGAGATCCCGTTTGAACATTTTATTCCAAATGGTCAGGAGGTTGGAGAATGGAGGGGTTTTAAAATTTAAAATTTATTATGATCAATGCTTGCTTAATTACATATACACGGTAAAAAACGTTTGGAATGGAAACCTCCAGGGGAGTAATCGAGCTGAGATTCGTCCGGGATCTTCCAACTCAACTGGGGAATTGCAGGACACGCGCATGCGCAGCTCAGCATTCGACGGTTAGTTCTCAGCGCCACCGCTAGGGCGTCTAAAAATAACCTAGTTTCCCGAAAACCGTTATGCATTTAAACAGACCATGAATACATCAAAGAAATGTTTCCTGGCCGCTTTGTTCGTCTTTCTCTAAACAAATGGAGTTGTTGAAAGGTGGCGTTTATCATTATGTTCTTCCTAATGTTTAGATGAGAATGTTCTGACGAGAGGGAAACTAGGGCGGCATAAAGCAAAGATGGATTGGCTGATGTTAGAAAAAGGAAAAAGCAGAGCTTATGCAAAATCAAAGCGCAATTTACCTTCAATGAAATATCTCTAAGTGTAAAAGGTCAGTTTTTCTTTTAAATAAAAGTCGCATTGTATTTCGGTTGAGCACAAACATTTTGCACTAGTGATCTTTAAAGTTTACAGTTTATATATGATATAGATTTATAAACTTTCCCACAAATTCATTTGCTGAGCGAAACTAATGAACCATTAATCTCGAAAGGGAGCGTAAGAAGATGGTGCAAAAGCAGCAGATTATCCAGAAAAAATGCTTTTAACCCGGCGATTTTAAATCCTCCTTCTCTTTCACACGGAAGAACCCCGCTCATCCCCTCGAGAAGCACTCTATTCCAGGATAAACCCTAATCCCCTAATTAATGATGAAGGCGGCGATCTTCTTTAATTGAGTCAAAAATGGTAAATAAATGTGATTTAAGGGACCGTAAAAGCTGAAGTTTGGAAATGAAAGACGAGGCGGAAAAGCGGCTCTCAGATAATTTTTTATTTATTTATCTTGAAAAAGGCTTTTCGGCCTTTCTTTCTCCCATCTCCCTTCCCCTTTCCCCCCCTTTTGCGGTCTCCCTTATCTCCCAACACATTTAACTCAAAAACTCTGCTCACTGACGCGCGGTTTCATCCGGTAGCATTTTCATTACTTCGCCTGTAAATTTCATAAAATTTTAACTTTGAAGAGGAGACCGCAGTGAAGGGACGGAAGTGTGAAAGGACAAATATAGGTGAACTTACAAATAATTGTCCTTCATTTATGTCATTCTTTTTGGAGTGATTTTCGTATTGCATTTCAAAAACTGACTTCTTCACGAATTGCCACTATAAATACATTAACTTCTACCGGATATTTCATTTATTTCGGCCAATTGCTGAATTTACGCAATTAAGAACTTACCATTTGTGACTTCGACACAGAAAATCTGCAAAAAATACAATAGCAGGACCAGGCTTCTCCATGAGTAGTGCCAATATGTTTGAGCCATACTGTGTCCTGAAAAACGATAAAATTTGCCTTAGTCCTGAGAGGAATCCCATTCCCTTTCTAATAACAAAATTGCCTCGCAGTCCCGCAGGACACAAAGGGAAGAGTTATTCGAGGGGGATCAAGCCCCTTCAATCATTCGATGATCCCAATGGCTTTTTCACTTTGGAACTTAGTTTTGGCAAAAATAGAGACCTAGTTCCTCAGTTCCTGTGCCCCAAGTGTATAGAAAGGGAACAAATATGAGACTTATACATTTTTAAGTTATTGAGTGAAGCCGAAAATATATCTTGAGGGAAGAAACCATTTTTATTTCTGTTGTGATTTTTTATTTATGGTTAGATTTTATAAGTTACCAATTACTTTTTGTGAATTTCAAGTATGCTGTAAGTGGCAAAGAAACGCTGTTTTCTTTCTTTAACCCAATTTTATAATACCGGTCTTAAATGTTAAAATTTTGGTCCTGTAGCGCAATCCCTGCTCACAAAGTGATGAAAGCAAGCAAAAGGCATCGGCGAATGAATGCGATCTGCGTAAAAGTTAATAAAAGAGGAAGAAACATAAAACTTTCCGGCAATCTCTCGTTATTCGGGTGTAAACTTTTCATCCCCCAAACTCAATGAGTAATGCGAAAGAAAATAAGGGATGAAAATCCAACGGAGCGATATAGTCGGCATCTGCCGGTCAACGGGGAAACTAAGTAAGCAAAAGCACCGTCCCTTTGTGCCGTGACATCTACCGGCGTTTCACAAGAATTAGACGAATGCCACGCCTCGCCTGCAGTCCCCTTCCTTTCTCTCTCGTCTCTCTTACCGTAACATTCTCTTCTCAGAATAATTTTCTTTTTTCCTTTTTCCAAATCTAATAGAAATCGACCTTTGATTTCAGCTTCAAATAATTTCTATCTCTTCTCTTTTATTGCTGCCATGGGTTTATATTTCCAAACCCTTTTGCATTTCTTTTGTTTACATGATTGCTTTCCTTTGTGTGTTCCACCTTATGCTTCAACTGTTGGGAACTCATTATGAATTAGCATATGAACAGCGATGGTGTTCTTAATTTTTTTCGAGCTTTCTGTTACACCCACGATATGATAAAAGATCCGTTTAAACTCCCCTATCGGCCTTATTATATAATAGGTTTAAATGTAATAATGAGTTTTATCTATTGTCACTTCGAAATCATTAAGGGTAGATCGCTTTTCAAATCAGTTGAAAGAAATCTGCGTGATTGTGGAAAATCTTACCATTATCGTCTTTATCTAAACCGCAGCTATGCGATGAAGACCAATGATTCCCAGCTTTATCTGTAAAAAGAAAGAAAGCAGCGGATGACTCACCCTAAAAGACATATAATCCCTGCAAGAATAAATAACTCGGACTGAACTTTTTGCACCCCTGAATAAATACCCGCGATCTTTTAGACAACATTTAGACAGGGAAATAGAGAATCGATCTTAGACAAATTAGCCAAATTTAATTCACCCAGAAAGGTAGCAACGATAGTGAAACACAGATTAGAAAAAAGATATAAGAGGGTGATTTAATCAGACTGTCTGAATGTTTTAGGGGTAGCTTGGTGGACAGTGATCTACTATTGATAGACGAAAAGGGGTTTCGAAAATTTAAAAACAGGTTCTTGTAAATCTGTCGAGTAGGGAAACTTATGTATTTTATCGGTGATCACTAAATCCGCCATTTGGAAACCACCCTTATTGACATATAATCTCCTTAAAGACTCTTCATCCTCCACGGCTTTTGTTTCTCCCCTTCGTAATTTAAATCGTTGAAAAAATTTTAAATTAATATTAAAATAAGGAGCTATCTTCAATGCAAAGTGGAATATTTCCCGAAAACGTATTCGTTTGTCCTAAAACCAGTACTGAGTACTGAAGAGTTCCGATATTCCCGTTCATACCAACTTTTTTTAAACTTTTCGGTTAAACTTTCACTTTCTTTGCTTTTCCCTCAGATTATGTCCACTGTTTCACCTTTAATTTTAATTATTAAAGAAACCTCTCGATATTGGTGTACTCTTATATATGTCTCTTGTGAGTAAAAGCAAATAGGGGTTATAATACTGTGAGAAAGCTGTTCGTGCTTTTTATTTTTTATGCAAACTTTACGTGTAATGGCGGTAAAAAATGAATAATTATATTTTTTAAAGAATTCAGTTTAGTGAAAATACTACGAGAGGACTTAAAGTGAAGAAGTGGAATAACAAAACACTCGGAATGGTCGAAACCATTCGTCTTCCCTTGAATTAGGGTGGTTTTAATTTCGCATTTCAACCCCTGTAAATACTAAAATCGCAACGCCAATTGAAATTGGAAGTTTCTAAAAGAAAGTCAGCCTTACGACGAATGATTTAACAAAAACGTGGAGTCTGAGTCGAAAGTAAGCAGTGGTTTTATCACAGTTTATTACCCTTTCTGTACTCACCTCTTAATGTGAGCGTCCGTCTTCCGAGTCGGTATTTCCCATTTCGTGAAGTGAGCTCGCCTTATTCTGAATCACAGCACTCATCGCGACGTACAGTACATGAGAGAAGTGACGAGATCGGAGAAAAAATGTTTTATAAACAAGAGAAATGATCGAATGCGTGGGTCAGGAAAAACAGGACAATCGACTAGAAACGGCCATATCTGCCGCCCCACCCGCAAACCGAAACAGCGACGCGCAAAGGGAGCGGTCGACCTCTGCACGGCCATGCGCCCGCGCCCACGTCGGCGCGACCCTTCCATTCCACGTGACAATGCTCTTTCGGTAAATAAACCCCTTACTACCCCTAACGCTTTTCCAAAGAATCATTATTGAACTTTTCAAAGCTGTCGTGGCACCAGATTCAAACTTTCTTCCACTGCCCTCTTATCTTCCGACTTTCCGATTGGACGGAAACTCACGGGAAAAATTATTTCACCCCTCAATCTTTTTTCCTTCAGTTCTAAAATGATTAAAAAGGTTTCTAGGGCAATTTACTTTCTTTGTTAAATAGGTTCGAAGGATTATAGGCTTAGGAAGAATAGGATTTGAATTTCACAAACGAACCGGCAAATTCTAAAAAAATTCTGAAGACGAACATAAATACGAACACAATAAATTGAATGTAGTCATTGGAAATTAGTCCAGGCAAATTAGATCAAAAATGAGGGGTGAAGTTTCAAAAATTTCATAGAAGTTGAAACTTGGTGAAATTGTTCAGAGTATAATTATAAATGAAACGTCAAAAGTTCTCCGCAACGAAATGTCGGGGGTCAAAGGTCAAAAAAATTAGTTTTTCGCCATTTTCACAAAACGGGAACTTTTATCGTAAAATTAGCTCAGACAAAAATTGTAGAGAATAAAATTATCTAAAAAAAATTTATTGATACTTTTCTTCCTAAGAGCCACCGTTTCTGAGATAAAACGGTTCAAAAAGTTGGATGACATTTGAATTATTTGGTGGCCTTTTAAAAACATGGCCGATTTTACCCACTCAGGATGGTTTCTCTGAAATCCAATCATATGTGTTCGAAAGCTTAAGATGTGCCCTTTCAACGATCAAAGTAAGAAAGAAATCAGAGACAATACTATTTTTATATTTGGCCTCAAAGAGAGGCAAAAAAGGTGTTTTCTCTACAACTTTGAGCTCTCATAGCCTCCGAAATTTTGATGCTAGGAACGTCAAACGTAGCTAATTTTAAAGCCCTGATGTTGCTCTTTGACCGTACATAATTTGGACGAAATTGGTGGCTTTTAAAAAAAGTTAAGGAGCCTCGGAAGTTGTGGATATTCTAAGGCAGTCGGGCAAAAGACGGATAGGACCGGACAAGTAAACAAAAATATTTTTTAAAAAATCCTTTTGAGTTTATTTTCGAGAAAAGAAATTAAAATAAAAAATAATCGTAACCAAATACATTATAAAGCTGAAAATCATTAATTTCCGGTACTAAATTTCGAATAAAAGCCAACTAACTTCACACTAAAATTTATTCCAATTAGAAATCATAAAAAGATGTATTTTTAAAAAAAATCATGGAGTAAAATGCAAAAGTTACAGAAAACTTACAGAGAAAAAAATAATAAAGCAAGCCACAAACTGTCAACAAATAAAAAAAAAAATGAAACCTGTGAACTTGGCTTAATTATTACTACAACTTAACAAAAGCCGGCTGATAAAAAGAAACAAAAATTAACTGAAACTTAACGTTAAAAATCGGTTCACCTTTCGAAACAATCAACAATTTGTGTCAAGTCCGGTAATCAGAATCATTTAACCGCATTTTCCTTTAAAAACATTCAAAAGTATACCTAAGCTTAAAAAATACAAAAGGGCACAAAACCTTCCATGCATTGTCTTCGCTTCGGATTAATTTTCATTTTTTTAGGCGTTTTCATTCGTTTACTATTTTTTTTTATTTATTTTTCACAAATTTTTCTCTTTTTTAGGCGATTTTTTTATTATTTTTTTACATTTTTTTTTGTTTAAATTTAACCATTTTGGTCCGGTTTTTCAACGGTTGTGTGGGATGAGGTTTTCCAAAACATATTAATTAATAAAAACAATTTAGAGAGGCGAACTATTAAAGTTTAGAAGAAATCTGCCCTCATCTTTCCCTTTTCATTGAGCGGAAATGGAGTTATTGAAAAATTTTCCGAACAGTTTTTGCCATCGATCGGCCGGAGGGGGATTCCTACCCGGTCGTCTTATTCCAACCCCCGAACTGAGAAAAACTGTTCGCAATGTATTTCGCAACGTCTCCTACGATGTTCGAATGCAGGCTGTTCTCTTCCCGGTCATCGGGGAAAGGTCAAAATGAGAAACCGGCAAGAAAATCTTCTGACTCGTCTACTCGGCACTGATTCGATAAATAAATGCTTTATTTGATTGCCTTTGATCACAGGAAGCGATCCTTAACAGCCTATTATCACCGGAAACAGTTCAATATGACAAACAAGACTCACCGGTCAGTCTCTGATTAAACTAACGACGAGAACAGTATGGCAGTGTCAATGGTCGCGAGAGTCAAACGGGTGACAGAACCAATCCAACGAGCAAAACAAAACAAAAAAAAAACAGCAATCAAAACAATTTCATGTATTGGCAAAGGAGAAATTTTGACAAATGAAACAGAAAAAATCGTCTTTACAAAAAAACGTTCTCCCCCTCTATTTCCGTTTCACTTTTATAATCAAAAGAAAGTAAACCAGGATATTAAAAAAAAAAAAGAGAATAGGCAGTCGAACCGAAAAATGAGCCTGCAGGACGTAGAAGGACCTGTACCTCGGGCTGGAAATCAAAAAGGAAGGAAAACAAAAGGCGTCGGTCTATCCGTGTTGGCGATTGGTTTCCCTGCGTTAGCTCCACGACGAGTAGGCGTCTTGGTAGAAATCCTGATCGTATCCTCCTCCTCCGTTAACGTAGCTTCCCAAAGGTTGTTGAATTAACGGTTGACTTTCCCAGTTGCTTTGTCGTTTGTACCGACGCTTGGTTCCCCCCGAAGTCTGCTGACTCCCGTCGAACTTTCGTTTACCTGAAACCGACGATAATCTCACTGACCGCCCGTTCGGGACCGATGGACGTCACGGGGGAGGTCTTACCTGTTAAATTTGCCTTGACGAGCGGAGGCCCACGTGGGACGGGAGCCCGGGCCACCCCATGGGCCCCTGAAGCCGCGGGGCGAACCACCCGCACCGGCCCACGGGGTGGGGGTCCACCTGGCCGCCCACGTCCCGCCGCTCCAGGGCCAAGTCCACCCTGCAAGAACAGAAAGGGAGAGTTTAATGCTTGGTTCATTGGGGAGGAGGACACCGGATGGGGAGAGGCAGAGGATGTGGGGAATGAAAGGAGTCTCACAAACCTGATCGAAATCGTTTTCGGTTCGAGGAAGGTAAGGGGTTGATTTTTCGGCGTCCCTTGGCTCCTAAAGGTCCAAGAGGAAGAGGTCAGTCACAAGCATGCAATTCAGAAGGCCCCTAAAATGATGTGGACTTGAATTTTTATAAATGACATTTCGTTTGCTTCTCTTCTACGGGAAGGGATGTCAGCAATCCTCAGGGTTATCCAAATATTGAGTATAACATAAGCAACAAGCATGCGAATTAATAAACCAACCCAAAAGCTAAGCAGAAAAAAAAGAATGCACAACCAAGAGAACTGTAACGGTCCTCGGCATCTGCCTGTCTCGTAAACAGAAACCGAATTCCTGTTTCAAAAAAAAATAAATAAATAAAAACAATCCGTCGACACGGGGCGAAGCATCTCGCAGAGCAGTCCGCTCGGTAGACGTTTGGATAACCCTGCAACTAAACATCAATTCCAAGACTAATTCCAACAAAAGCAGATTACCAGGGTCAAACACTCGAAAAAGGGAACGACGGATTGACCCGAATAATCGTTGGGAAGGGCGGCGTTGGCGGAAATCATCTGAGCGCCGCGCTCCTCGCAAAATCTAAGCAATTACTCTGACTAATTACGATTCAAGCACCCACCAACAAAGCCTGTCGGCTTCTGGTTCCTCTTGCTGGCGGCGGCGGCGGAGTAAAATCATAGTAATAGTCATCATATCGATAATAATCGTCGTAATAAGGATCACTGTAGCCGCCCCTGTAATCTCCATAACCATAATAGTCGTAATCGTAATCTACAAGAACAAATCATTCAGTGCAGGTTACTTCACCAGAACGGGGTGTTCTTCCTTCGGCAACGCACACGCTAAAACAACCCCCACCATCTCCGCAAGTCCACATGCGAACCTTTCAAGCGTTAAAGAGCAACAGATTGAAATAAGAACGCCACCCACCCCCGTGATTGGAGGGGTTCATTGCTGACAAGTTTCTCCTCGCTCCGAAATTAGTCACAGCGCTGTTAGTAAACGGGACATCGTCACCCGTCTCGGAAAAGGCAGACTTACCATAATCACCCCTTCCCATAGCAGCACCTCGCAATGTTCCTGCGGCTCCCCTCGGTCCAGCTCCCGGACGAAGAGGCCCCATGGCACTCCCTAACATCCCGGGATGATTCGGCGACGACCTGAAAGGGAAATTCCTGATGAGAAGAGTAATCGGAGAACCGCGAAGGAGTGGCAGAGATTGGGTTGCCGTCCCGGCGCAACTCACCCTCCCCTCCCTTGCATCATCTGCATCATCCGCCGTTCTCTCGCTCTCAACACTTCTTCCTTTTTTTTTTTATCCGACGGGGGTTTCGCGAGAGAAACCTCGATGCAGGCTCCGGCCAAGTCTTTCCCGTTTAACTCTTTCAGGGCTCTCACGGCGTTTTCCCTATCCTCGAAATGTATAAATGCATAGTCTTTTATTTTTTTCACCCTGTCGATCTTACCATAAGCTTCGAACGACTCCTTTAACTTCTCTTCCGAGCAGTCTTGCGTAAGATTCCTTACATATAGCACCTTCACCTGATGAATAAGACGGAAAAACTCAGCATTTTCCCTCGATTAGTCCCCCGGAGGTTTTTGCCACGTACCTTCGACATCGTTTCAGCGTCTGGTTCCTCTTGCGGATCCGCCCAATCGACGATGATGTCGCAACCCCAAACTTTTACTCTTCCCGTTCCGAGTCGTCTCTTCGCCAGCGATGCCGCTTTATGTGACTCGTATTCCAAAAAACAAAATCCTCTGTTCTTTTTTTTATCATCGGGTGAGCTGTAGATAATCACTTCGTTCAGACCAGCTGTTTCGGAAAAGAAAAAAAATCACAAAATCAAAAAAACAGATCCCAATCCAAAAAAAAACCACATAGAAGGGCCAAAACAAGGAACCGGGACTCTTCTGCCGTCACCACCAGTGCCCTACCTTCGACCCTTTGGTGATGGTCACTACCATAACCGTGTTATCACCATTACCACCACCATTTACTACCAGCGCCCAGAAAGCTCGGAAGGAGAAAAACTACCACCGCTATAGTGAACCCAACCCCTCGGTGAATCCTCCTGCCACCTACAGTTACTATATACTGTATGTGTCATGTGACAGGAGTTGGAATGAGTAACTTCGGTCCGTCAGGGCTTTAGTGCTCGCGTCAAATTATCCCCTCCCTTTTCTACACAGGTGAGCACCACAGCCCCGACAAACCCTTCTCAAACTCTCTTTTGACCTCCTACCCCTAACGGGCAGGACGGAATGGGAGAGCCTTTTTATGTTTTACATCGACATGATCATCATGAGCTTCACCACCAACACATCGTACCACTTACGTGAGCGCTTGAAAAATTCCTCATAGAGCTCGGCTCTGTCTCGATTCTTTGGAATATTGCCGACAAAGAGCCGATGATTGTTAAACGATACAGTAACGCCGATCTTTTGGCCCTTTCGTATTTCTGTATCGTTGAGCTGCAAGAACAATCGGTCGAAAAGAGAAAAAAAAAACAAACACTTTCCAGGTGGTGATACGTTAAGTGTATGGACGGTAAAGAGCCTAAAAAGAGCTGTAGAGCCAATTCGCGAATGCAAGATTCCTGCATTTTTCCCTCGTCTAACGTGTGATATAAAAAGAACCACGTACAGAGATTCAAGATCTGATTGCGGGGGAATCATCACTTAAGAATAAAATTAAAGCAAAGTGTAAGCTATAGCAAAGGTGATTTAAAGCGCCACAAATTCCAAAAATTGACATGCAAAACACTTCTGAGCCCCACAAAGTGTTCCAGCTCCGCCCCCGAGAGCACGAGACCATGCACTGTTTTGGTAGTGTTCATTGATTCTTATTCGTTTAATTGTAAACCCATCAATGGGATCCAAAAACTTTTCAACGTCCCAGAATTTGTAAGGTATCTCTCCTGCCCGTTCATTCCACTGCTCAGAAATTAATTTAACCATCAGTGACTCAATGTATATATACACTTCGATAGCCGGGGGTATACCGAAACCACACCTCGCGCTCCGATCCGGGCGGGAAAAGAGTAAAATTCAAGCAAAAAAAAAAAAAAAAACTCAAAAATGTACAAAAAAAACCAATCCCAAACGACCCCTAAGCCTCCTCCGTCAAATCAAAGAGCGAAAAACCTTGGTATTTTCTAAATATTGAAAACAACAACCACCTGATTACAAATGCAAGAAGTCCTTTACCTGCCAATTTACTGAATTCCTCCATAATCTCCTCTTTGCCTTTCGATTTCGGTATGTTTCCAACAAACAGTCGAAGGTTCGGTACGCTAATGTTAACTTTCAAAGGTTTCCCAGGTTTCATTTCGTGGTTATCGAGCTGTGGGAGTAAGAGAAAATATGCAAAACGTTTAAAAAATAAAAATCACAAAATAAAAAAATTAAAGGAAAAACCAAAAGAACCGAAAAAAAACGAAACTAAAAGGAACTATAATTAAAGAAAATAAAAGGAAAATGAAAACTTCAGACAAATGGGGCTGATTTTCCCAACGGCAGCAGCAGCAAAGAGGAGACGAGGAAATCAACCCCGTGAGGGTCACAATTTCCCTCCCTCCCCGCTTGAGAAAATACAAAAATAACAATTATAATCAATTAATTTAAACAAAACACTTCAATGATGAGTGCGGTAGTGTTACAAAATACAGGGGACAAATTGCAGCTACTGTCAAAGGATTAAGAGGTTATTGCTTTCGTTTGCGGTTGGCTCCGAAGGGAAACGCGACAAGGAACTTTTCCGATACCTCTCTGACGGCGTTCTGGGCTGCGTCCTTGCTGGTGAACGTGACGAAGGCGTAGCCCCTGTTCTGCCCCGTCATGGGATCCATCATTAGCCTCAGATCCCAGATTGATCCGCATTTTTCGAACAGAGGGATTAATTCATCCTCGTACATGTCTTTTGGGATTTTTCCGCAGAACACCTGTGGGTCAGAGAAATCCAATCTGTTATGCGTGTTGACTTTGACTCATTGGGTAGGTGAAGGGATACCACCTCGCAACCGGATCCCGGCGTGGGACCTTCCCAATTGGGAGGAGGACCGCCATATTTCCTCTGCCCAGTAGTGACGTCCAGAGCGTAACCCGTTCTTTCTAAGATTGCCTGTGGGAATACAATTTTGAATTAACTTCAATCACTGTTTTATTCCTAATTTTTTCCGCTGTAAATTTTCAAGAATAAAACTTGCAAACCCCACCCTTTTTTAAATAAGAGAAAAAGATAACAACTTCCATTGATAAGAGGTAAAGACTTGAAAACATCCCTTGGTGATGGCTTACTTTAATTTTTTCTTCATCCGGGGCTTTTATGATTGGACCACCGGTTACGGCACCGCCTGTTCCAGCTCTGCTCTTTTGTCTGTATGTTTTCATAACCCCGCATAAATATGCGGATTTGTTAGAAACATGTTCGAGGTTCGATTCCAAGAACTGTGTTAAAACAGTGAGAGCTCCCTCGACCGGGAATTCTTTTAAAGCATCCAAAGCCCTGTCGTCCAAGTCCACGTGAGCTAATTTACCTGCGAAACGAAAATCCCATTAAAAACAATTATTTTTGTTTCAATCTCGACCGCGATTGTTGCGAATCAAACGTTTTTGCTCAAATGAAAAGTAGGTCAGTTTATTTTGGGACGACTATGCATTGAACCCTTCGGCTCGTTCAATTCGTGCATATAATAACCGGTTTTTTTGTCATATCCCTCCTTTAATGATTGTCAGGAAGACACATGGAGCAGGAATTTTTTTGAAAATTTGCAGAAAGATTAAAAGGGAGTTTTTCAGAAACCAGTGGCATTACAATAAAATACTGCACATTTTTATCAAATAGAATCACACATTCAGATTAATTTTAGTTATGTTTATGCATAATATTGCTGCATGCAGAGATTTAATCACCAATTGCATACAATGTCAATGCTTTCCTTTGGTTTTTTCATCCCTTTTTTTTTAAATTAACCAATAATGCTTAACAAATAATTATACTTCAAAGAGTGGTAATTTTATAAATTGACAAAACTTACCAGTTTGGTATATTTCATCTAGTTTAGCTGCAACCTTTGCATCAAGTCCATATTCTATTAGCTTATGGTAATCATTTGTTCTCTCAATATCTGTTTCTTCTTTTATTGATACGTCCCCGTTCCCCTCCGCCATCTCATGAACTGAAAAAGAAACAAAAATAATTTTCGCCTAAGCATATAAAATGTCTTTTACAACCGACTCAAATCTGAGATACATAACAAAATAAAGAGCAAGGCAGCTCGAAATTCTCACTATCAGTAACTTTCATTTCAGGAAAAAATAAATAATAAGTTCCCGGGATAATTTTAAATTCAGTTTTGAACACCGGCGCCCGAGGACCCCCATAACCTTTACTTAGACCGGTACATATCAAAAAAAAACCATAGAACCAACACTCCCCAACCAAGACATTCCCCCCCTCCCTTACTACAATGACAATATTTCTTATTGAAACCAAAACATGAGATGCTGCGCAGGGCCAAGTGATAAGATGCTGCCCACAAAGATAGCAACTGTTATTTACAGAACACATGACCTCCTGTACCTGCTATCTTGGTGAAACCCACGCGTCCTCTTTCTGCTTCGCCCGATGATATTTTAAAACTGCTGACGTACTATTAAACAACCGAAAGTTCATTCCAATTCGTATCCGCGATAAGGTCGTCGTGGAAACACCCCGTTAGTAAAACTATTTTTTTAATTTTAATAAAAACCGGTCACCGGTATTCGCAAAAATTACTTACAATTAAAATAACGTCTCTATTTATCTACACAATTTATATTTAACTAAAACACTTTCCTTATCGTTAATTATCGATAAATTCAACGAAATTTATTTATTTACATACTCACAGATAACAAAACAAATTTAAAAATTAAAAAAATATGTACCTCTATTCTATTTTACACTGCACGAAGGGGAAATGGCGGCAGACGTCAACGTGAGACAATACGGGGATTCATAATTACGCGCAGGGCCAGATTCTCGAACCCGAGTTCTTTGTATTAGATAGAGTTTGCGGGAGAAATCACAGAGCGTTTGTTTACATTCCCTTTCCCTCCTAAAATACTGTTACGATCTTTTTGCCTTTACCTCTCCAAGTTGGGGTTCTCTCGCAATTATTTGCAGGGCAATAATGGTCAGCAATTTAATAATTACATTGCTCAAAAAAACAGCCTCATTTGTCTTTTAGTCTGGCATTCTTTTCAATTCATTTCCCACCTTTGTGTTTAATACTTCTAATGAATTTTTTAAAATTGACTTGGAGGATGAAATTAGACAATTTACTACTTCAAACTATTTTTTAAATAAAACGGTAATCTTTTAAATTTATTGAAATAAAAATAATGTGCCCCCAAAAATTATTTGTTAGAGTAATTTAGGAAAGATACAGAATCTCCTCGTATGTAACCCATCATCCTTTAATGTCTTTTACAGATATTTTGTTTGTCAAATGAAATGTAAAAAAAGAAATTCTGCATCTTGTGGAAAAGAAGATGAGCAAGCAGCAGGTCCTTTTGAGCGACCCCATCAGTGCTAACCCTTTTATTCATTCATGGTAACCTACATATTAAGTATTATGCATGTATAATTAGAAATCCGGTATTACACCTTCAGCTTGCTAAAACCCGAATCATTTTTTTCTGATCAGATGTTTCTTCTTTTCTAAAAAACAACCGCTTCGAAATTGAATATTTCTACTAAATAGATTCCGCGTATAGGAAACAAGTGCTCTATTGCAATTCTCCAAACTCAGTTATTTTGCACTGTTTTTCTAAATTCGTCCGCGTTCTGCTTTTGCAATGAATTTGGTTCGATTTTATTTGAAGAAAATACGTTTCTTTTTCTTCTAAAAGAGCGAAAGAGCAAAAAGAGTGCTGCATTAACGCGCACGTGACTTTTTATTAGTGCAATGTGAATTACAACAAAATCAGCTGAAATAAGTTCGATTAGGAAGAAAAGAACTAAATTGAAAATAAAACTGCTCGGCATTATTTGATTCCGCCAATTTAGACAGACTAGATCTCCCGTGGAACAAGGTGAAATTTTGATTCTGTTTTTTCATAAAAAAATAAGAAAACACCGAAAGTCAAATATTTATTAAATTTAAGTTTACAGCTTGTCGCTTTGTAAACAAAAACCAAAAGTGGACGTGCAGAGACACCCCTCCATAATTTGGGCTATTTCGTCAACCGTTCAAGAATGTCACATGAACTTCCATAAATCAGTTTTTTTTCAGTATTAACGAACGAAACTCTAAATTGAAGCTTCTGGTTTTCTCCCACGCCTTAGTCCGGTTGGTGTCCCTTAGTCCACCCTTCTCCCACGGGTCTGGAGGGATTGACAGCGACCTCCTATCGAGGGGGAGTGTTTACCTATCCTGCACGGACACCTCCCCCAAGAGCAGCAAAAGAAGACCTATCGATCAGGGAAAGTCAAAAAGAGACCCGCCAGACAAACGGCCTTTAATTAAAGGGCCCGAGGGACGTTGATTAATGTGCGAGAATAGATATTCTTTTGAAAAGTTTGTGACTTTGATATATGATGATCTGAGATGACAGCCATCCATCCAGAAAGGGAAGAAAAAATAAAAGGATGTAAAATTTTATCACATTTTACAGTACGGAGAGGGTGGCACCAATCAATAGAAAAGGTAGGGACTGTCAACACAATAAGAATTATGATTTTATTTTAATAATTTTCACCAGTCGATTACCGCTTAAAAAAATCGTGAGAATGTCATATTAAATAAAAGGTCGGTTATAAGAATCTTTTTCTCGGAAAACGAGTTTTTTTCATATTTGATGCTGCACGAAGGATATAAAGAAAAGGAAGTTCAAGGAGGGGGAGAGTTTGAATGAAAACGATGCAGCAAAGTTCCCGATTTATTCACCCCTTTGCCCGGATCCTGCTCCTCTGTTCCTATAAGACTGGGCAAGTACAAAAAATTACGTGCAAATTTCAATACGAAAAAACGTTATGGAATATTCCGAGTGAGTTTTTCTTTCCTATATTACCCTTACGATTACTTCCTTCATCTCTCATCCTACAGCTGACCAATCAATGGCATAAAATAAAACGAACTTTCGGTGTTTTATTTAGAACAGTTGCAAATAGTTGTCGGACGAGTTTTATTTATACAGGTCAACGGAACTTTTCAAAAGGATTAATTTTGAGCGAAAAAATCAGCGAATCCGTTCCTTTGTTGTTTATCCTTTCTTTCTTTTTTGCGATTAACAAAACTCGCAATTTTCCCATACAGGACATTTACACGTGTCTTTCACGGGAGGGAAATGCTATATATAATTGCATCAGGTAGCTGAAACCCTGAAATTCTATAGGACTGCATAATTTCGGCTTTGAAATATTTCGTAAACACATCAAACTCTGCAGGCTTTAATTTTATATCTTCCTAACACTTAGTCAGAATAACGTGGTATTTTAATTTTTTTAATTCTTTACATGCTTTTAAAGAAATAGAAGACCGCTTTCATTTGTTTCTGCAGTTGCTACCTAAGCAGATGTGTTTGACTGAAAAACATGAAAAACATGCTAAAATATGCAGTTTTTTAGAACTTCCACTTTGAATCGTTAATTTGAAAATTTCAAAACTTTCTTCTTACACGTCTATTTTTTCTTCAGATTAAAAAGTGACTTTAATTTTTGGAAAAATTTTCTTGGCTTACTATAAATCATAAATGCTTTGTTTTAAATATAATTTTAATATAATGAGACTGCTCGATTCCAAAAAATGATTCCAATTTTGAAAAACTTTTGAAATTCTCTTAGTGTGAAAACTTTCCGGATTTACTCAAGCAATGCTGCCAACCGTGGGAAAAATTCGCGCCAAAGAAATTTCAGAGCAAATTTTTATTGCCGCTAACCCGCATAGGGCAGGGCTATGACGTCACGACACTTGTTACCGAATAGTTTTGTTTTGATATTATAGAAAATGTGACCGTGGTAGTTTTTATATTTTAACTGTTGTGTCTTTGTATTTATTTTACCTCAAAATGTTTAATTTTAAACTTTTATGTAGTAAAGCTCAATTAATTATGAATCATTGTTTAATGTTATTTATTGCGGCCTTATTTTTAAAAGGGGCGTGGGGACAGTATGAGTGGCAATCGAGAGATGCATTCGATGAAATCAGTTACAAAATGGATAAAGTTAATAAAGACAATTGCCCTATACAGCATCTCGGGGATTTATACCTTCCCGAGGATTCGGTTTCCCATCTTCCCGATATAAAGGATATTAATATTAATCCAGTTTTTCCGAATAGAACTGCTTTATTGCATTTGCACAACTTGGCGCTTAGCAGAAGTTTTTTCTGGAGTTATATACTTCAATCACGGTTTATACGGCCCGCCATAAATGATACTTATGATCCTGGGATGATGTATTACATTTTGTCAACAGTAGCAGATGTATCTGCCAATCCTTACATAAATGCATCTGCCATTTACTTTGCACCAAATACTTCATACACTCCATCATACAGAGGTTTCTTCAATAAAACAATGCCAAAGTTTGCACCAAGAACCTACAGGTAGTAGATGCAGTTTGTAAATTTTATATTAATTTAAGTATTGTCTTTAATCAATTTTTTGTCTTATTTCAGGGCTGATGACTTTAATGATCCCATTCATTTGGAGAGAATTTCAACTCTGAATACATTTACAGTTCAAGATTTAGGTGCAATTCCTCCTGGGGTTTCCAGTATGGATTATACATCTGACTTTTATAGAATAAATGAATGGTAAGTAATGCCAGAATAATTGATTTACTTTAGTCATTATATCCTTCCCCTGTTCTTTAACAGATTTACAGGCTTTCCATATATAACAATCATTCCCATAAAAAAAAGCTGTGCTACTTATTCTTAGAAACATATGAATGATAACATTCTGTTTAATCATGCTTCAAAAAAAATTCAGGACAATTATGTGTTATTTTAGGTTCATCTGTTTTATAAAGTCTTAATAATTTCTGAATTAAAATAAAATCAGTATTACTTATTATTTTATTTCAAGTTTGGGATTTTATAATAGCAATTTTGGTTATACGATTAAAACCTCGAAGACAAGAATGATCTGAAGAGTAATATTTTATAATTCTTGTTTTAATTATTAAGTTTCTTGCATGTTATAAGGCAAAAAAGCAAGTATCTTTCCTAACCTCCAATCTCTCTATTAAGACATTCTTGCCTCATATGATATCAGACTTACCACCCCAATAACACTCCCCTTCTCATGTACTTGAAGCCACCACAAACCCTTGCCTGCATCCCTTAATTTGTCTTAAACCCAACACACTTGGATTAACCCACCACCCAAAAACCTTCCACCCCTTTTAACCTTTGACCTTTCACGGGTTTATTTACCTTCGCCGAACAATAAAAATCCACCTGATGCGTTTAAGATCACCCGAAAATTTGGGTAGGGTTGATGTCAGCCTTCCTCGCGACAAGTGCCTCTGTTGGCCCACCCCTTTTCGACCACCTCTTTCGTGACCCGAAGGTTAAAAGTAAGGCTTGGTGTTGGATTCCCCTCTGAACCCTCTTTTGGAGAATTTTTTTTTAACTTGTCGCTAAGTAAATAAATTTGTTTAAATTGTTCCAGAAATTTTCTTGGGTGGTGCCGTCTTCGGCACCCTTCTTCTTTTTCTTCTTACCCCGATTAGAAACAGAGGAAAGAAACTTTTCATCCAAAAGGGTTGGGGAGAGTTAATGGGTTGGGGCATGCCTTTCCATTAAATCAAACTACCACAAAGACGTGTAATTTTGGTGTTAGAGAAGGTTCTATCTAAATTCGTTACAGGATGAGAGGGATGCAGAGCCAAGTTACAGTAATAACCGGATTTCTGTTTATTGTCAATATAAGCCTCAAATTAACCATATCAGGTCGCTTGTATAATTGATAAACCGTGTACCACCTTTACCATAAGTTTAAACTATTAAAACTATATCATTTAAACATATTAATATATGTCTTTAAAAAGATAATATTGTTTATTGGTCAGCCTCCATTTAAGGAATTTAATGAGGTGATTAATAAAACCTACGTTAAAATACATTTGGTTACCAATGCACTCAAAAAATTTTCAAAATTCACCTGCATGACCGGTCAATCAGTCCAAAAAGCCACATATGAGCACCGCGTGATCAGAGAGATACCCGCGAACTATCCAATCATTATAGGTACATAACATGAACTGATTATGTGACCGGTCAACAGTTCATTCATTCAGGTACGAGCCAGATGGGGGAGAGCGGCCTATCGAATTACGCCAGGTTCAATTTCCTTCTCTTAACGGTTTTTGGTCATCTTTTTTCCCAGACTGCCTGACCTAATTTCTGTCCCCTCTTCCATATTCCCCATTTATTAGATTTGAGTAAATCTGTGAGAGCTTCCTGTTATCGTGTTACGCGGTGTCCATCTGGTATTGTTATCGTTATTTTTTTAACCCGATTCAGGTTTCTAAACTGGTTAGACCTTGAACTGGGCAACTCGTCATGGAGTGGATCAACCCCCGTTTAACGGTCCCTGCTTATTTTTTTATTCTAGTGGTTATCTAGATCGAATATAAAAACAATGCGTTCGATTTTAGGTATAAGAAATGGCTTCCCGATCAAGTGTCCGGCAGGCACGACACAAAAACAACTTACCAAGTCGCAATTCGTTATGCCAACAACACCAATGAGACCTTTACCTTCCACGGTCCACCAGGTTTGCGTTTTATTTCAGTAGAATCTGCAACAAAATAAATTACAGGATGAGTTAAATAAGTCCTCTTTCTTCCTCAGGTTCTGACGAGGACCCGGGCCCTGTGAAATGGACGCGGCCCTACTTCGACTGCGGCCGCTCCAACAAGTGGCTGGTGGCTGCAGTCGTGCCCATCGCGGACATTTACCCCAGGCACACGACCTTCCGCCACATCGAGTACCCCATGTACACGGCCGTTTCGGTCCTGGAGATGGATTTCGAAAGGATCGACATAAATCAGTGCCCCTGGAGCCAGGGGAACGACGGACCGAACAGGTTTGCGGACACGGCGCGCTGCAAGAAGGAGACGACGGAGTGCGAACCCATCCACGGGTGGGGGTTCAGAAGGGGAGGGTATCAGTGTCGGTGCCGGCCAGGGTACAGACTCCCCAATGTCGTGAGGAGGCCGTTCCTGGGGGAAGTGGTGGAAAGAGCCTCCGCCGAGCATTATTACAATGGATTCGATTGTCTGAAAATTGGCTGTGAGTGCATTATAATTGCCTTTCTAAGTTCAGCCACAGAAATATAATTTATTGGCGTTCTTTAGGGATTCACAAAATACCTGCTCATTGGGATAGAGCGACTAGATTCCAGCGAGAGAAATATTTAGATCGATACTACGAATACAGGAGTTTTAATAACGCGAGCGATTTTAATTTTACGGGGCCTAATTCAGTCCATCAGAGTAAAATCAACATTGACAGAGTTCTGTCGTTCATTTTGGGGGTGAACGAGAGGAACTGCAAAGAGTAAGACTTAGTGTTGGCTTTGACCTGTGAAAAATTTGCTCAGAATATTTATATCAATGTTCATTTCAGTTTTCGTCCCCGAGATTTGATCCTTCAGGGCAGTTACAGCTATGGTGCAGAGGAACAGTTTGAAAACGAAGCCAAAATGGCCGTACGTTTGGCCAATTTCATATCCGCCTTCCTGCAGGTGTCTGACCCAAAAGAAGTCTTCTCCGGGAAGAGAGTCGCAGACGGCCCCCTCACAGAGGACCAAATGATGGGGGAGACATTGTCTTTGGTTCTCGGGGACGCAAAGATTTGGGCGGCGGGGACATATTGGGAGAGGAACAAATTTTCCAACCGAACATACTTCGCTCCGTACGCTTATAAGACGCAGCTCAACACGAGGAAATTCAAAATGGAGGATCTTGCCAGATTAAACAGCACAGATGAGATCTACACGAACAGGCCCTGGTTTCAGTTCCTTAAGCAGCGTTGGGCAACCAACTACGACATGCTGGAAAAGTTTTACATGAAAATAAGAATCAGACAAAATGAGACGGGGGAAAATCAAATAAAATACGAGCACTATCCGATATCCTATAGGGCGGCAAATCTCGACCACGGCTACTGGACGTCCCCATACTTCGATTGCGGAGGGAAAGTGCCCAAATGGGTGATCACATATGCATCTCCTTTCTTCGGTTGGGACAGCTTAAAAGCCAGTTTAGAATTCAAGTAAATTTTTAAAAAGGCGCACGCACGTAAAAATGAAAGCGTTTGCTTTGCTCAGATGAGACGAAAATAATGCGATGTATTTGCAGGGGAGTGGTGACGGTAACGATGGATCTGCTGCAGTTGGACATCAATCAGTGTCCCTCCAAGTTTTCAACCCCGAACGCATTCAAGGGAACGCATAAATGTGACCAGAAGACGTCATATGTAAGTAACAGAGAGAAGGTCAATGCTTCGAAATCGCTTCCTGAGTGGGAACGAATCGCCACGGGAGAGAATAAGAAAAAGAAGTGGGATTTCTTCTTGATCAGGAGGTGTCAAATGAAAATTAGCATATGAAGGGAGATCTGGGCTAACGGTTTCTCGTGGACAGAGGTTTTTTTCTTCCTCTTCTTTATTTTTTTTCCTCGATTCGCTGACGTCACCGAATGAATGAGAGATGCGATCCTGCTTAAATATTATGACACCACACATGCGAGCAGGAGCAGAGTCTTCCGCGTCAGTTGGAATTTGGTTAGAATTTTTTCTTTCTTTTTTGGCAGTGCGTGCCCATCCTGGGGCGAGGATACGAAACGGGAGGATACAAATGCGAGTGCAGGCAGGGCTACGAGTACCCGTTCGAGGACCCAATCACATACTACGACGGACAGATCCTCGAGTCCGAGTTCAAGAATCTCGTTGGGGACACCGCGACAAGGTTCGACATGTTGAAATGCCGACTTGCCGGAGCCTCTTGCATCCGCGTCAGCTCTTATCTAGTGGCCTTCATTATCATGTTCATATTCACCAGATGATTGATTAGATATTGAAGAGAAATGAAAACGGTATACAGTTTCAGAAGCGTTGTACGTAAAAGTTAAAAAAAATCACAAGGAGATTTCCACGCGTTTAAATTTTACATTGCTTCCCTTGAGATTATTAAATTTGACTGAAGTCATTGAAAGGGAATATACATCACCAAAGGCTGAATTTTTATTTGAAAGCAAATATATAATATTTTATTTTAAGCAATCAATTTAATAAATCTCAAAGTAATTGAGGTTTTGCATTGTGATTATTAGTTTTTAAAAACCATAAAGAATCTCAAATGTTAATTAACTTTTTGGGCTTCCACAGTCATGTGATTGAAGAAAATTTTGAAAAATATTGGTAATTTATTTGGGCTGTTTGATGAAATCATGATGAAGAGCATGAAAAAAATGCGAACTTGAGGATCATCTGTTTCTTTGCAATAAAAATTTTGTCATTCTCCTTGTGATTTGGTTATTTATATTTGTGAAGCAGTGATTCTCAAACCGTCATATAATTGAGCAAAGATTTAGGAGATACACGCCACGGATTCTCCCCGATAATCCAGTCAGATTTTTACTTTGGGTGCAATGAGTGAGCTCGAGCCGTTTTGCTCAGTCTAAACTACTTCGTGATTGTGTCTGCATAAAATTTTGATGCTGCACTGTTCAAGAAATCAACACTAGAGTGCATTTGTAAAGGTTGTGACCTTTTACTGGAAACGTTTTTTTTGGCCAGTACAAAATTTCGCGCACATATTCTCCCAATAATAACCTCACTCTTTAATAAAACTTTAATAAAATTCCTTTTTCTTTTGAATTTTATGTTTACAATGACGTCATACAATTAGTATGGAACTTTCATTTTCCCGCCAAAAATTACAGTTTGTTTTTTCTGAATTCCTCCCTTCGGAATAGTTTGTTTTAAAATGAGTTTTTCTGCTGATTGACAATAGAATTCGATATTTAAATTAAATCCAAACGTATAATTTCGGCAGAAGAGTCGTAAAACGCAAAGTTTGAGAATCTCTGCTATATTTTATAATGGATCTCTGTTAAAAAGTTTACAGAACAATCCGTCCATTTGTTATAAGACTTTAATATTTGGAGTCCCGTTGGGGAGCACTGAAAGGACTCTGTGATGCGCTTTGCAGCGTTTAACCCAAAAGGTTAGAAGAGCTGGGATTATAAAGAAGCACCCCAAATATGGGGTGCGTAGTGCACTCAGAGGGTGGCTCTTCATTCCGTCCGTTGTATTTAAATGTTATTTTTTTTATAGCAAATGATTTTAGGATATTAATATTGTGGGGGCCTATGTTTCCACCGTTTTATGATATTGCATTTTTTTGGGGGGTTTATCGATCATTCCGTTTTTTTTTTAATTTTGTAAGACGATACTGTGTAATAAGATTGAAAGTTTTTGTAAGCTTACCACAATAAGTTCTGTTGATGCCGATTCGTTCCAAAGGTGAATGAAATGTTGCACAATATTTTAACTAGTAAATTAATAACTAAGAAAAAAACAAACAAACAAACAAACAAAAAAGACAAAAAAGACAAATCAACACAAAAATGACACTCAAAAATCAAACAAAATTGGAGAAAAGGCAAAAAAATTTGGATTTTTTATAAACGAAAGAATTCTTTAGAAAAAAATTCAGTTGAACTTCCTACATGTCTATAGTCCTATATTGTCTCTTTACCGGTAACCGAAACCGGTAATATTCGCCTATTGCCGGTTTAACACCGGCCGGTATTTTCCAAAAAAACTCACTCTAGTTCAATCACAGGGGGTGTACACCACTTAAGAAAAACGACCGTCATGCTGACGGCCTGACAAACACCTCACAAATGAATTCCAAGTAATAAGCGTCCCGGTTAACGAGCTCGCCAAGATCAGACGCCAACCTCCGGACGAAGATACGCCGCGGGAGTCATGGTTGGCTTAGGGCGAGACCAGTCTTCTCATGGAGATGGATTACTTCGACTGTTAGCCCTTGTCCGAGTTTGTTAAAAAGTTTCAGAAAAAGGGTTAAAATCTAAGTAGTGCAAAACTAGTTTCCCTTCCACCCTTCATTGGCACTAAAAAATGAATACAATACCTAAGGGTGTGGTAGTCTTAATGGTGAAAATAAAAATAATGCAAATTTTAGTTTTTAATAAAACATTACACTAAATTTTTTGTATTTGGAAATTATTTTTGCACTTGGATGCACGGATGCCACTCGATAGACTGGTTGGGAAACTACACTTTTTTATATAAATCTCATTGAGAAATTTTTATTTCGAAGGAATCGGATACAAATGAAACCCCTCGTGGGACAACGCAGCAGCAGTTCAAACGCCTCTTTATCCCGCTTTTGTTGCTTTTCACTGTTGGACTTTGGCCGTTTTTGTATGACGTTCAGAAGGCCCTACCCGTGCCTTAGACTATTTTTCTCTAGATTTTTGCAGTAAATAATTCGGAATTCAAGTTTTTTAGAATTTTGTAATTAAACAAATATAAGCTCGAAATTCAATGTGTTGTTACTATGAATTTGATTTGTCCGATGTCGGCCCGAAACTGTTTTTCCCGGTAAGATGAAACCTTCCTAAAAAGCTCTGCCGCAACCCATATTTTTGGCTACCAATTGCTGAAATTTGCCCTCAAGGAAGCAAAAAGTGAGTCCTGCGATTACATCAAAAGAGGTATACATCCTTAACCTTTCACCCACTTATTTCCAGAAATGCAGTTAAAGATTGTGAAACCGCTTTAGAGCAACATTTCCCATGACAAGTTTTATAACAGACTCGAATATGGTAGAAAAACAGAAGTCCCATCTCAGCACTATCTGCCTACGTGTTTACTAGTAAAGGATTGCGATTTCCTCCCTTTGTTTACATTTGAGACTGAACATGAGAATGCTGAATCGGTCGGGTTTCATCATCGCAACCCCTGGCCGACTGGGGGGTTGTGATGACAATAAGAGGGTTTCAATATTGGAAAGTGATATTGAGGGGTAAATCTCCGCCGGCCCCCGTCTGAAACAAACAAATTCGAAAGAGAAAACTTACCCGAAAGATTTCGCGAATCGAAATGATGATGATGTAAATAAATTCAATGCAAAATCAAATTGTTTTTTTGTAAGGACCGAAACATTGAAGTCAAAATTTCACGCTTCGAAAGTACTTTTGGCCATTTTGTCAAAATGTCGACAATTGAAAGTCAATAATAGTAAATGCTTTTGTTATTGGAAAACTTGAAGAAAGAAAAAGGCGGAATGTTTATTGTTTACCTTGGAGTGCGTAGCGATGTGTTTCCCGGGCAAATGCTTAACTTCTTCTCGCGAAGTATTCCGTTACACGGTAATACGAGTAACAGAGCAGAAGACAAATTACAGTCAAAATCACAATAAACAATAACAAATAAAATATTGTTAAAAATACTGATCCCATTAAACTCACTCCAAAAAAATACGGTCTTCACCCCGTTTTCTTCCTTATTTTGCTTTTTAAATTTTCGAAACAATTGAAGAATCGAAATTATTCATTTTCACGCAACAGTTACGAATCAGAGTTCATATTTGACCCGGGGGCACCGCCAAATGCAGAAAACCTCCCCTTATTCTCTTCCTCCCTTCCCTGCCTTCCCCACCCCTCACATCCAGTGAGCTTTCGACAATGGAAGCCGCCTTCTGGAACCTGAACTGCACCAGAGGACGAGGCTGCACCAAAGAAACCTTATGGAGTGTCAAAAGCGGCACTCATTTTAAACAGTAAAGAATATTAGGCGGAATGCTTTTCAAGTCAATGGTGACATATCAGGTGAGAATTGTACAGAATTCGAACTTCGCTGGATTTAAAATACCATTTTTCCTGTTGGTGTTTAATTTCAAACGCGTCTTTTAAAGATTCGCCATTTTGAATTAAATGAAGAAATTGATTTAATACTGCTTTCGTCGAACTTAAGAAAATACTGATCCGGAATTAAAATTATGACATAACACTAATGAAAAAAAAACACTGCTGATGTCCGAGAAATGTTTCTTTCGTCCACTTTTTAAATGAAAGTTTTGGGCAGGAAAACGTTTCCTTCTGGAAAGCTAAACTCCGGTTTTAAGGCTAAATTCAATCCACAAAGCTTTGGAATTTTATCCTATGATTTTTTTATTAAACTAATAGTCTTCTTTAAAATACCTACACTTACATAAATAAGTCATGCTGAATCTGAACTACCCATAATGATTTATTTCCCACGTTAGATTTGTTGCAAAAAAGATTAAATAAATGATGGTTAATTTCCAGTGTTCGTCCTGTTGCCATAAGAGCCTATTTGTAAATTACGTACAGTTTTTAGTGTTTCAATGCAATTGCATTATATTTAAAAAAGAGATATAAACGACGGGAGAAGCGGTGCTGAGAATCGTAGGAATCTTAACAGGAGATGAGAAAGCCTAAGGAGGTCTCAGTAGGCTAAAGAAGCGTTGACTGTTGCATAGCTCGAAATTTGAAGGTGAATGGCTGGAATCATTTGTTCCTTTAATTTATAATTTTTTATAATGAACGCATCAGATTCCTGTGGATTCTCGGGTTGTTTGAAGCAGAATTATGCCTTGAGAAAAACTCATTTGTTGGAAAGATCAGTCATCAAAAGGGCCAACAGACTATGTATTTACTTTACTTTACTTTTCTTTAACCCGCTTTTCCGTTAGGGTCGCGGGGTTTTTGCGAAACATTTTGTTCGCTTGCATAGCGCCTGAATGAACATGTCAGGTACTGTAGCGGGTGGCGAGTCCACTGACAGTACTGTCAGACTATGTATTAATAAGTAAAATTGTCTTAAACTTAGGATTGAGTGATTATTATGTAACGGTCCTCTTGAATATTCTTAGCAAATTCTTCAGCACAAAAATGTAACTTTCCGGTTGCAGCAAAAATATTCTTCCTACTATTTAGGAATTATTGCAACTGGGAAAGCATTTTGACATCGGTCTTTTAAACCTTTTACCTTTACGGCAGGAGGACACGTTGCGTTGGCTGGATGTTGAAAAAAACATTTGGGGTTTTGAGTGCAGCGAAATGCCGGCTGATTATTTGAATTCGCTTAAGTCCCTTTGGTGTTGAAGTAAAGTTAGCAGCAATGTGGAAAAACGTAAGCTGCAAAAGTTAGCGAACCGCTCAGCTTAGCTGAATGCGGTTTGCAGTTGAATTTGTGGAAATGGATGTGATGTCATTAAGGAAATCAACAGCGACCAACTCTAAGCCATTTCCCGATGTGTGACTTCATTAAAATGCAGAAGGCTTAAATGGAAATATGATCTCGCTGAACCGGTATTTTATAGGGGAACGAGTTTTTATTGCAAATAATCTTCACAACTATGCAGAGTTGTTCGCTTTAAAACAATTCTCATGCTTACTGTCCACAGGTAGAGAGTTTTGGCTCATCCTGCTACCCTTCGCCTTGGGAATGCGAAATCAGCTGAGGGAAAGATGAAAAACAGATTCGAAAGCCTTAGATAGAAAAGATGGCAACTTCTTTTGACAGCCCATCGCAAACAACATCTTTCTTACGGTTTAAAGGAGAGGAATTGCATTTGCCTCTGCCGGTGTTTCATTCGGTGCCTTTTCCAACTGGGCACGACCTGTTGTGAGGGAAGCGCAATTGGAATTGGCAAAGAAGAAGCGAAATGTTTAAAAGAATGAAAATGAAATGCACCGGAGGAAATGATTTGAAATGTTTGCAATCTCAAGCCACCGCTTGAACACCTGCCGTAACCCTTTTTCTCTTTCCGAGTCCAACTCAACTCATTGTGTTCTATTCATGCCATTTTCTTGTTCATTCAAACTCCCGTTTCTTCAGCCCGAATTATTCTTCTTTGGTGGACGGATGCTTTGTTACTTTCTGGGCTGATCCACCTCATTAGGCCGTGGAAAGCCCTTAAAGCCCAATGAAGACTAAATTGTCAAATGTCAAAAGGTCACTTTCTTCGTTTTAAGCACTTAAGGAATATTTTTTACTAAAAATATAATTTTATTCACAATTTTAACTATTAACAATAAAATAACAATTGATTCCAAAAAACAGGCACACCGGTTGTACAGTATTGTATTTTTGAGCATCCATGTAATTATTTTTGATTTGGCAACTTTACACTTTAAAGATATAGTTTGGTATTCTCAACGCAAAACTACCAATCCTTTTTTTACACATTACAATTTTATTAGGACGTATAAATGAGAAATAAAACTGGTCAGGAGACTCTGCATCCTGGTTTGTTAACAAATCTTACCCCTATTGGTCAGCAAATTAAAAAAATGCATTTGTTCAACTTGTAAATACCTCAGAGGGTTTTGTAACTGAAATACGTCATTTATCCGTTTAAATTTCAAAACAATGTTTTATACAAAATGATATATTTTCGTAAAGAATGTCAAGGCTAGATATTATTTTAAAGCGGTTACATAAGGCATTTACTCTGTCTCTTACACGAAGCGGAGATTTCCACGTCTGTTTGAGAGTCCGCGGGGGGTTTCACCCACAGTGTGTCAGAGTTGGGAACCGCTGCTGACAATAAGTTGCCAAGAGCAACTGACCGCGGGAGGCCAACACCGGTTTCTCTTCGAGTGGGGTTTCTTCTTCGGACTGTGGTTGTATTTGAGAGGCGTTTGTTATAATAATTGTTGCCAAAACCAAAATAAGTTTGCCCCTCAAAGTCAATGTCGTTTTCTCAACACGTGTTGGCGAAAGTGTTCAAATTCAGCTTTAGAAAACACACACTCACATTGGACCTGTAAGGTGTAATTTTGCACCCAATGCCAATCATAACGGATTTTTATTTAACCCTTTGCGGTGGTATAAAATTTGTGTATGGGTATCTATTGGTCGGAATTAATTTGTTTGGAAAGAGGAGGGATACATATACATAATATTCACTAATATTCAGTAATATTTAGTCATATTTTAACAAGAGAGAATCTCTAATTACTGATAAAAAATAATCTTGGGAATTCTAACGAACGTTACAAGCTCTTGCACTTTTGTTTAGATAAAATTTTGTTATCTCCAATTGTATTAGTTGATGAAAAGATTTAATAGAAATTGAAGAAAAGTTTAAACTGATATAGGAATGCATACAGTATAAGATTCGTATATATTCGTATAGTTCCTTGCTGTCGTGGTTGAGAGAAGACATACGACCGCAAAGGGTTAATTCTCATCTCAATGCTTAAACATTTTCGAGTCTGAATTATTTTAAAACCGAATCAGAACGTAACGGAAACTCCTCCGCTTTGTGCTTTTGAAAAGATCAATAAGGTCCGACATTAGTTAGCATTAATTAGCAATTGTCGAGGTAATTATACAGCGCGAGTTGCCTATTTACACGGCTTCGATCAATGCTAAATTTAACTTGATTTTCCTTACAATTTTTGATGAATCCTGACAGCCAATAATAAACAGCATCGCAAAAGTTTATTTTCATAATTCTGCTTTTGGGTGAGAAGACAATCGGTATTCTTGAAATTAGTAAAAAGCATAAACTGTCAGTTACAAATAAATGATGAAATGATACTAAAAAAGTTTAGAAAAAAAATATGTCAAGGAAGATCAAGGAAATGTTAGGAGATGACATGAAAAGTGAAAAAAATACAACTTTAGGAGATAACTAAAGCAGAAAGCAAAGAGAAAAATTCTTACTATGAATGATTAAAAAAGTGAATGGCAAAATAAAGAGATTGTGCTGTTAGGAGATACCCAAAAGGAATTTTTAGTTTATTACTCAAAATTTTGTTTGACCATAGACAAAACCATAAACATACTGGGAACCATAGACATAAACCACTGGGAATATTGCTCTTCATTGATACAATTACTAACATAAAAACTCTACAATTATGTTTACAGTAGTGCACTAAATTGGCTTTATAAAACTTTCACAAAACTGTAAATGTGCAATATCTTTTGACTATCTTATTTAGGAACATTTCAGTGCAAATTAACAAAGCACATTTTACACAAATCTCAAAATAATGGCACCAATAAGTTGTCATAATATATTCCTTAAAAAGAAAATTGTAAAAATGAAGGTTTTCAATTTTCATATTAACCACCACAATATTTTTAATCAACCATATAAAATATATTTATTCATAATATTGTACATTAATATCAGTTCCAAACATTGTTCATTTGTGTGACTCCATTAAAGTCTTTAAAGAAATTTGAGCTTAATTCCTCTAATAAATGACTTAAAAAATTATAAAGTATGAATAATAATTAAAAAAACAATAAAAACCACATTGAAAATAGTAATTTGCATTATTAAAAGAATGCAATTTCACAACCATTTTGAACATATATGATCTTTGTATATAAATATGTATATTATTTGTACAAAAAATTTTCAGATTGAAAATTGATGATTAAGTCTTATCCACTTTGTGCATTGATAATGATATAACATACCAATTGTTGCCAGTTAAAATAATTGAGGCCTGCTCTAGTATTTTTACTATTTTTATAAAACTCCCATCTGTTTTTCATTCCCTAAATTTTTTTGTGTTTTGGAATGGCTAAAATCAGTATAACAATAAATTACTTAATTATCAATTCTGTTGTAAATGTTTAGGGGAAAGCCAAAGTCAAAGAAGTTGTTCTTCCTCTTTCTGTGAACTTTCTGCCTTTCCCAGATAATTATAATTAATAAATCTAATTCCCTGAACAACTTGGGCACATTCATTGGTTACATGACATGCAAACAGGAGCATGTTCCTAGGCTTAACTTTGAAGGCAAATCTCATGAAAATTAAGGAATACATACATAAGGCCAAAGTCATTTTTCCACTTATGTATTTTGGGTCTTTTTGGATGTCCGCAAGTGCAGCAATAGGAATTCCCCAATTTGCGGCAGGCCCCCAAAAGTGAGTGCTATAATAGAAAAAAAACAAGTATTATCTGAAAATGACCTTGTGTTTCCACTTGTTTTCAAGGTAGTTAAAATCAAATTAAAATTATCTAATGATTTATGAATTAAACCGAAATTCACTCACCTCATTAAATAAGTTCTGAATTCTGGAGTTTTCAGCTGCTCTATTAATTTTCTCGCGTAAAGAGCCATTTCGTCTGTTGAGAATAAAATCTTTCCCCTTGAATGACTTTTTAACTTGATGGGAGATTTGATTTTTGGGGAATCAAGAATCGTGTCAAAAGACTGATATGTGACGTCATGACGTGGTATCAATTTAAAAATGGCTTCCAATTCAAGGAGGATTGATTATGTTTTTTGAACTAAGAGTTAACAATTAGTTTTGATAGAAACAATAATGTAATGACTTGCTGGGTGTAATAAGAGGCAAGATGACTGTATATAATTTTTACTTGTTTGATAAAAATGGTACACTTTTGCATTATGCTGAGTGGAATAGGATTAAGCAGTCAGGAATGACGAGAGAAGAGGTAATTGATGGGAAAAAATTCAGTGAATTGTTGGTCCCTTTGTGGTTATTTGGTCAATCTATAATGAGCTATCGTTTCAGGAAGGAAAATTGATGTATGGTATGTTATATTCTCTCAAGACATTTGTAACGAGAATTTCCCCGACCGATGTCAAGGAAGGTTTTCTTTACTACAAAACCAGCAAATACGCTTTAAATTATTTCGAAACACCAACCGGCCTGAAATTTGTTATGAACACGGATATAGCCTCACCAAATGTGAGAGATATCCTCCAGCAGATCTACAGCCAAATTTACGTGGAATACGTAGTGAAAAACCCTCTGTGTTCTATGAATGAAACAATTCAAAGTGAACTATTTAAAACAAAATTAGATGAATTCATTAAAAAGACTACAATTTTCTCTGTGAGGACAATGTGATCACAAATAATTAATATTAAAGGCAGAATTAACATGCAAACTTAAGATGAACATTCCAACACAATTGCAGGGCATTAAAATTAAGTTTAATTTTTATGTTAAATGTTTAGCTGCAATTAAAAATATTATTCAATCCAAAGATTAGCACATTTAATAAAAGTGGCTTTTCTAAAAATATATTATTTATTTCATTGAAAATTATAACAAAAATATTTTTAAATACATTTTTATAAATATGATGCAGTCATAAAAGTGTATATTTTTTTAAAACTTATCTAATTCCTGGATGACAACTGTTCTAATATTTCATTTCTCTTGATCATTCCTTTATAATTCTTCAATGGCTGTATCTTCATATTTTCAATTTTTATTAAAAAATGCATAAATATTACAAGCTTTTATTTATTGACATATGCATATCACATGGCCAGTTTGATTCTTATTTTCTTGTGGAAACATACATATCCTTTCTTTGCAATGGTTTTCTTTGTATGAAAGTATATTTTATTAGACAAATTAGTGTTGCAGAGGTCTGTATTAGTCAAATTTAAGTCTGCATTCTTTTAGTCAACTTAAATAAAAATGCACAACTTGTTTAAAAAAAAGAAAAAAGTTTATTTCAGTTTTAATGTTCCAATTAAAATTTTTATAATGCAATTGGGATTCTAAACTTCTTTTTAATCCAATAGTATTAAAAATTTATGTGCATTTAAAAAAACTTTTTTACTTCATAACAAATAAATTATAAAACCAAAGGAAAACCTTGAATATCTCTGTCTTTGGCAATTTCTTATGGTCCCACAGTCGTCTTAATTATTTACTGATACCATAACAACTTCATAAAATTTAAATACACAAATACAACTGCTTAATTCACACCAAATGGAGCTACTAAATACATAATTGCTGAATTGCTAATCCTCATCTCAGTTTGTACTAAACTCCGTACTAAATTAATCTGAATAGTAATGTGACTCCAAGTGTGTTAAACAAAAGGATGAGAATAAAACAGAAGACATAGGGAAGGTGTGACACTCTTACATGATCCAGTTCTATGTTATTATAAAAGAGGGTGCAAAAGAAAACTGAATCTTTTGTATCTTTCTCTTTTTTCTTGTCTTTTAGATCCAATAACACCCAAAAATTTATAAACTGAATTCAAAACTTTATCCTCTTTTCCTCATAAAAATTGAAATTCCCAAACCAAGAGAAAGACTGTGATGCAGAGTTTAGTTTTTTTTAGTAGCTCATTCAAGCATAAAATTACATTTTTTTGACCTCATTTACAAAACAATTATTATTATAATTATAGATGGCGACCCTAAAATTACTCAACAGAAATAAAGTATACAATGGAAAACAAACAAACAATCTGTCGTGAGCTGTGAAATCTACGAGGTGATCCACGGATGAGTTGAGAAATCCTTTTGTGCCATTTTGGTGGCAACTGAGTTTCCACTTTCCACGTGAAAATAATTAATTAATCGCTTTAATCACTGTGTTCGATTAAGCGAGAGCCGAAGCTGGAAGCGAACTGTGTTTGGGTTTCATTCTGTTTATGAAAACCTTTATGCAGCCATTAAAATCTGCGCTAACCAACACGTAACCCCCGCAGCCTTTAGTTCGCTGTGCCACCATTGGGTCTTCCACCTCCTCCTCCGCCTCCGCCTTCTGCTTCATCTCTCTCTCCTCGAACTCTTTGATTATACTGTCTGGATTGGGGGCGAAGACGGCGCAGGTGACCACGGCATTATGTGCTTTGATTCCTTCCCAAAAATCGTTTCTGTCTCTACGGACCGATGAAAACTTTGAGTAGTCGTGGTGGGTTTTCCATATGTACAGGCACTGATTCTCCGATCCGCTTATTATGTACTTTCCGTCGTGGCTGAAGCTGGCCTTGATCTGACTGCTGATGTTCACGTAGCCTTTATATTTGCAGGACAAATTCAAATCCCTCAGGTCGTAGAGCCTGATTCTTGAATCGTTGGACGTGACCAGGATCTTGTCCTCCCCTGGCATGGGCTCTATCCCGCTGATCTTTCGCCCCGTCGAATTCTTCCCCCGCGTCGACCTCACGTGAATGGTCGTGTGGTATTTGAGACTGTCCGTATTGTAGAATATACACCGGCCGTCGTAACTCCCCACCACAGCGAATTTCCCGTTCTGGCAAAAATTAGCCGCCGTTATGAGCTTCGACTGGCCATCCACTTCGTTCCAGACGGCGACCTTTTTGTCAGGTATGTTCCACAACCTCAGCTTCCCGTCCAGGGACCCGCTGAGGAAGTAGCGGTCGTCCCTCGGGAGGAAAACAATCGCCGTCACGAAGTCGATGTGTTGGAAGCAGCACAGGCATTCCTTACGGGAAATGTGCCACAACCGAACGGTTTTGTCCATAGAGGAGGACAGTACGAAGTAGTTTTTCGACCAGGACACGTCAAGCAGGTCTGATGTGTGGCCGTAATAAGTGCAGAATGGCTTCGGCATGAAGGGACCCAAATTTCCTGAAGACTCCAGTAAAGCCGCTGCCAAAGCTTTATCCTCTGCTGAGTGCTGAGAGACGAGTGATTCTTGAGAGGGAGTTGGCGATACTTTTTCAGCACTGCTTTTGGTGCCGTTGTATTTTGTCCTGATGTCCTGCAAATTAAAATTAAAAAATCCATCAGTTTCCCCGAATACCACGGAATACTTTTTAAGAGACCATCAATCTAATAACCTGAAACGTTTGGTACGCATTTTTCAAAACCCAAATCCTCAGAACTCTGTCCTGGCCGGCGGTGGCCAGCAATCTTCCGCAGGCTGAAAACTTCATGCACCACACAGGGCCCTGGTGCTCCCCACTGAGGTCTTGAACGTACTGGAGGGTATCGAAATCATAGGGACCTTTATGACTGTTGGACGCTTTCAGTTTAATGTACTGTTCCCCGGGTACGACTTCGTCCAAAATATCTTGACCGTCTTCTTTATGACGCGCATGGGACACCTGAAAATCCAAATAGTTTCACCAATCTGCTTTCACCATCATCAGCATTCTTTTTGGAAATATCCCTTGGGATTTTGTGAAAAAAAAGGCAGTCACACTGGATTCATTAGCCTGAATTGCATTAACAATAACACAAAATATTTTTGAGGCAAAGTTATTGGTACTTTCCATACCTCTTGAGCCAAAGATTTGGCCTTATCCATTGTCTTTTTGACAGTGCTGCCCAAAAACTTCTTCAGCTTCTCCGTCTTCCTCTTAACCGAGCTCCTATCTGTGTCTTTGCCCGGCGGAATTTCAGACACTTTGCTGTCCACGCTCTCCTCATCCGATTCCTTCTGCTTCTCTGAATTGTTGTCGCTCACATATTCAGACGTCAACCTCATAATGTGAAGGGACAAAGGATTGATTCCCTGCGGCAGTTTGTCTTCTGCCACGCTCAAAGGAACTCTCTCGCCCGTGTCCAAGTTCAGCACTGTCACCTGCTCCAATATTTCCTGCAAATTAAAGCCTTCATTTTAGTTGCCAGTCGGACGTAATTCAGTTCGTTAAGATTACCGAACACAAACCAAATCGGAGAGTTGTTTTCCCGAATCCGTCCGCGTTCTCACGAACATATTCAATTGCGATATGAATCCTTCCTCGTCTCCGGCGGATCGTCTCCTCTCTTTTGAGTTTTTCGGGCTCACCCCTGCCTTTCTCACGTGCTCGCTGCTCCTGTTTCCGAAGCCAACCCTTTCCATTATGTTTCCACTGCAGCTATGCCCGGTAAAATGGGACATGCTGAAATAACACAATGGCGAAAATAATTTTGGTGGGTTTATTTGAAAGCGGTGTGTGCGATTGAGGTCACCATTACAGGCTTTTTTTCAAACGCACCTCAGCCCACTGGCACTATTAATGCTTGTTCTTCCTATGCTGTTGCTGTTGCATGATGCTATAAAGGGTGTGTTTGGGATCTGGCACTTTTCTCTGCTCTTAAAATCAGTTTTGGATTTTTCTTCTGTTTCTTCTGCAGGCGCACCATCTGCTTTTGCCTTATCCTCATCCTGAAACACAAAATGTTGCAGTCATTGCCAAGTAATGGAAATATTTGGTTGGACATGAACAACATTCAGTGAGAAAGACTGACCTGTGGTTTGACCACATACTGTCCTTTAATGGCAGAGTGGATATCCAGTGAGTTTTCCAACTCTCTGGTTAATGACTCAATAGTGCTTGCAGGACTGGGCAGAGGAATCACTGTCTTTGATGAGTTTGATGCAGACTCTGCCACTTCTTTTTTCTTTGTAAGTAAGCAAAACAAAACCAAAATGATTACAAAAGCTTTGCTTTTGAAAAAAAGATTAGTAAGCTGCACAACACAAATGGTTACAGGAAATACCAAGAAAAAATTATATTTTTTCACTTACAGAAGAGGAATGAGAAATTGCTTTTAGATTTTTTTTTCTTTTCCTAGGAGGAGGAACAGGTACTTTCATGACATCTGCAGACTTCTCATCTTGATCTTCAGTATCTGCATTTAAGCTGCTGCTCTCACTGCTGCAGGTCAAACTGTGGGTGGTCTTTGAGCTTTTTGTGCTTGCAATCACATCTGGCTCCTATCAGAGCACAGGAGATAATTTATTAACTCCATAAAATTATTTAGTTAAAAAAAGGAAAACACTGCTTACCTGCAAAGGAAGTTCACTAACAGCAGAATTTCTTAAATCTTCTTGACTTTTTATTGGGTTTCTATTAGAAATTTGAAAATTCTGTGTGAGTGGTGCTGACTGAGTACTCCTTGCTGACACTGGAGAAGTATCCCTTGTTTCCACAGAGGACTGATTGCTGCCTGAGCCTGATATACTCACTAATTGCTCTTTAGCAGAACCTAATTAAAAATAACTTATTAATTTGATAATTCTAAAATGTTTTTTAAATAATATATTAATTTGGTTTTAACCTATTTCTGCTCCACTTAACAATTTTCCAACCCTTCCTAAGGAAATCATACTCTGAATGCTTATATTATCATGTTCAATAATTCTAAAAGGATGTGTTGTTTTGGGTGTGGGTTGCACAAAAACTCCATCAACTGATGATGTCTGACTTTCTGGCTGAGAGGTAGTGAGTCCTCCAATTTCTTCATCATCTGTTTGCATCCTCTGACGCAGCTCTGAGAACCACTTCCTGTCATCATCTCCTGAAAGCTTGACATCTTCTGACCTTTTACTCTCTTTTATTGATTCTAATTTTAAATTGTCAACATTTTCTAGAGAATCAGATTTTGACTCTGATTGCTTTGCAGAATTTTCTGTTTCAGTGCTATCTTGTGAAACATCTTTGATGGATCCCTTACTCAACCTTTGCTTTCGGCTGCAACAGAATCATAAGAAAAAACACAAATTTCATTTAATGTGAAATAAAAATCTGGCAGAAAAATGCAAAAAACCTTGCATCACTTTGCCAATCATTCTGTGATCAATCTTATCTCCGTAAGTACGATTTGAACGTAATTACGTTTAAATAAAACATGCTTTTATATTATTAATTTTTTAGAGGAATAAATGAATATGAATAAAAACAAAAAATATTCTTAAAAAAATAAATTTTTCTCAATAATCTGAAGAAAAAAATTCAAAGTTCACACCCACGGAAAAGCAAATAAAAAAAAAATTACCTTGTCAATTTTTTAGGAGTGGAGTCCTCGGCATCGTAAAACTCATCGGAGTCACTAGAATCTGACATGTTTTATTTTTTCCATTCCCCTTATGGCGAACAAAACGAATTTACCATGAAAAACAATTACTAATTGTGCAACATAGACCCATCTTTGAAATTTTAAATTTAAATAAAGCCACGACACTTTTAATCTGGTGACACGACATTGCTCTTCTGCACGTAAACCGTGGCGTAGGTTATTTTAATTTTTGCCCTTTGCCCGGTTTTCTTATCTTGAAATAAACTTCGGAAGAATTTGCTTTAAGTTAAAGAATTTTTAAATTATAGAAAATTATGTTTTATTTGTTAAAAATAAATTTACTAAAATATTATTTGTTTTCCCAGCTTATCCGATTATACAGACGAAATACATATAATTTTTTCCCAAAAAATTAGATGAAAATAATTTTTTAGTCCCATTTGCAGAAAATTATGATTAAATTCACCATCGAATTATTAAATCCTCTTGATGATAATTAATATTACTGGAAACTTAAGTTTGAAGGTTTTATTTCCAGGAGAAGGACATAAGGAGTTTTGATATTTAAAAAAAATTTAATTTAAAAAAAATAATACAAATAAAAATTCCTTACATCACTTTTGGGGTTTTTATAACATAAATCAGGTCATTTCAGACTTGATATGTGATTATAAGCAGTACAATGGTTTGGGAACAATTTTTAAGCATTGCCAGGATTTTGGCCTTTAAAGTTCTTTTTGATTCAACAAATGTGGCATTTAATTAAAATTTAGAAAAAATGACTAGATTTAGAATTTTCTTAATTTCATTAAGTCACAATAAAAGAATTATAAAATTTCAGTTGAATTGTGTTTTATATTAATTCGGTATAAAGCTCAATTTGTAGAACTGAGAATAATTTAATTAAACAATATCGTTTGGTGTAATTATTTGGCCTAAATTAAGCAGTTTCCAATCAATGAGTTAATGCCACAATGATTTTTTCAGTTAATTCATCATAGAAAAGCATTCATTTTCGGTAAGCCATTTTACCAAGCAATTGTAAAGCTTTGAAGCTCATTACAAATGCACCCAAAAGTGAGCCTAAATTAGAAAAATCTACACTCATAGATTTCTAGAGTCAAATAACAACAATAAAAAAGTTGAAAACCAAATAAAGTCCATTTATGGGTTATCCTTAGGGCGCTTAGCTGCAGATACTCGCGTTGTCTATTATTGCCGCTGTCGAGGGATGAACCTGCGGTTGCCTCACGCTCTCGATGTCGTGGGGTTTCATCACGTTATCGAAATGGGCCCTCACGTGGAGCATGAACTCCGATTTCGTTGCGAACGTCTGCCGACACACCGGACAGTACTGCCTGTCCGATATACTGAACGGCTGATAATGGGACGCGTGCTGCGGAACGGCCGGGTATGTCGGATTCCCGATTCCAGGCATATGGACGGAGTTGCCGCTGTAGTTCCCGATGGGCCTCTGGTTGTTGGGGAAGTTGTTCGGGCTGATGACCCCGATCCCGGTGATCTTCTCCTCGAGGTGCGCCTTCGCGTGCACCGTCCACTCCTCCCTCGTGGTCATCATCTGGCCGCAGAGCTCGCAGGACCAGTTGGCAGCCGCAGACTGTATGCTGAGGGCCGTGGCTTTGGGGATTTCCTCGAGGTCCTCCTGCAGGGCCTTCTTGGCTGCGGAGTTCTTATCGATGTTCGTTCGCTTGCCCAGGGGTGCAATGTTCGTCGGGGTGCGGTGCTTCATTTTGTTCATGTGTATCACCAGTTTATCTCTACGGGCGAACGCTTTATCGCAAACTTCACAAATATAAGGTTTTTCCCCCGTATGGATACGAGTGTGAATCACTAATTTGTCTTTCCTCGCGAGGCTTTTCCCGCAAATGGTGCACGTGAAGGATTTATTCCCGGAGTTCTGCACGGTCGAAGTGACGCCGTTGCTTTTGGGCTGGGAGGAGACGGCGTTGGGGCGAGGCAGGGGCTGCTGGCTCTGAGGCTGCTGCGGCTGCTGGTTCCTGGGGGTGGCGAGGGCCAAGTCTTCTTTCTTTATCTGCGGAAGCGTGGGGGTGGGTCTGGTGAGGGAGGACGATCCGTGCGGCTGGGGCACCGGAAGCGGGCTGGGAAGCACCGAGGGGGCGAGCTTTCGTTGGTTGATGGCCATGTCCGTGGGGGCGTAGGGCAGGTCAGGGAACAGCATGCCTGTGGAAGGTCTTGTGGGCAGTCCGGGATATTCGGGTGTCCTGAAAACAGAATATTATTTGATTTTACTACAACAAAACTTCTAAAATAATTATTATCTTCCCAAAAACCGATTTTGACTTATAAGGCGATGTTATAAGAAAAAAAAGTGCAATTATTTCCCATCAGTCTCTCATTATGTACATTATTAAAGGAGTCAGTCTAGCCTGCAATAAATATCTCGACTGAGGTATTTCACAAAACTGAAAGCCTCGATGCAAAATTAATTATAAAAGCAAATAAATTGGACCTGATGACTTGGGAAAATAGCAGGCAGGCAACTCACCAAGAGCCTAAAGTCCTCAAAACACGAACGCCATCGTCGTATCCTAACCCATCGTCCGGCACAGTGAAAGTCGATTCTAAATTAGTTTTATAGGGCTCCGAGGTTGAGGATTGCAGTTGGGGCACTTTGATCGGAGCAGCGTAATTCGTGCACCCGCTAACCGAGTTGCTAAATATCTTGGGCGGACTCGGGAGAGAATTTCCATTGGGCAGGGGAATCGATTTCTTTTTATCATCCATAGAAAGGGGGATGTTATCATACCGGAATTTATTTTGTTGCTGCAACGCTGCAGCCTGCTGTGCCATGTAGGCCTCGAGGTAAGTGGCTTTCTGCACTTCGCTCATTTTCTCCGGACGGGGTTTCTCCATCTCAAAACGCCCTACGACGGATAGCTTAACACTAACACTCCGATGGAGGCTTTTCCTGCAAATGCAAACCGGAAACGACTTCCAATTTTCAACTCTCGCCCCCCGCGAAACAAATGCACAAATCACGTGTCATGGCAGAGAGCACACGGCGATCGGATTCAGACAAACGCGAGAACGTCACCAAAATCACGAGGAACGGAGACAGGGCTCCGCCATCCTGTGCACTTGCCCCCGAAATTCCAACAGAGAAAGTAAATTCATGTGGAACGCACTAGATAAAAAAAACTCGTTTCTACATGATGCTAGGGAGTGAATACTGAGAGTAAAATTAAGGGATGGAGACTGCGAGTGAAAATTAGGGATGAGGGAGTATTCGATCAATAACAACCCTTATTGCTTTCGCCACTCAGTGGCGGACTGATGATTTTCTACTTTAACTCATTCTTTTTACTCGCAGATGAATTTTTTAAAAGCTGAAACACCTTTTGCGCCCTTTTTTCGCTGTACCTGTTTCACTCTCAATAATTCATCATCCTTTTATAATAAATTCTACAAGATAGCTTTATATAGAACCATTTTTGCTTTCAGTTTGTCACCCTTTCCTTTCGTGGATCAAAAAAGCGGATGCGACAGCTGTAACTTCGCATTCTTTGTGACTATCCTGAAGGGTGGTTTCCCTCTTTAAAGAATTATTCAATGTAAACAATGTGTCTAAAATTTCCATAGACTAAAAATAATTTCAATTCCCAAAATAAGAAATTTATATTTTTTATTTTTATTCCTAAAAGGTAAAATTTTATCAATTATAAATACTAAAATCTCAACAAAAAGTTGACATATGGAAATTAAAAAATAAAATAATACAGAAAATAAGGGAAGAAAATTTGGGATGGACCATCGAATAAGTATTGTAAAAGTATGAAGAGAACCCAAGGTCAAAATATCCTGTAAGCGAAAAATAAATAATTATAACGAAGAAAAGCGCCACTGAGTGCTTACACCCCTAACCTTGCCCTTGCCCCTCGTATCTCCGCCCTTGACTAATGCCATTTCACCCTAACACTGAAAGAGGGGGTGAAAGAAAAGAATGACGGGGGAGAAAGGGGACACCGAATTAATGAATTGAGATGAATCACTTCCACTTTATACATCACGGGTTCCTCGCCAAGATTTAAGAATTCTTCCACACTTTCCCTTATTCATTCTCCCTCAATTTATCACATCCCGTTCTTTTATAATCTTATTTCCTCTCCGCCATTTTTTTACACCGGAAAAAAGGGAAATTATTATTAATTAATTTGAGCCGACGATTGATTCGAGGGAAAATTTTTTTTTTGAAGAAAAGGAGAAAGCAGGATGTTTGCAATGGGGAGAGTGCAGGGGATGATGGGACAAGGGAAAGTGCCAATAAGGGTGGATTCAAGGTCACACCCACTGCTTTCGAAATCTTCACTCCAACAGTTTAAAGCGTCACTTTCTTTTATAAATATCGCAACACATCGAGATATTTTTTTATATTCATTAAATAAAAATTGATGGAATAATAAATGGACAAAATATTCTTATTAAAATTAATAATACAGTATATAAAATTTAAAAATGGAAATCCGCGAAGCAAATGAAATATAAACGAAAACCTGAAACTGCTGAGAGTTTACGGATAAAGCAGTTCTATATGTCAATGACCAAAATGATTGGAAAAAATATAATGAAACTATAATGTCAAGAAACAAAACAAATAAAATCAGTTAGATTGTTTTTATTATAAAAAATTATAAAAGTAATTATACAACAATAATTATAAACGAAATACATAAAACTCACGCTTTCCCATTCTCTCATCATAATATTCGAGTTAACTATATCACTCACTCAGCATTCAATCTGCATGAAACCTAATAAGATTCGAAAAAACTGATGGAATCGAAAACTATAATTAAGGCGATCGAGAAAGAGGTGGGGAGGTAAGGGTAACGTAAACCGTTATTATACTTTATAATATATAAAAAAAGAAACAAAAACTGATGGGGACGGATATTAAATGGCGACACAAAAATCATATCGAATAGGAGCCTCACTGGCGCCCATTCCTGTGACGTCACAGTCGCCATTTTTTGTGTTGCCATGACATGCAGGGCTGCGAGGAGCAACATTTATCCAGGAAATCACTCCTCGCTCTGCCTTTCCCTAAAAAAACTTAAATCCCAATATTAAAAAATCATTTATGCGAATTATAATTCGCAGATTGGCATTTCGTTTAAATAAAAATCCTTAAACTAACTTGAGCTTTTTTTATTTTTTGACCAGACTTAAAAGTTTTTGGGAGTTGTTTTGTAAATAAATCAACGTGGATTTTTAAATAAGGATGGTTTCACCTAAAGGGAACGATTCTCACCAGACCTAAAATAGTCAAAAACCTTCTTCTTCTGCTTCAACGAATTTTATGGTTTTTTGAGAAAAGAAGGCGGTGGATTTTTTCATATTGCAGCCTCACGCATTCTCTTAAAATTTTTAGCTTAATTCTATTCCACTGACTAACACTTCCAATAACATTCTAAACACTGAAAGTCTGCATCAAATAGAAAACTAATATGTCTGGTCGCGTTGCAAAAACAATTGAGTTATATTTATAACTTAAAGTTTTGGGGAGAAAGGGGGTGAGATTTTGAATTAAAAAAAAATTAAGGTCTTTGCCTCAACTAATGAGGAATACATTCTTCGAAGGTTCTTATCTTTTATCGAACAAAACCAGACAGCTGAAGAACGCAGGGATGCACAGCCTTTTCGATACCGAAAGAGGTATCTGTGACTTTTTTGCGAGCCGCAAATAAACTAACATCTTATTTATATCCTTTAGGATGTTTTCATTAATGCCATGTCAAAAAATTAATTCTGGCATTGAGCTAATATTTGGTTCCATTTTTACAATAAATTCACGCTCACGAATGATTATTTGGTGTTTGCTTGCGACTCCCAAAAAATCTGTGCAACTCATATATCGGTACTGGCAAGCGCAATATTTATTCCTAAATTTAATAGTCTGAACCCTCCAATCAGTTTCGGCTTTAGTTTCTTTGGTTTCCCCTTTTCTAACTTATTAAACATCTAAAGTCCGATTAAAAAATCTGTCTTAAAGCCTTATCCCTCATTGTCGGTATATCCTCCTAGGATGCGTTTCGCAGCATTAAAAATTTGAAAAACAGTCTTGTGATGTCTTAGAGAATAAATACTTTTTACAATATCAACATGTTCTGCTGGGGTGAAATTGGTTCAATTACTATATAAAAAAGAGAAAATTGGACAAGACTAATTGGAGCACCTTACGTTCGAGAGCCCCTAAAGCAAATTTTTTCTTAATTTGGCACCAGGTCATTCATTTTAATTCTTTCATTGTCCTTCGCTGTCGCTGTCGCTTCTGTCCTTCTTTCCGGGATACGCGTGTCTCTTGAGTCGATCGTAGAGATCTTCTTTGTTTCCGTAGAGACTGGCGTTCGACCTCGCAAGGCTATTCATTTTGTTATTGTGTAAACTTTCTAAAAAGGGAAATTAGAAAAATTAATGACCGTTATCGAATTCAAAAATATATTCTCACCCGCCGACCTAATTTTTACCTTTCATGTATGTCTCGTTGTAGAAATTAGGCATTTCCCAGCCATCTTCTTCGTCGTCATAATAATGAGCATAAGTGGAATGATGAGAGGGAGCGATGGATTCGGCGTAGGGCGTTGGGGCACCGTAGTAAAAGTTAACTTGAGATCCGTTTTGGTCGGCAGCATGTTGTAATATCTTTTTCGGTTCTTTCTTCTTTGTCGATCTGAAATTTTTAAGTATTGTTTTACTTCTTCATTCTCATAAATATGTTATAGATTTTCTAATGAAATTTTAGTTTTACAATATATTTTCTTTTTATTTTACGAAATCATAGCCAAATTTTAAATTTGCCACAAACCTGGCACATATCATCCATATCAATAAAACAATGAGTATTATAAATATGACTCCGCCGGCGACGCCTCCCGCTATATAGGCAAATTCAGATTTCTCCGCACAGTGTTTACCGGTGAAGGAACCTATGCATCGGCAGGAAGGCTGACCTTTGTTGTCTTTTACGCAAACGCCTTCATTTTCGCAGAAGTTCTCGCAGACGTCTGAAAAAAATAATTAACTTCATTTCTACTGCTGCGCAAACAACTCAAAACAAAGTCAAGATGGTAATCACCATGGCATTCGGTTCCGTTTCCAGTATATCCAGGTTTACATTCACATTTAAAGTCGCTGGTTTCTTGTATTAAAAGACAATGAGCGTTGCGATGGCAGTGCATTCCAGGTCCACTGATTTCGCAAGGATTCGTGCATTCTGCTTTGCTAGTCTGCGAAGGAAATACGTTTATGAGCTCTTATAATTATTATAAAAATGATTCATTAAGAAGATGCTTACTGCTGAGGGCCCTTTTGTGCTGGTGTTTGGCGGGCATGGGAGGCACATCGTTTGCTGACTGTCGGGTTGATAAGTTCCTTTTTTGCAGGCAATACAACTGTTCTGAGTTCCATTGAGATAAGTTCCAGGCGGGCAGATGGGCAACGAGCACTCTTCTATTGAAGCTGCTCCAGTCTTGGGAGTTGTCTTGCCCAGAGGACAACTCTGACAAGCCGCTTGAATTCCTTGGGTTCGGTAGGTTCCTCTAGGACAAGGTTCACATTTCCCGTCCACTCCCAACTGCATTCCGGACCCGCATTCATCTCTACATTCTTCTGGAGAAACTGCTTCCGTCGTTCTCGTTGTTTTCCCGAGGCCACACAAAAGGCAGGAGAAGCTTCCTTCATTGGGTTGGTAGAAACCGTGGCCACAGCTTCGACATAACCCAGCTTCGTGGTCGAAGTATTTACCCGCTGGACAACGCTCTTTACAATCGGCTGCGCTTCGCGCCCCGGGGGACACTGTCACCCCTGGTCGTCCTGCGATCATCGGACACTGAGAGCACTGAGTCTGACCCGACTCGCTTTGGTAAGACCCCAGTGGACAGGGAATACACTTCTTGGTTTCTCTGTCATAGTAGGTTCCAACGGCGCATGGTACACAGTCTGGAGCAATCACAACTTGACCAATGGGACATGCATAGTCAGATTCGAGCATGAGAGAAGCTGGGTCAGGTACAGTGTTTGGTAAAATGTCATGGACGTCAAACTGGTCTTCCTCCAAAATTAATTTTTCGAGGAGTCTCTGAACGTTGGCGCGCTCATTTGAATTTGAATTAATGACGGGATCACTGCAAAAATAAAAAAATAAATTAATTAATAATTATAAATAAATGTACTCAAGTCAAAAATGAAATAAAAAATAACTTACTTTGCAGCTGGGAAGGAAATCTCGACATTGTAAGTGTCGCTTGTTTGTCTTATTTGACGACTGTGCCTGAGAAATCACAAACAAATATTCTAACTACAAGTGCTAATACTGACAAGAAGAGCAAATGCATCATGCCAGGCCATGAAGACAGTTAAAATAGAGAAAAATAAAAGGAATAAAATAATGATTGACGGAACAGTGAAATATAAGAATAGTGATGGGGCTTATTACGAAAGGCTCGCTAAACTTCAATCTAAGAGTAGTCGTGCAGATACTTCAAAGGTGTGGTTTTCAAACTAAAAGTACAAAATCTCTAAGAACTAAATGCTAACAAACATTAAAATGAGTAATAGTGAGATACGAAAAGCACGAAAATCTAAAGAATTATTAAAGCTCACCTTTCGACCGGTATTTCAGCTTTGACATTATAAACGCCTCCATCTTCTTCCAAATATCTGCCGTTTCGGGATCGATGATCGCACTTTACGTCAATATTCAAGTCTCTGCACTCTTTGGTTCCTTCAACGGAATACGAACAGAAATTCCAATCTCTGTTCAGTGAATTTACTGCGTTTCGGACCTTCTGCCGGAGAACTCCTTGACCAGCTTCGTTACAAAGAACGGAGCTTGGGAACAGCATGTTTATCTTGAAGACTCTTTGAGCAGGTTTAGCAACTGCAGAAAATTTCTCATTAGTTTCGGCAACAACTGGACAATTTAATAAAACTTTTGCAGTGTATTATCAACGTACCGGAGCAGGCTGGATAAACCATGGGCAGGCTGGGGTCTGTGGTTGGTCTCCAGAATCCTTCAGCACCGCATGTATAAAAGGCAGGAACTTCTTGAGAAAATTTTAAACCTTGGTTGCAAGAAATCTCGCAAACCTTGAACTGTCCACCAGATCCCCAATCCTTACAAACTTGACTTCCGCCCACAGGGTCGTTTAATTCAGGACAAAATTCGGCTGAGAAAAAAATTGTAAAATGAATATACATTTCCCTAATCCATAAAAGAGTAAAATTTAAATTCATTCCTTTACTTGCCTAATACATAAACTTTAAAACTACAGGTAGCGCTGTTGCCAGCTTGATCATAGGCGACATAAGCGATTTGGTAAGTTCCCCACAATAGAGTTTGTCCCGGACGGTGATTATTCTTTTCAACAATTTTCACAACCTCGATATTGTCACTGAACTCCGGTTCGTCCCATATGACGATGGCTGATCCATTTTTAGCGATAACCCACAAATCTCCAGGACAATGATCAATTTGAGGCGGGATCTTTAAGAGACATTTACAAACATTAAAGGGCAGTTAAAACAAATTAAACTTCAGTTAATACTTTGCTTTCAAAATATTTAAAATCAAAACTTCTTAATTCTTTTAAGTGTAAAAAAACTCACTTTGTCAACTTCCAGTTGCTGGCATTTGGATCCCGTATAACCAGTGGGACAAACTCTCTGCCCACAACGTGAGGGCACTTCTCGTTCGACTCCACCCACGATATCATCGTAACCAGCGAAATTCAGTATCAAGCCCCGATATAGAACAGGCTCAGTTCTGCAATCTCGAACCTAAAACCAAAAACCGGTGATTAAGAACCTTTTTGAATACATGAACCTTCAAACTGAAGAGAAACAACATTTCGAACCTGCTTCTGAATTTCTCCAGTGACATCAAGAGCTCTGCCCCAGATCTGGACTTTAGTCAAGTGACCCTGGAACCCGGATTCCGTGTAGGCCTTGGGGTTTTCGTTTCTCGGCTTGCCTAGAGTTACCCAAGCGCTGAAAAAAAGCAAAGAAGCGGTTAGAAATCTACCAATCTTTCATAAAATTTACCAAAATGTTAAAAGAATCTCATACTTTTCCGGCAATGATCTTCCTCCTCCGTAGCCTTCGATTTTACTGGCGATGAGACCCTCAGTTATAAGAGTTAGTTCACCACCCTTTTCCCCGTCCCATACAATGGCCACGTGATGCCACTGACCATCATTTATTGTTGCATATTCTCGGAAACTAAGATAAACATCTTGCAGGTCAGGGAAGAGGGACACTTGCACTCCGTTGCTGTGGGCTTGTATCAAAGTCCGACGGTTGATAGGAACATGGGGGGAACTGAAAGAACATGAAACACTCACTCAGGCAAGAGTTTACAGAAGGAATATAAGCAGCAATACTAATGCATTCACTTACGAAACCGAATAAAGAGTGAAAAATACTCCTCCCTCGTCTTTATTAGTAAACTGCACCCACATTGCAATGGTCAAGCTCTTCTTCTGACCGAAATAAAAAGGCACAAGCAAAGAAGCGCTGCTTCTGGTCAAATCCGTGAAATGCAGATCATAATCCACTTGAACGGCTGTAAAGAGTTAAGTAATCGATAAGTTTTTTTATAAGGAAACACCTCATTCTTGAGAAATCTTATAATAAAACATACTTTTCCTACAGTCTTCTCCTGTTAAATTAAAGGGACACTGACAATAGAATTTGTCTGTGAGATCAATACAAGTTGCAGAAGGAGGGCATGAATTCTCCTTGCAATCTACAATGTCTTCCTCGCAGAATTTTCCAGTGAATCCAGGTGGACACACGCAAGTAAAACCAGGTCCACTATCTAAGCAAGTTGCTCCATTTTTACAAGCATTTGCTTCGCATGCGTCATATTCATATTGGCAACCAATGCCAGTAAAATCAGATGGACACGAACAATTCAAGCCACTGCCATAGTCCTGACATTGACCTCCATGCATGCATGGATTCCCTATGCATCTCTCTGGCGCAGTTTCGCACTGCTTGCCGTCCGTACCTGATGGACACCTGCATAAAGGAAAAAAATAGAACTCTACCTCGACCTGGATAAGTCTTCTTCTATCCGTTCAATGTACTTACACGCAGAAATAGTCCAGGAACAAATCAATGCAAGTGGCATCATTCATGCAAGGACGATTGACACAAGTGCCTATATCAGTCTCACAACGTTGGCCAGTCCAACCGGACGGGCACGAGCAAGTGAACCTGCCCACCTCATCTTTACACGTGCCTCCGTTAAGGCAAGGATCTCCGCTACATTCGTCCATATTGGTCTCGCAATATGTTCCCGTGAAACCTTCTCTGCACTGGCATTCAAAGCGATTATCCAAGTCTAAACATTTATCTGTTCCTTCGGGACTACATGGATCATTTAGACATTCATCGATTTCGGCCTCACATTGCAAACCTAAAATAATATTGTAAAAATGAGATTATTAACGTAAAGACAAGAGTCTCAAAGTAATACTGCTAATTTTTTTAGAGTTAGTATTCAAGAAATCTTATTAAGTATTAAAAATTATTAATATTTATAAATTAGTACTCATCTAAATGCACCAATTATAATTATTTAACTCAAACTCACCCACAAAACCTGGTCTGCAACTGCACACAAATCCATCCAACATATCGATGCAACTGGCGCCATTCTGACAAGGTTCAGAGGCGCAGTCATCAATGAGATGCTGACACCTTTTCCCTGTGTAGCCTAAATCACAAGTACATGAGAAACCGTCGATTAAATCCGTGCAAACCCCTCCGTTTTCGCAAGGCTGTCCAGCACAGTCATTTATATTAATGTCACAATATTGACCCGTCCATCCGGGTTTGCAAATGCATTGACTGGAGAATAATTTGTCCACACAAATTCCATTTTTGCAAGGGTTATCACCGCATAAATCAATTTTAACGTGGCAACGTTTTCCAGTAAACCCTGGGGGGCAACTACATCTAAAATCATCAACCAAGTCGGTGCAATTAGCTCCTAAAAGGCAAGGTTTTTCGGCGCAATCATCTAAAAAAGAAATACATATTAGTATTGTGACTTACCACACAACATAATATGACTTTAGTAACCTCAAAAAACTACCTGTATTTATTTCGCATCGCTGGCCTTCCCACCCAGGCAAACATTCACACGTGAACCTTCCTTGCTGAAGAGCCACGCATGAGGCTCCATTCATGCAAGGATTTCCTTGAGCAGTGCACGGATTAATCTAAAATAAAATTATACAAAATAATATATAATTTCCAGTACAAAACAATAAAATAAAGACATCTAAAGTAGGAGAAATACATACTGTGATGTCGCAGTCAGGACCTGTATATCCTGCTCTGCACAAACAAGTGTAATTGTTAATTCCGGGTTCATCTTTACACATAGCACGTTCGGGGCATGTATCGTTTCTGCAGTCAGATCTTTCTTCTTGACAATTAATTCCACTATAACCAGCAGGACACTGGCATCTGTAACCCTGAGGCAGATCTACGCAGGTACCGCCATTGTAACAAGGCTGAGAAGCACATTCGTCAATATCTACTTCACAGCGGCGACCAGAGAAGCCTGCTGGGCAGAAGCACTGCACACCGTGTCCTAAATGACAGGAATAAAATTTAGAACTAAGCACATTTTGCGATGATTAAGTACAAGTTAAAATCATTAAGTACCCATTGGCACACAGAGGCCTCCATGCTGACAAGCGTTTTCAGTGCATTGAATAGGTTTGCATTCTTCCCGTCCAGCAGCTCCAGACCCTTCAGTTTTCATATTAGTAGGACATTCTATGCATGTTGACTGCCCTGACTGTGACTGGTAAAAATCTCTGGGACAAGGCGCGCAAGGAGCCAGGCCGGTATCGGAGTAAAACCCAGGAGAACATTTTGCTACGGAAAATAAAAGAATTAATACTTCATCTCGTCGACGATTAAGAACATTGTCAATTCTTCTACCAACCTCGACAGTATTCTTTTCCTGGAGCTGCAGGTTGATAGGTAAAGCTGTTAGCCGGGCAAGCTTGACAATCTTTGAACCCACTTGTAGGTGGTTCTCCAGTATAACTATTTCTTGGACATTCCAAACACGGAACTAGACCGGTTGGAGAGTACGTTCCGAATCCACATACGGGAATGCAATCAGTTATACTTTTGGATCCCTCTTCCCTGGTATATGTACCGATTGGACACCTAATGCAAGCCCCTTGGCGATCGCGATTTTGGAAGAAACCTTTTGGACAATAGGTACAAGTTTTTTCTTTTTCACCGGCAAAAGTTCCAGCGGGGCAGTGCACTGAAAGGAATTAAATTCTTATTAATTCAATCGTCAAACCAGTTTCTTTTTTATGAATATCATTTTAATCTTTTAAATTGAAAATTTTAAATAAATAAAAATACATACGGCAACGTGGCACATCGTTCGTATCCATATTAAGAACTTCTCCTACGCTGCAATCAAAACCTCTGGATATCTTCGAACTCAAAGCTTTTAGAGGAGGACACTGATTGCCAATGGCGGACACATTTAGAAGAGGTTCAATAACTTGACTAGTATATGAGACCGTAAGGTCAAATATTAAACTAATGGTAGATCCACAAAGTTCATAAAGCTGAGGCTGCCTAACTGCAGGAGAGATGGCCAAACTGAAATCCATCTGAAAAAAAAATTTCACTCTCAAAACAAAGTTAGGTATTAAACCGCATTTATAAGCGGTGGAATGGGCCTTACCTGAACAACATTATCATCAATAAGCCTTGGTTTTGTGTCGTCGAAAGTAACATTAATAAAAACATTGACAGCTGCAGAGCACTTCTGGCTTAATTCCTCATTAAGATTTCCATAGTACTGAGACATGAGATCCGCGTACTGAGACAGGCAAAGGGAAGCCACTGCACCGTTGCCACGATAAGTTACGGTAGATGTAACGTGGTAATCCGCTTGCTGAGTATCTGAAGCATTTTATTTCAAATTATCAATGTGAACTTAACTTCGGCTAATCGCTGTGCTGTGACCTACCTTCAGATACACAATCGGGCACTACACTTGTGGGAGTCCATTCGCTTTTACTCTCGCAGCTGAAAGTTTTAACCTGTTGGTTGTCCGTAAATCTGAATCCTCTATTGCAGGTAGCAATGCACTGAACACCTTTCTCGCCGGGTAAGCAATTGAGAGCACCGTTTGCGGGTGGTTTTAGTTCCCAATCGACACATGGTGTGGCCTGGACAGCAACCTAAAAAGCGACAGATAGACCAATTAAAATGAATCAACCAATTCCTTTTGATTTAATTCCCAAGGAACTGTAAGTGATACCTGGAAGTGGCATGTAGCCTGATTTCCATATTTATCACTAGCCACCACGGTCACGTTTTCAAAACCTCCAATGGGAATGGTTGCCCTTTCGGGTATAAACGATATCTTCACTTCTCCTGATGCATCAGAGGCGTTAACTCTTCTCCTGGTTTCGTTAAAATTGACAATATAACTGTCCTGCTTATCAACAAGTTCGATAACGTAACTTTGTGGACAACTGAGAAGTGGCGGAGTGTCATCTAAAAAATAAAGAATACGTAAATGATCGCAGCTGAAAAAACTACTTCTACTAAATAAAACCCAACAAAGTTTACTGAAAGACAATTTAGTCATCCCAAACAACGAAATCATAAATATACCCTTCAGATGTAGTAAGAAAAGGATAATTACCAGGAACAGTGATATTAATTTCGCATATAGCCACATTGCCATCGTAATCAAAAGCAACGTATTTAACAGCCATATCACGGAAAGTTGTCAGAGGAGTTTTAAAACTTTGTGGCTTTACTTCCAATCTGGCGATGCTTCCACTATTGTCAACTGCAACGGGTTCAGTGAACACCACAGGCTCTAACCCATTTCGACCTTTCTGAACAACGATAGGCTGTTGAGGGCAGTTTTGGAAGACAGGTGGCTCATTATCTAAAAAAAAAATGAAACAGTTATAGCAATAATATCTTAGATGAGTAATATTTACCTCATAAACTTACCAACGCAGGGAGAGTAACCGTAGTCGTATCCTAACAGGGGTTCCTTGGTGGGTTCTTCGCATCCCATTAATTCGAATTTCAAGCAGGCATTATCCATATAACTGACAATGCCCAAAATGACAAATCTTGCTTGGACATATTTAGGAAGAGTGATCATCGCGAGTTCTCCGTAATTTCCAGGATCCCTCATAGTCAGATTGAAATTGGGGAAGTAAACGACATAATTGTCGCTTTCGGTTTGTTTGTAGAAGAACCTTATTTCGGTGGGCCTACCCACAATGTCATTGGTGACGACACCTTTGATGAGAATGGCTTTTACTCTGTACACTTTTCCCAAATCTACGCTGACATAAGTAAAAGCTTCTTGCTTCCCGCACCAACCGGTCACTGAATTCAAGCGAATATTTCTCGCTTCGTAATTAGGCCTAAACAAAAAGCATTAAATTTTTTAGCACAAAAAATACGCTGAAGGAAAATTCGGTCTCTGTACTATTAAATACCTTTCGGAGGTTGCATTGATTGCCGAATCTGGGATTCTTCCGGAAGCGAGACCCAAGGGTTTGATGACTTTGCATTCTGGTTCTCTCACGCAAGTAATAGGTCTGGGGTTAATCAGAATATAACCTGGTCGATTACATCCGAATTCGACTTCAGAACCTTGCTCATAGCTTCTTGCTAATTGATAGCCGTCGGTGGGACGACCGGGATCTTCACAAACGGGTCCTTCACATCTTAAATCTCCAAAATCCCAAACTCCGTTCGCCTGACAACGGACGACGTTGTCGTTTTGATTCGTTTGTCCTGCAAGCTTGAAAGTTTCTTGGCAGCCAAAGAAGAAGGAGGATTGGTATTTCGTATCGGGGTAACCTCCATACTCTGCTCCTGGTGTTGGGAGAGGTAATCCACAATCAACTCGAGGACAAGACGGTTTTAGCCCTGACAACCAATAATCGGGGTAACCCTGGAAATTCATTTAAACTTTTACATCCGCTCTTATAAGTTGAGAGTGATTGTTAATTAAACAAATCAATACAACTTACGGGTTTCGGATCGTAGACACACTGCCTGAAACTGGATGTAGTTGTTTTTCGCAAATACCTTCCAGTATTTCTGCAGGTTATAGACACGTTTTGCCTAAAGGGCACTAAAACGTTTTCAGGATCCGCTTTGGAAACAACTAAGCCTTCGTTTTTGTCGTCCGGAAGCGACACACAAACGGCATCTAAGGAAAATAAAAAATATTAGTTCTATTCGCACATTTGAGGGAAATGAAATTGAGAGTAATATTCTAATCTTACATTGACATTCGGGTACAGTTCCATTCCAAATTCCACCAGAAGTACACAGGAGAGAAGCAGAACCGGACATTATGTATCCGAAATTACACTGAAAGCTTACGAGATCTCCAAAATGAAACTTTTCCTAAAATAAAAAAAAAACAAAAATTAAAAAACACTCAAATCTCGGGTCTTGGAGTAAAAAGGTCAGTATTCGAAGACTCACCTTAGTTGTGAGTAAGACTCCATTGTCTGGGGTGTGCAGTTTCGGACACATGACAGGTACGCATGATTTATTCCTTTGGAATATATCTCCGTCCCTTTCACCCGTTTCTGACGGATCGATAGTAAAACCTGCTGTTCCATTCACAGCGAAAAGTTCATAGCCAACATTACAAGAGCATGTGTAATTTCCAGGGCTAGAAAATTTTTTATTTTCAGTACGTTACACTTCTGATAGAATATAAGAATAAAAGAAACTCACCTATTAATACATTTTTGATCACAGCCTCCATTATTAACAGCGCACTCGTTTATATCGCTGCATTCGAGGCGAGTACATCCCATGACTTCCAACCGTAAACAAGGCGCTCCAATATAATCTTGTATTTTAAATTTAATAAACTGAGCTTCAATTGGCACTGGAAGATTTAAGACGGATAAAGTCGGCTCGAGTATCCTGAACTCAACGGGGGTTCCATCCGGATTTGTGTAATCCCGAAACACATCTGTCAGATTATTTGTGTACTGAATCCGAATGGCAGAAGTGAACGCAAGGGTTCCATCCAGGCGAGTCACGCTTTGAGTTCTGAACCCACGGATAATGGTGGGAGCTTTTAAATCCAATTGAATCCAATTGTTACCGGGTTCAACGTTGTTACCGCACCATCCCCGGGCATTATTCAACCGAACCATCTAAACAAAACCAAAAAAACAGTAAAACAGATATTCGTTGTGGAACAAATGTATTGGCACTCCAAAAATAACGCATACCTCTTTACTGTGTCCTGTTTCTGAGTTGGAAACTGTAATAGATTCATCAGGGATACCTCCGTTTGTAAGACCGAGGTCACCCACCGGCCGACACTCATAATTGGGAGCAAAACCTTTCCTGCATTTACAGTGGAAACCACCAGGAGTATTGGTGCACTCAGTTGATGCCAAATCACACTGACTGGCGCTGCATTCATTTACATCTGAAATGGAATTTTTTTCATTTAAGTGAAATTATTTTTATGGTTTTTAGCAATAATAAGAGCAAATTAATTTTCAATTTCTTTAAACAATCAAAACATTTACCTTCACATCTGGGCACATTAGAAAATTCCTGATTAGGCCCACATCGAATAATATTAGGACCAGTTAGTTTGTATCCACGATGACACTGAATCCTTCCTTCGTCACCGTAATAATATTCGCGGGACAAATCCGTCACGAATCCATTTTTTATTGTTGGAAAATGTGGACATTTGGCTCCTGGATTTAAAAAATACGTTTTTTTGTGTCATTATTGTCAATATTCTCAGATTCCGAAAATGAGATTGGTTAAAAACTTACGAGAGCAGGTAGGAACGTTATTAGACCAAGTGCCATTACTCATACACAAAAGTACGGGTACTCCAGAGCGGATATATCCCGGTTCGCATTCAATTCGTACAATGGTGCCGTAACTTCTTCCGCCTCCGTTCAAAATTGTTTGGTTTGCATGAGGAGTCTCCGGCAGAGGAGGGCATTGTGAAGCTGAAAAAGATTGAAGATTTTAGCATAAAAAATTATGATTTTTTTTTAATTTATTAGTTTTACAAAAATACTCTCAATACCTAAACAAGTTGGAAGTCTTTCCCATCTGCCATCAGACAAACAGGAAACCTTTTCAATGGGTTGCCCAGATGGGAAAGCAAATCCGGCGTAGCACTGATACATCGCCTGGCCCCGGTAGGTCACGTTCGTAGAGCCAATGGAAAACCCATTATCGATTTGTGGAACTGGGCCGCAGTAAACCTCTGTAAATTTGAGAAGATTTCATTTATTTTTAAGAATTTAATGATATAAACTCATGAAAAATAAAGTTGACCTTACCTTGACAGTTCGGAATGTATGTAACCGACCAATTTCCACCTTTCATACATTCCGTTGTAATTCGCGAGCGACCTGTAGCAAATTCTTGTCCAACTGGACAATTAAACGTCACGATTGTGCCAAAACCTGTATCCCTGCTTGACGCCATGGCCCCTTCGCCGGGTTTCAAACTTGGACAATCTAAAGTAAAGTTTAATTATTGGTTTGGATAATAGAATTTTCCTGATATAATTTCATGAAAACGCTGACAATGTGTGAATGTTATAATTCATTGAATGCATCAAGCAATTCAACACTAAAATAAAGTCCTACCTGCTGAAAATATGGCCTGCCATCCTCTATCACTATGAAGAGCATTTGTTTGGAAGCGAACCAACATTTCACCACTAGAAGAAGTGAGTACGATTCTAGGAACAACATTATTTGTAAATCCATTTCCTGGGTGAAGTCTCAGCCCACTAGTGCTTGCCCCATCATAAACCTAAAAAATAAAGCACAATACAATCATGTAACTGTTTTGTCACATTTAGAAATGGGATCTCAGAATTTTAATCCATTTTGTAAAAGGCACATTTTTCCCTTATTCACAGTTTAATGTTTAATTTTATTGATACATTCATGAGAAAATCACTTAGGAAGAATTTTTTATTCCCATCTATAAATTCAATACCTGCCCAGGCTGATTAATAAGTGAAGTTTGGACAAAAGAAAAAGCCAGAAAAAAGATAGGAAGTTGGGTAGGAGGCCAGCACTTCCTAAGCCCAAGGAAATAGAAAATAAGAATAAAAATACTTCAGGAAAATACCTGTAAGAAATCTGTTTGATGAATATCAAAATGCTCAAACTTTAGAGAAATAGGGCCCATTCTAGGATTTCTAATTCTGAAAAGACAGTCTTGATTGCTTGGATAGTTGCTCAATCCAAAGGCAGGAGATGATATTGTCCCATTCATTGCAGTTATACTTGCTTGGCATCCTGCAAAGAAATTATTAAAAATGAGAAAAACTGCAAAGAAAAGTCAAGAAAAGTAAAAAGGTGATCACCTTGAGAATATTTTATTTTAAATCCTCTCTTTGAGTCACCAAGACTTGTTTTGAAGTACAGATACAACTGGTTTTTAGTTGACATGATTATCTTGCTATTCTCATCTGCATTTCCTGTGAGCCTTGCTATTTCTTGACTATTAGGTGAATCTCCATCTCTTATTAAAATGTAATCTCTATTGGAGTCTAAAGCCAGGTCTTCTATGTCTAGAGTAATTATTTTTCCAATTTCAGCTGAGATTATATAAAGGCACTCCAAACCTCCAGGATAATTTTGAGGGTAAGCAGGAGAAGTCAATATCTGCCACTGAGTTGTTGCTTGCAATATACCACCACAAGTTTGGGGTTCTGTTTTCCATGATGCCCTAAAAAAGGTTAAATATAAAGAAAAGGTTCGATTTGACTTAGTTTTAAAAACACTTTAATATAATTCTCTGTTTTTTAAGTCAAATAAAACCAAAAAAAGTACAAACCTAAATCCTTTTCTTTCAACTGAAGCATCTGTACTGAACTTAATAATCATGAAATTAGATGCTGACAAAAACTGTTTATTGCTGAGATCTAGTTTTCCAGATAATGTGGCTAAATTAACAGCTTTATCTTCTGTCCTTCCTCCTACTAAGATTTGTACTGTGTCAAAAGACTTTTCAGTTTCGAATTCTTGAAACTGTAAAAATAAATTTTAACATTATTTTAAAAAAACTTCCATTTGATGAAATAAATGTACTTTGAGATATCTCTAATGTATATAAAAGTTTGAAATAGGGGTGTTCAAGATATAGGAATTTTGATACTCAAAGCCTCTGATTGAATTTTTTAAAGTAGGTATTTTATTGTACTAATAATTATTTTTCTTAATGATTTTGAATGAAGTTTTAGAAAAAGGCTAATGGAGAGTAATGCTTATAAAGACAAACCTGAAGTAGAATATTATGCCCTTGAGGTCCTTCCAGTGTCCATTTACAGTTTGACAAAGGACCATATTTGTGAGGATAGTTTGGACTTTCAACCACATCCCCACTGCTGGCCATATAATGATAGCAATTGGCTGGACAATCCAATTCATCTGATTCATCTCCACAATCATCCTGTTTGTCACACTTAAATGCAGAGTTTATACATTTCCCATTTGAACAGTGAAATGACCCTAAAAATAAAATTCAGTTTTAAAGAAAAATGTTGCAATTTTTTCTTTTTCATAATAGTTTTGCAATTCTTATGCTGTAATTCTTTTGTGCCATTGACCGTGTTAATTACAAGTTATTGAAAACTTTCTTTAAAGTGTTAAAAAGGAAAAGTTTGAAGTGTAGCATTACGTGCGGAAATAATGGGAAATCAGAAGAGTGTAACTTACCTTCTGGACAGGCGTTCGAACGACAAAGGAAAGGCAATAGAGATTCACATGTCGTCAGTTCCCACGATTGAAATTCATCGGACACAGTAACGTCAACACATTCGCCCTTTAATGGATTTGGCTGCTTTAATGCCCAAAAACCTTAAATAAAAACCAAAAAATTAAAGCTAATGCTTCAAGATTTATCGTACTATAAATATATGCCTGACTTGTAAGCGGGAAAAAACTTCAAATCATAATATTACTTAGGCTTCTCTGGAAACTTTTTAAATATTTCCGTTAAACATAAAATTTTAAATTTGTCGCAGATGAGAATTTCTGATGTCCAACAGTCCAACTGACAAGCTGCTGCCACGTCTAAATTCTTTACATCAAAGTTTCTCAGTTTAGCGTAGCAACCTTTTTGTCAAAATTCAGTAAAAATTGGAATAGCATGTCCGAGTTTGTCTGCTTTCCAAAGGTTGCCAAAGGCATTGCCTTCTTTGCTCATTATGTGTCTATTCTCAAAGAATGTCTTGGCATAAAAATTCCCCGTAAATAAATCATTAAAGTATTTTTTTAAAAAATGAGTAAAAGCAATAAAATAGCCTTGAAGATGATTATTTCAATAATCGAAACCTGTTCTATGACATTTTGTAGGTTCACCTTCAACAGATTGTTAATATAAGTGGCCGCTATCCAAAGCATTTCTAATACATCCAAAGTAGTTGATCCTACTTTGGTCCAACTCGCCCATTTACTGAGTAAGCCTAATGATTTTAACGGTTTTCCCCAAGTTTTGGGAACCATTCCAAAAACTGGAACTTTTCCCAAAAAGGACATTTTATAGTTTGAAGCTATCATTTTGATTCCACATTACGAAAGTATGTTCAAAGCGATATAAGTTCTGCTTGGGAAAGGATGCTTAAAAGTTTTTCTCACCTGCATACTGTGACACCAAAAGACCCCCAGCTGACTCCAAGGTATTAGTTCTCAAGTCATCCAATGAAGCCAGTCCCAGCCAATAATGCTGATCATTTCGATCTGCAGGTCCTAATCCCCTTGCAGCCAGTCCTGCTGTGAAGTTATTTTCAGAAAATGATTCAACTAGAACTAACTCACTACCATATCTGAAACAAAATTTTTTATGATTACATTCTTTTTATTTGATTAGAAAGCGCTAAGCAGTGTGTGAACTTGAGAACCAAAGCTTAGCTTCAATTGGCGGAAAAAGAAAACTAGATTTTCCGAAGGTCTGGATAATTTGTCTAGATGCAAAGCCTGCGGGAAAATTCTTTCTTGAAGATCCTTGATCTTGAGTTCAAATTTAAGACATAATTTACCACCTGACCTTCTGGTGCCAATGCCATTCAACTTCTAGAACTAAGAGATTTTCAAAAATTCCGGGCTTAATACTACTACTCTAGTAGGTCATGATGAATACAAACATCCGAAATCTTGTCTCAAGTGTGCGCTGTCAGTCCGTCTGATTTAATCATCTGGCCAGTGCAGTTGATGATTAACTCAAATATTAACAAATTCTACCTTTTCATAGACATTCACTCTGTGAAAAGGTAGAATTTACTTTTATGTGAATGCCTCACAATTTTTCAAGTCTTCTAGAGTAAGCTCAAGGGTTCAGTAAACTAAGAAAGTTTAATTTTTTTCAACATGATCATTAATTTCTGATACTTTTGAGATTTAAAAATTAACATAATTATAATTTTAATAAAATTTTCCATAAATTTTGATCGCTTTTAGAATAGAATAAAGAATATAATAAGTTGCAATAAATCAGACCAGAAATGACCTTACAGGCCACGTCTGGAATCAGGCGTGTCACTATTAGTTCACTAGGAACAATGGCTGGAATGAAAGAAATTCCTTACACTAGTAAAAAACAAAAGATGACAATGACAATAATGAGTACGCGATCATAAAACTGAAACAGTGTCCTAATTTTCGACTTTGGCCTACAGTGTAACGAGAGTTGTGCATGTTGCGGTTACAATGTGCAGGTGCAGTCGGCAGTGAAAGTGCTAATTTCTTTTCGCTGCTTACAAATATTCCTCTTATTAGACATTTCAATAAATTTTTTGAAACACGTTGTAAATATCTCTCTTACACCGCAATGAAACCTCAAATAAGTAATCGACTAGTTCGAATAAAGAATTGCTTTAATTATAAAAGCAAATACGGGATTGCAAAACTCGCAGTAAGAAATCAGTCCTCTCTTACAGTAAAAAAGAAACAGTAAGTGTCACAGGTTAAGAATTTAAAATTGTTTTTTCTAAGTCACCTGTTTCGAAACACCGCAATGGCGGTTGGAAATTCTCATTGTTCCCAGCCGAAGGCGGACACATGTGATGAAAGATATCAGTTTGAACATATTTTATTCCTTCTTTCCAGAAACGCCAATAGCGAAATAATTGGAGCTCCAATTAAAGAGGAATTTCCGAGGAATGAGAATTTGGAGTTGGCATGAACCGTTTTCGGAATTTCTCAAGCTCTACCGAAGACAAAAGTCATGTAGACTTATTAGGCATTTAGACTTTAAAAAAGTGCAGAGAAGTGGTAATCATTGGTAAGGAATTATAATGAATAATAATAATTTGAAATCCTTCAAAAGACCGTATGAGATTGTCAGTAAGATGGGATGAAAGTTGTAAGACCGTTGCATAAGTCAAAGGAAGGTCCTTTATTCGAATGCCTCCGAGCCCTCCTGTTAGCCTCTTCGTGTATTTAATTAACCGTTATTCGCTATATTGTTAATTGAATTTCTTATTGTATTACTGAATAAACTGTAAAGCGAAAAATGGCGTACGAGCATCGATGGTTTAGAATATTTTCATACTTTTTTACGACTTTATGTTAAATTTAATTAGATTTGTGAGGAATGCAGTTGTTTGACCCACAACTTTTAATATAAGTCTAGAGTTTACGGCGCACTTTCTCTTTTAAATTGTATTCTTTGAGCTTTTGGGCATGTTCTTTCAGAAGGGAGTAACCTTGTCAGCCTTCGCTAAACAAAAAGCCCCATTTGAAGTTTTAACAGGAGCTCTGGGGCTCCCAGGTATCATATTTTCTAATTAAATAGTTTCAATCGAATTTCACAATTCATTCTTTTCAGTTTTTAGCATTTCTTGCTCCACTGCCTGCTAATGAGAATAAATGGCAGCTACTCATTCGGAAAACGAGCAGTTACTACCAGCACTTCTTGTTTGCTTAACTTCGAGTTTCTTCAAATGATTCCTAATTTCACTTTCTGAACTTGTACGTCTGAAAAAAATTTCAGTTATTTTCCTCAGTATAGATAATATCACGAACAGCCCAAAGCAACGTCACCATGCATTTAAGGATTTGTAAAAAATTCCTACTCTTCTTCAAATATCTCAGTAGCCGCATATGTCACACCCTTGACTTCCTTTTTTGTTTGAAATTTCTCCAGGGTACTATGACCTCTTCCACTTTGCCTGTTTTCTACTCTGTTTGCTTCCCAGTAAAGCACCCGAGTTAAAACCCCGTTCTCATTAAAAACGACATTTCGCGTGCTCAGTTGAACGAATATTTACTTAAAAATAATTAACGAATTGTGAAGTTATTCCTTGCGTGGTTCCAGAACGCACCTCATCATGTCCACTTTATCTGTGGTCATTGCCCCCTTGAAAATGGTTAATGTTACCACCAGCAAATGACTTCTTATTTTGGAGTCACCGTTCGAAATTATTCGTATTACGTTATAAATCTGTGCTTCGCATTTACTCCTAACGACAATGGGTGAACCATCAGTGAGGTTTTCGACAGCGTTTGCATAATAACTCCCTCCCTCTTTGGAATGTGGTTTCGAAATTGCATCGTTATCTAAGCGCTTTACTGAAGGCCTTCTCTGACTGTTACAAAATTATTATTGATGCTGCAAATTTTATTCATTGGCAATCAATTGGGAGTTCTACCTGCAGACTGTCCTTAAAATATAGACGGCTTTCTCCGTTTATTCGTCTGTTTACCTTATTCTCAAAATTAACTTTGATGATATCTGCGATTAATTTCTTCTTGCAACACCTTATTTTCGAGTCTGTTTCCTGTTTTCAATTGTTTGCCATAATTTCTTGGGGGTAAAAATTGAAAGAGATTTTTTTTAACAATTAAGCTCGACTGCTACAGGAAGAAGTCTTTTTCTAGGTCTGCTTTATTATTAAATATATACTCTCATGAAACCATATATTATTTAGCGTTAAATACTACGCTATAGTTAATAAGGAAGAAGGAGGTGTTTTTACATAAATAAAAATAAAGGGGTTATAGTTATAAAATTCTAAAAATTTTTTTACCTTCTTCAGAATAGCGGTAAATAAAAATGGAGGTTGAAGAATGCGGTTTATAGTAAGACGAGGACTGTGCTTAAGATTTTCACTAGAAGTAACTCTACGAGTCTTCAGATTGGATTTATTAAATTCTAAATGGGACTGTTTGTTTTTTTCTTGTGATTGATTATAGACGAGTAGCAGGAGAGAAGTTTTCTTCATTTTATTCTTCCCGCAAGTCAAATGCTTCCTGACTGATAATTAGTTATGCAACGCGAATAATGCTTTAATTTAAAATATGAAATTCATTTCATGAAGTATACATATACCCGCCGGCGGAAGGGCCGCGGAAGCACATTCGATCCCCAAATACACGCCCTATTTTGGGTTAATGACCTCCGGTACTTATTAACAATTGACTTTTTAGAAAGACATTAGTCACATACGATGCCTCATCGGCATAATTTCTCCAAAAAAAGTGGATAACACATCGACTTTCTATTTGCTTAAAGCCCATTCAATTTCCCCGCCTGACATTTCATCAAAATAAAAACAAAGGATAAAATGCACACACACCTTTAATCCCAGTTTCTTCGCTGAGTTGTGCCATTTTTTTCTTATTGTTAATTAAATCAAAGGTTAAGAAAGCAAACTGCAGAGTCATTGCCAAAAAGTCAGCCTGTTCAAGTACAATTCGCCGATGTTTCGTGTCCGCCTTTCAAACGGTCGCAATTAAAATATCGGAAACTCTCTTCCGTCGGTCATGACTGTTACGGTGGTTACGATACACTGCATTTTAGAAACCGCTCAACAAGAAGAATTCAGACTGAAGTGAACTGTAATGACATAACTGCCTCGTGTGAACAAAGGAAGCGGACATTTGCCGCTTTAGTTCTTTTTTATGCAGTCTGGCATAAAAATTACGAATCGGCCCGCGAGGAACAGTTCGATTCATTATACAAAATGGCCGCTACGTTTGAACAGAAATCGACTTCTTCAGCCGACAGGTGGTAAGCATTCGTATTCATTGGGCAACTGACTCAAAAAAAAGACGGATTTGAATGCAAAATGACAGAACGACTCGAGAAACTGTACTCTGAACTATACGGCACAATTGGTTCATATTGTACGGACATAGTAAAGGGTTAATAGAGTAAAAGATAAATACAGCAGTCGACGACCTTATTTTTTTATTGCGACAGGTTAGGATTCAAAATCAGAGCTCGTATGTGTGCTCGTCCTTTAGACTAGGCTGAAAATACAGTTTTAACGGAACTTTAAGGAAGAACCCTAAAGCAGGAGCACTGTCCTACCGCTACTCATATGCATTCAGCTCCCGAAGCGTTCGATACAAAAAGCAAATATGAATGGTATAAATATTGGGCAAACAGTGGGGCCAATGAACTAGAGGCACCTGATGACAAATCAATCAAAACTGTTACACTTAATTGTTACCTTTTGAGGAACGAATTTCCTCTTCGCTGGTACCTGCCCGACAATCGAGAATTTTAATTAATTTTTGAACTTTTTCAGACTTTTTAAGAAGTTTGGAAGATTATAATATTAGTCTTTATAATTAATTGGATTGTTTAAGGGTTTAAAACTTGACCTTTTCTGCCACTTTTAAAAGAAACCAAGAGACCATCGTCTAGAAAAGATGAAAAGCAACAGGTTTACACTTCTTAATGTACGAATTTATATGTAAGACTGTAAAAAAGAATTTTCGAGCATCGTTGCGGAAAATTATTGACGGTTATAGGTGATTCCAGGGCAATTTGAACGCGTGAACCATATCTCTCTTGGATGGTAAATCTGCGGCGCGCAGCTTACCATTAACCGCGCAGAATCAAAAGCATGAATCGCAGTTATATACTATTCTGTTATAGTTCACCCGTGAAGCAGCAGCTGAAGGGGAAAGTTGGCAAAGTAAGAGCCTTTTTGCCGGATTATAAAGCGCCAATCATTTCCTGTGCAAATTAACCGTAGCTTATGTAGCGTTTGGCAAAACGCCACCAATCTGATCATCGAAGGTCAAAATCCTTGTCGATGGTTAATTTATTCCTTCTGAGAAAGAATTTCCCGAAGCCCCTCCCTCTTCGCTTTAAAGCATTTCAAATAATGTGATCTTCTCAAACGGTGTTTTTATCTTCTGACTCATAGCAATAATATATAGATTTTCTTACCTCCTGCATAATTCTGTCGCTTTTTCCCAGGAGTGCCTTATGCTGAAAAATTTGTAACAGTGAAGTCCTCTAATTTCCCAACCTGGAAAACAAACAAGAATTTTTATTAAAAACCAATTCAACGAGAACTGGAAATTACAGTAATTGGCGCAATTTAGTTTCGTTATTACATCTTTTGGCCAGTTCGGGTTTAGATCTTATAAAACTGTGTTTATGTATCTTTATAAAAGTGAGAAGGACACAGGATGCTGAGATGACTGTATATTCTATTAGAACACAATAACTATGATACAATAATACTACAAATATGTGGTGCACCAAAATCTTATTGAAGATCTAATACTCGTTCGAGAGATTATTGATATGGGGTGTCAGTGTAATTAATATTTCATGATGCAACCGATGCATTTGTTCAGTTGTTTTTTACTGACTTTTCACTATTATCACAAAATCAGTTTAGAGTTGAATTCAATAGTTCAGTATGGTTGAAACAACCGACAGTTTATAAGTGTTAGTCCCGTCCGCCTCTGCTTTTAATTATAAAACCTCTCACTGATTCATTTTTAAAAAAATTTTTTAAAGCAGAACGACGATAAAAATTAATTTCTGAGCAAAAATGGAATCGAGTAATGAATTGTTTCTCGGGGATATTAGTTCCTGCTTGTAAATCTGAAATGTCATCGAGAATTGCCGGGAACTGAAGAGCCATTACCGGAACCATTGCCGATTCCGACTTGATTACATAATGTCAAAAGCAAGAGGTGTGGAAACGGATGACTTCCAGCACTTCTCTCAGCTCTTATGATTACTTTTAAGAAATTTCGCGGTTGGTTAGACAGAGAAAAAGGGTTTTGAGAACGTGAAGCACCTGCTTATCGACAAATACCTCTCGGGTATGTTTGGGATACCCGTTAATTCATTCTTCGGCGAAATAATGAGCACGTAGAACTTTCTCTTGCTTCTTGAAAATGTCAAGATTTTTTCATAAGTTTCATGGGAAACGTTTTATTCACGTGAATCATATGAAGCCCCGTTTGATGTATTCCTTGTTAACTGGTTATCGATTCCCGTTATGTAGCAAAAGACACACAATGAAAGCTCTTAGAAGCTGTGCTTTTTTCAAAATATTTCGATAAAGCCTGGAGTTCTTTGGGGTAGGATGGCATCCAAAATATTGTTTCCATTCTCTGTCTTTTATCATTCCTTTCCTGTCCTTCGACTTCAAAAGCGTTTTTTGCAGGCTTTCTCTTGCTTTCCCTTTTAAGCTTTTCTTTCATTCTCAGTCACTTTTATTTTCTTGATATTTCCTTTTTGCTCAGCCAATTTTCCTGATAAAATGTAAATAAAACGAAAAGTCACTGACCAAAAATCCTAAATGACCGGCGAACACAAACGAAAATGCCGATGACACATTGACCCTTATAACGCAGAAAACTATCTGCGAGTGAAATGTGCTCTCTAATACCGGTTATTGTGATTATGACATTTTCCTCTGAGTATTTGAGAGTGGGATTCTAGTTTACGCGTGCGAGAAAAATTCTTGCACGTGTCATACCCTCCTTCTTTTCCTTTTCTTTTCCTCTTATTGTCCTCCCTACTTCTTCCCACGTGAAAAATAGTGCTCGAAGAAATCACTGTGACATGGGTTTATTATTTTGAAACTCCCGCCACACCCGAAAAATAAAAGCTAATGCGATGGCACCGCCAGCGGCGAAAACTGAATTAGAATTCATCTGTTTCAATTTTCTACGGCCACATTGAAAATTTTTAAATGAAACCACTTTTTTTATTCTCCACTTAACCTTGCACTGAACAGTCGTGAAGACATCTTTGAAATTAATCACAAACCCGGCCTTTGCATTATTCCGCTTTCTTCTGACATGTTCCCCGCATACAATACAAGTTCCCCTCAAAAAACACCGACAATCCTGATTCTTTGGATGGTCGCATGTGTTCTCCACGGGCAAAAATTCTGATCATGATTTTCACGAGATCTTTTTAATTGTTTTGCAATCGAAGCTTAAAAGAAACTTTATTAGCCAATTGTGATTATTAATAAAAAAGATTAGCTACGAATAGTAAAACACCAAGAAAATGATTCATAAGGAAGTGAAAGGTAAAGAGACTTCCAATGAAATCAGAATATGCGAACAGGATAGTGATTGTGACTACGAGTGATCATAAAATCGGTTATTTTGAACTTAAAGTAGACCGGAGGTTTGGCAAATTTAATGCCATCGAATGTGTTTTCCCCTTAATGGCTCATAAAACGGCGTGGACAATCACAACCCAACTGTTGGGCTCAACACTCAACAATCTATCCCCTCGAGGCAGCGTAGGCGCAGTTCCACTGCCACCTTTCCAGCCGACTTCTCAGGTTTCTGTCGGAGGTGTTATTCAAATGCACCCAGCCACTTTATTCCTATTTGAGTTGGGCGTTCTTTATCTTTCATAATTTTTTAAAATTAAAAATTCCATTTCCAAATGCACGTTTAATTTTAAAAATTAAAATAGTAAATAATTGTTTAGGGAAAATTTGTTGATCAAATAAAAATCACTAAAAGCCTAATAAACAAAGAAAAGGCATAATTAACGAGAGGAAAGAAAGCATCATAAGAGCACAAATACTGTAATTGAAAATTACTGTGGAATATAAAACAATAAACGGGATACGATTTGATTAAAGCGTCGGAGTCCACTTGAGATGAATTAATTTGAATTGTAATTGAGAGAGAAAGAACAGCAAAAACCAGTGTCTGGACCCGAAGAGCAGTGAGCATGGTCCGATGTCTCTCTTCAGCTGGAAGGAGTGGTAAAGCGATGAGCAGTATGAATGTCTACCAATTTGCTTTCACTATTCTCTGAGGTATACGATTGGAACTCACACGCTCGAATTGCCGGAAGGATTTCGTGAAGTTCTTCTGACTTTCTTCGTTTTGTTCTTTCGGAAATAAAAATGCGATTTCAAATGCGATTTTTGACGGGTACTTAATTTCTGTAATTTTTATAATTTTTTCCGCTGCACCGGAGGCCCCCCAACTGCTTTGACCGAGTTTAGTTGACGAGAGTCATTCGCAATCTCAAGACTGATATTAAACATTTTACCGAGGGGTTGAGAAAGCTGCCTGAGTGACAGTATCAAAAAAACCAGTGTTCAGGAACCGTCGGCCTTCTTTGGGATTGATCTTATCGAAAAAGACCTGATTTTGAGAGAATTAAGGAGTGGAATAGCAATAAAAACAAAGTTATTAGAAAAATATGAATTATTCAATTACAAAAGCAAAAAAAAAAATAGAGGATTACGAAAGGCGCTATCTGGGAAGAAAAGGTAGCTGAGGTCAGTTAATGAGACCCGGTTTATTACTCACCTTCAAAAGAAACAAGTCATGACCCCAAAGTAGTAAGGACACTCAACAGCCCACGATAGACGAACATCAATTAAGGGATTAATTAATTGGTTTTTTAAAACTTGAAATTTTATGCTATAAACACCATCAGAATGTGAGTTCGAGGAATTAAATTACGATTTGTCCCATATCTGACTTCAGGAACTGTCAAAAGCAAAATTGCACAACTAATGAAATGTCTCTCATTTCTCCAACTTCCGGTGGAAGATCTCTTCCCTTAACAGATGAGCAAAGAAAAGGAAGAACAGTGAAGGTCTTATGCGCTTTTTCACACATTTATTAATGAAGTAACAATTAGCCCATGTGAAAAATAAACACCGGGGGAGTATTTAAAGGAAAAGCGGAACTCCTCACGCAATAAATGACTAATAATATAAAGCGACCTCGAGAGAGTAATGTGGTGGCTTCGACCACAGAAACCACTCAAAAGGCAGCAGGTATGTAGGCTGAAAACAACTCCGAGTTATTATCCGACCCGTTAGTTGGATGGAAACAACCTATGCACAAGCTTAGCATTCCCCACATAGGGTCTCCACTGTGCTGGAATAATTAACTCCAAGGTCATCTGAGTCGTTTTCTACATTTTTTGATAGAAGAACGGGGCAAAGAAAAAGGGGACGGCATCAGTTTCGTTCTAATTTCTTTCGGTACCCACAAACAAATCAATAATATGAAAAAAACAGGGCTCGTTACCGGTTTGCTAAAAATCTGATGTTACGCAATACAGTAAACCCCTAAACTAAGGGTATGCATGAAAGTCAGGTAGATTGAGAAAAAAGAAAATACAAGTACCAAACGGTTTCAAAGCAAGTCATTGTTTAAGATAAATCAATTGTGTAGGTTTTTCCAGGAAGTAAGTGCTGTGAAGGTTGAAGCTGAAAGGGGCGGGTCTGATTTGCGGCATTGGGGCGGTGGAAATGACTTAGTAAGTTCGCAATTTTTATTTAACAGATTAACCAATACTGAAAACAGAGTTCCTGAAATCATTCCCTAGTTACGCCATTTAATTTCCGTTTAACGGTAAAACCATACAGGATCGTTCCTATTAGGAAACGGAAAGAATAAAATTTGGGAAACCTTATTCGAGTGTTAAAATGTTTACGGAATAATGGCGAACCTTTACATAATGAGGCTTATCTCGGGTCGACTTTTTAAGATTCACAACCCCTCTTTTTGAAAACTTCTGATAAACCATTTCCTCTTTCTAATGTCGTCGATGATGGTGGATATAAGCCAACGCTTGAGCGATTTCAAGGTCGGGATACTTTCCATGGCTGAATTTTCTTGAATGGCAAAAGGCGGTACTCCTCTCACCTCACACTTCATCCCACAAAGATTGTTAATCCTTTGTCTTTCCCATTATTTATTCTTCATCTGCTGCCACGGCATCTGCCCCTGCTTATTCCGCCTTTACCGAACGTTCTTCCGTAATTGAGCGCTATTTTCTCTTTTGTTCTTAACCGTGGGCTCTTGTTTATTGCGTAAATTATTTGGGTAATTAGACAAACAAAAACAGTTTACGTTCGTGTTGTTTTAGTTTCCTCTTCTCTGATGAAACCACTGCTGTGTGGATGGTAAATCAAGGTGAGATTTTCATTGTAACTTGCTTTATTGTTACCATACTTTTTTTGCAGGCACACTTTCCAGTTGTTCGTCCTATTTAGACTTGTAGATTTCTTACATTCGTTCTACAATCATTTTATTCCTTTAATTAGAGAATCTCAGATCACCACAGCTGTAAATGTTTAAATCAAAATATAGGCCTCCTGCAGCAAATGCACATAGAATGACAAATGGCATTTATACAGCGATACTATTCCCAATTTCCAAGTTCATTGCCACAACGCTTTGAGAGCATTTTTTTAAGCTTCCTAATTTTTTAAACGGTAAAATCATATTTGACTAAAACTATAAAAGAGTCACTTATCAGGAATGTGGCAGATGTTGAACGCGATCGGTCTTGTTGGCCTTTACTCAGGTATGCCGACTCGTACACTTCTCCAGTCGGACCCTGACACACCTAATTTCATCAAAAGCCCGTTTTCACTACGGTCGATTTGTAAAAACACTCTTCGCGAATTGTACTTCAGTTCGCGGTTTCTCCCACTTTCAGTCTTTGAATACTCGCCTTCCTAATTTTGCAACATCAATATTCTATAGTTTTGTTTTCTTTTAGAAAACCGGGGCGAATGTTTTGGCCGTGAATCTGTGACAGACAAAAGCAATTGCCAAATTAAGAGAAATTAATGATCTATGAACCCGATTCAAAAAAGTAAGAGTTAGAAAGCAGATCATCATTCCAATTTTTCAAATAAGCTCAAAAAATTTTTTGATTGAATGTAAAGCGGTATTTAAAACAAAAAATCTTGCAGTGAAATCATGTTTTATAGTTAGGTATCATTGTAAGAACTTGTTTAGGATTCGGCATCATTTTCTTTATAATGCACCTAAAAACCCAAGACCTTGGGGTTTCCTTGATGTCATGTTGGTCAGATGCATAAATAGGTGGAGTTAATAAAGGTTAAAAAAGAGATATTAGAGGAAGATTGTAGATACAACCAAAATTATGAAAAAATCCAAAGTAGTCGGAAAGACAAGAAAGAACGGTGCATTTACCGTTTTGGCATATGAAGGTACATAACCCCGAAAAAATGACTTGAGTTTACATCCTCAAACTGAGATAAAACCCTTCAGAGCGAATGAAAAATGCGGCAATTACTGAGTCTCATTGGGACTCATTGAAAGAATTTCTTCCTAATATGGGAATGATTAGTGGTTGCAATCATCCTCCAAGAATGCTATCCTGATTTTCTCTTTATCGTCACCAAACAGGTGCAATGTTGGGTTCCTGCACTATTTAACAAAAAAATGCATGAAATTCAATACGCACATAAAAATTATGTGTAATAAATCAATGGCAAAATAAGCAAGACCACGAATTTTTTTTTCCAGTGGTTACTGTTCGCCAGACGTGTCTCTGCATTGGAAAACGGTACAACCGCTTTGAGAGTCACGCTTTGCCCAAAGGCCGTTTTTACCTAGTCGGTGATAATCATATGAATTCTACTTCTTCTCAGCAAAGAAGGCTAAATTTCGAGCAATTATTTCCAGGTATTTCCATGGAACTTCAAAATTATTACCCTTGTTTGCTAAGGGTTAAGAATTATGCGTGCCAGCATGCCGATGTGAGAGCAACTCATGACATAGTTTGATTTTTTTAAAATGATTTTTGACGCTGCTACTTTCTTTAATTTTATTAGTTTCTTACTTTATTAAAAAATCTCTCTTTTTTAAGCCATAAATGTCGCTTCATCACTTCGTTGATGGATCAAAAACATTCATTTATCTTCATACTGTGCTTGAAAAACCAAACACGCATGACAAGGGTCTTAAAAATAAGTTGGGAAGAGTTATTCTATGGCAATAAACCAGTTTTCCGTGACAGTAACCGAAGGGTTTCGCTGATGAAAATTTGAAATTTAATTAAAATTCTTTTGAGTGCTTATTTAACTGAATAAGACAACTGAGGTTTTTAATTATTTTTATTACCGATTCTCCTTCGTGATTAAAAATCATTTTTACATGCGAACCGTTAGGAGAAAAAGCATTTCATTATCCGGAGCTGCCGAATCATAAACTGTTCTGTGCGTAAAAAAGGGTTCAGGGTGGTTATGAGATCTTAAAAGAGATAGAAAGCACATTTAATCAAGCGGTGGCATCAGAAAAGCCCCTCCTGCTCGCACAAGGACATTTACAATCCACATAGGATTGTAATTAATGAATGCAGTTCGAAGGACCACTTCTGAAAGCGACTGAGGTAGGGCACATCGAGAATGAATCATCGTTTAGTGGAAAAAGGCACCTGTGGTTCAGCATAGGTAGGGTCATGCCCATCCCAAGACACCTCAGTTCAACTTCCGCCTCCATAAAGAGAAGTGTCTCATTTTGGTAGATTGCATCCCATTAGGGCATTAGGTACGGTGGGGTAGTTCCTCCTGGCATTTCTTAGAATAAATACTTCAATTATCGTACTAATACGGTCGATTGCCAATTAAAAGCCGAATCTTAACAAATTCCACAGAATAAATTGCGGCTCTATGTAATACTAATAAGTTCCAATCACGTTTGAACTCTCACATTTAACAGTACTTTAAGATAGTGAACTCCAAAACACTGACCAGACTGAGGAGGTGCGAATCTAAAATACAAGAGCAGGATTTTCGAATGCGTACAGAGCAGTGTGGCCAATGGTTTTGGGAACATTTTGTCCATTTATGATTAATAAAAAAGGCGTGGTTCGAATTCCGTGCCCTGCGTTACATTCATAATTTTATGACTAAGCAATCTGATGTCTTATTCACGAGGTTTACAAGAAAACCCCTGAATTAATTAAGATAAAATTTATTAACGAGTCCCGAAAATCAGAGCTATGGAAACGAATTTCCAGGGAAGCCTTACACCACAAATCTTTTCTCGAATGGACGAAACACCTGTTTGAGACAAAAATGCGGGACCGGCCTCATAAATGAGTCTTTTAGAACTCCAACCCAGATTTCTCACAAATGATACAACAATTTATAAAAGAATAATTATTTAACTTACCATTTGGACAGGAGAATAAATTATTACTAGTTCCCTGCAAAAAACAAAAATTTGTTATAAATTTTTCACAATCTCTACGCTCTTAAGAGGTGAAAGGTTTTACACGACAAATACTTAGGGGACATATATCTAACCTTCGAATATTTCTTTCAATATGTATCTGCATTGGCTCGGCTTTCCTGTCTTGAAAAATTATTCCGAATAGAAAAACTTGAGGTCGTTCCAAATTCGTCTTTCCCAATAAGAAAATAAAAATCTAAATCTTTTATTATTATTGTCAGATAATTCTCAGAAAAAACTAATAAACTAACATCTAAACTTATACTCGAATTCATATTTATAAATAATTATTTTTTTATTGATTTTGGAGAATCTTATTCAGTCAGTTTATAAATGCGTTAATTTGAAATCATTAAATTAATCAAATAAAATCAAAATGGATCGTTCTAATTACCTCTAAATATAGATAAAAATCTAAAAAAAAACTGAGAAAGTTTTTTTGAGGATGGGGAGAAGCGGGGTTTAGTGAAGAGCTCAAAAGAGCCAAATGGTTCCAAAGAAAGGAATCGTGGTCTCCGCGACCTCCATACTTTCCATTAATGGCTGACCTTTTCTCTTTTCCTTGGACCAGAGCCTTTAGAACTGACAAATATGATTAATTTTATGAGAAAGGACCCACTTGTTTCCTCTCGAGATGAGTCACTTTTAAATAGATAGAAAATAACTTCCAGTGTGAAAACATTAATGGAATTTAATAGGGTCAAAGTTTGCATTTATTTATTTACACCTGTGGCAATTCAGTTTTGGTTTTCTGAGTTTCTCTTTTGGAAAATAGGAAGCATTAAAAACTCAGTTAATGCCGAGAGACTTCAAAAAAAAATTTTTTTAGGGTATCCAAAATTTTTTTATAGACAAAGGTTCGATGTCATGGTCCGATCGAACAAACAATTCAATACATATTAAAATCCGTCTCTGGTCCATCCAAAATATTTTCTATAACAAGCCGTTCTCTCATTATTATCAGTAGATGATACCCGTTTAGGAGTTACCCATTCCTTGGAAGAGTACGTTTCGTTTTTCCGATGAAATTACGGCCAATTTTCTGCTTCATGATGCAACAATTTTCCTCACATTTTGATTCTGCTTTAAATATCCTTCGACATTCGAATTTTATTCAATGATTCGTAATGATTCAATTTATGGAGTATTTTAAAGCACTCTCTTGCCAGAACTTTTAGGCTGATATACAGCTGGAAAAATACATCAAAAGAACTTGATATAAGACTGAAGTACCATTTGAGGGAATGGGTATTTTCCTTAAGAAATTTTGATAAGATGCTGAATGAAAAATATTACGAGTAGTCTTAATACGATTCCAGAATTTGAGACCAGTTTAAGGTGGAATAATGGAATGGTACTGAAGAGGAAAAAAATTGGAAAAATACTTCAGAACTTCAGTCAGTCCTTCGCAGGAATGGAGACTGATATTGTCATTATACGCCAATAGCTTTTTTAGAACTTTCCAACCAGTTTTCTCAGAATAAATAATGCTTAGTTTAAAATTTAGTAGATTAGAAGAAGTTAGAAAAGCACAGAGAGCACAGAGTTAACTTGCAAAGTGGGTAAGAGATTGCGGGTGGAGCCGAGAATGTATGAAGTCATTCTTCGATTAAATTATTTTTAAATTTATAACTCATCAGGTATGAGTAATATCATGCTATCACAAGTAAAATTAAAAATTACAGCAAACTATTATAATTATTAAAATATTTAAATGTGCTTTTTTAAAGTTTAAAAGTTAATTTTCCCCCTCTCGCTCACCTTGGCAAGATAGGGTGTATTTATTAATGAATATATTTTTATACAATTATTTACATAATTGAATAGGCCTTTTAATGTCAATTTGTTTAGTAGTGCCCATACCTCGTATTTTACTTTGTGTATTACTGCAAAAGTAAGTTTACTTTTATTAATATTTCTAAGGCTTGAAGATTTTTTTATTATACTATTATTTTTAGTCATTGGTTAGCGAATTCGTTCAATTTGAATCTTATCTGTTTGACTGGGTAGTAATTTGTGGTGTTGCAGTTGTTTTATGGCCTCTTCTGTATCATAATGTGCCGTTAATATATTTATTAAGTAATTAAATATAATTTTGGAATTATCAATAATGCAGAGAATACGTGATTTTTGGAGAACTTACCTGAGATAAAGTAATTCCTATATAACCTGAGAAAGCGACCATAAAGGTCGCCAGGCTCCTTAAGAGCATCCTAATGAACCTGAAACAGAGGAAACCTTATTAGTTTCTTTTAATCTCAACGCAGTCCCGGCTTCCTTTAAAACTGGTTTTTTCTTAACTATCCTTTTTCAATTATCATCACGAAAGAGACATTTTCCGAAATACACGATCGTGGAATTTATTTCTTGCCGGCAATCAGTCATTCAATTGCATAATTACTGAAATATTGAAGTACTTCTATTGTTAACAGTGAGTCTTGAATTTGCGGATTATTAATTAATGAAGGAGGAAATAATAATACAGGTACCCAAGGGGAGTAACTTCATTTTAATTACTGTTCTGTTGATGGTGTTATGTTGGGACTTATAATCACGATCAGGGTTATTTCTTCTCTCTCCGGCAAAGCAGTTCTCTTGAGTATTGTCAGTTTTATGCTTATTCACAGCCAAACATTCTTCCCACTATCTATCTTGATTTCTTCTGGAATCAAAGAATGATGCCTTTTTTGCATTCTTCTTGAGCAAAATCTCAATGAAGCACGTTAGGCGTAAGGAAAATCGCAAGCAGAGTCATTCAAATGGCGGTGTTTGTTCCATAGTAATCGAAAAGTGCTTGGCATAACCTCCTGAGGCGGCGGCTCGTTTTACAGCAAACCAACAATCGTCCATTCAAATGGTTCAATGCAATTTTCAATTCTTTACATCCCACGGATGAGTTTTTTCCTTTTTGAAATTTATTAATTTTGTGCAATGAGCCATCCCAAGTGGTTCATTGTCTCCGACGACAATGGCTCATAAATTATTGGTTATTGCGGCCACAGCATTAAAGAACGTTCCCTTAACTTTTGAAATTGACCTTCAAGTCGGACTAAGAATTTGACACTAAATGAGAAATGCAAAATATCTGGGTGGGATGCAAGGACTGGACAGCTACTTGAAAGTTTGTCGAAATAATTCGGGAGAAAGGCTATTGATTAGGATAGAGACCCTGAACTCTTTTCACAACCGATTATCATTATTCTTTTCTTGTTGCAACCCCTTCCCCGGTTTTTTACAGGTTTCAACTATAATGTTTTTGTCACCACCTATTCTTTAAGAAAAACCAAAAACGGATGATGGATTTTAATGTCTTCTTAACGGTATAAATAGTTAACCAAAGGCAAAGCCTTGCTCTGCAAATTACTGCTAAATAATATTATTACTAATTAAACTATTACTAATTGATGATAATTTTGAAAAGCGGCCCCATTTTCGGGAAACACGATCATCTTAGGATACCTATGCAAAGTTTGTCGTCCACTACCAAAAACTCAAATCATTATTACATAGACGCCGGACACATAATGTAAAAAAGCATTTCAGGTTACTCACTCCAATTACTGAATCGAAGTACTGTTTTATAATGCATTTTATTTAAAGATGATAGTATTAAACCAGAACCGGGAAAACAGGCGGGGCGGGAAATCAACCTTTATTTCCGGGTTTATTGAAACAATAAAAGTGTTTTCAAAATTATTTATTTTGCAGAACTAAGTAAAAATTATGAGCACGGTTTTTAAATGAAATAAAACAGTCGAAAATTAAAACGGAAGATCACAAACCCCGTTTCGCATTAAAAAGCATCTGAATTACATAATTATCATAAAAAAGTTTTAAAGAAACAAATCACGAATGAGTGTTTAAATACCAGAATTTTCAGGCATTCTTTATAAAAAAGACTCAATCTTGTTTTTGTTTTCCTCTCCAAATTTACTCATATTTACGATAAATAAATACATGGCTTTTACAAATTTTAGGCTTCTATAAGAATCCATTCTTATAGAAGCCTAAAATCTCTGTTTTGTATCTATACAGATTATAGAAAGTCTCTTTTATCTTTCGCACCTTCAACTTTGGTCGTCATTTAGTATATTTTTGTAGACAATTATTGAAAAATGTTCAATAAGGGTTTTAAAGTGATACAGAACGCATAGATTAATAGAAACTTCAGAGGGGTATAACCTCTTCACTAAAAAAGACAATACCATTCATTAGCCAATCTTCGGCCATATCAGTAGGCAGATAGGCAAAAGATCCATCAATATGGATCGGGAGACAAACTTTGGTATGAGTCTCACCTTAATCGCGAATATTATATTGAAAGAAGTAGTTTCTTAGGAAAGTTTAGTTCTTTTATGGAGAAAATGGGGGCCTCGGAAGCGTGAATATTAACGGAAAAGTGAAAGGAAGGCTGACTCTGAAGATGAGTTTGATGCAATGATGAAGCATTACATGTTTAGCCATCGCCACTTCATTTATCGCAAAGTGAGCATTAGATCGATTATGCAATGAAGAATTCGCGGAAAATCGAAGACCTGCTCAAAATATCAAAAACAAATTAAGTCATGCAGTCATTGTTTAAATTTGCGGAGAAAGCTTTTCTCACAATAACTTTCCTAAGCTTGTGTTTGCTGGGCATTAATGAAGGATCCCGAGTTCAGTCGACTCGTAATGGTGCATGAAATCATTCCAGCACTGGCATATAACCAAGGTTAAAAGCGACCCGTTATAGTTTATTTTGATGCATGTGAAGGTTACTCCACCTTAAAATACTCTTCATTTTCCTGATAAATATGCATGATGTTCGAGTGAACCTTTAAAAGACTGGCGAATTATTTCATGTATTACTCATTTGAATTCGGCAGTTTTTGCCTAAACCGAAGACTCAGTTACTACTTTTGTCGGTAGTTTATATAAAAAAAAATTTATGTACCAGTCGAATGCGGCTACAAATGTCTTATACAATTGTTGACGCCATTTGAATACCTGAGGAATTCAACTGAATTAAAAGTTAAAATGTTGCTTTTGATATTTTTCCTGGAGTGACTCATCTTTTACCTTTTGACCAGCATAGCTTTGTTGATTGTCAAAGGAGTTTACTGACTCAAACTGATATGTATGCAAAACACTTTTCTTCACATCCTTTTTTTTGTATTAAAATGCACACGAGCCGAGGGGCTTCGCCCGATTGGGTGCTTTATACCTGTCTTGAAAAACCGAACTGAAATTTGACGTTTTAACTTCACGCCTTAGAGTTTACACCTATGATGAGTCTTAAGTCTATAATCTTCGGAGCTAATTTGAACTTCTTCGTCCGTTGCGAGAAATAACACATTATAAAGAAAGCAATTTTTGAAATCGTGAAATTACTTTTCAGTTATTTAACTTTTACCAGGGCTGCATAATTCTGCAAATGGGTCAGATTAGAATGACTATGTGCTACTTTAAATTATTTCTTTGTTATCACATTATTAACTATCGATTTTGTATCAGTTTTTGACTTTATAAGGTTTATATAATTCTGAAATCAATCGGATTAATTTTAAGATTGAAAGCACTCCTGTGTGACTTTTATTAATAGATTCGTTTTGTTTGTATTGCAGTAATTCTTAAGATTTTGCATTAAGTCAAAAATTTATATCCGACACAATTAAAATTTAATGAAGTGACAGACCCCATTTGGTAAGGCAGCACGGATAAATAAAATTGGCACTTAGAAAACTAATCTATATGTTCCATTTTCTGAATGAAAATTATCGTAATATATGGCAGTGTGAACGAACTCTTAAATACAACTCAAATTTGAGCCGTGAGGGCATAAACTGGCCTCACGCCTTCAATAAACATGGAAAGTTTAAGAGTGAGACTGTCGCAAAATCGCAAAGAAAAAAACAACCGTTGTTCGTTCCACTTGCTGCACTGACTCACTTTCGGCTGGCCGTTATTGTTGTCTAAAAGTGCAGGATACCTGAAATCACAGCTCGGCCAATATTTACTTTAACGTTTGTAAACACATAGAAAAAATTATTTATTTTCAATTTCAATCACTACTCTTTATGAGAACGAGCAAGCGATGCTCGTTCGGATCCGTGACACACATTTGCTTTTCATTTTTTCTAAACTAAATAAAATGTAAGTCATTGAGCGTAATTTTAAGCCTGACCTGATACCTGATTATGTCTTTTCTTTTTAGGTGTTTGTCATTCGCGTTTCTATTTTTTCGAATTATTTTCGGGCGCAGTATTTATTTTTAAATTTACTGCATTATAAAAAAAAGTAAATTAACTATAAAAATTAAACTTTCTCATAAACCGAACGTCCAATTAGTGACTAATGATTGGTAAGATTTTTGGTGCCTATTTATATCATTTCCAGGAAGAACTCATTGCAATTGCTATGCATAAATTATTCTAAAGATTTGAGAAAGCGGTACCATTCATTTAATAAAAATAGTGCTGTCATTTAAACAAATGATTAATTACAAAGATTTTCGCAATGAAAAAAATCACTCTCAATCAGATAATTTCAAAAGCAAAAAAAAGCTGACCTGCGGCAGTTTCCAAATATTTTGATTTCATTTATCTGCCACTGGAGCACGACCTTATAAGCTATGGGCCCAAATCCTGTGCACCCCCCCGACTTGGATAAATTCCAGGTAATAACCTTCAAATTTTACGGGTGTTTATTTCAGTTCATTACCCTTGGTTTGGGATTTGAAAACTCGACTGAGGATAAGCACTGGAACTATTTAAAGTTGAATGGCTTTAAGGCAATCAGTTAGTAGGTGCAAAAACCAGTGACTTAAGTATAAAAGCAGAAGAGTTCAGGTTTCTTCTTTTAAGGTAGTCCTTCTAAACTTGAAAACCAGTGTTTGGTTAGTTACTTTAAAATCTAATGTTTTCTGAAATGTAACCATTTCTTGAAATATAATCGAAGAAAGCAACCGCTCATGTATAGTCCTTAATTTTGAATAAACATAAGGAACTTTTGCTATCGAAATTTACCGGTGAATTAATTTTAAACAAGTGAATACATTTACTTAATAATTTCTTCATCAATAAATTTTTCTTTTCTCTTTCTCTTGAAAAAATTAATTTTCATATTAAGCTTTTCATTTCTTATTAAAATATTACTCATGCATGCTAATTTTGGACTGATATATTAATTTGGCATTTTGATGAAAATTTATCAGATTGGTTGAATCATATGATTTAGTTAGATTGGTAATAGTTGCAAAAAAATTTAGAAAAAAATAATAAAAAAAGAAAGCAGCGATCTGTCTTTTAGCGGTTTTAAACTCCGAGTTAAATGGTTTTACGATGTTCTGCAAAACGCGTTATGTAGGCCTACTTAAAAATGAATTAATAAATCAACTTCACAAATTTATTTTAATGTTGAAATTTCAAAAAGAAATTTTCCTGCAGTATTTTCTTCTAGAATATACTGGTAAAAGTTAACTCTTTGAGAACCTGATTTTGCATAAACAACTGAAATTTAGTACGTCTATTTGAGCGGAAGCTAATTATTATATGATATTGTAGCTGAATTTTTATATTCGGCTCTTTTGAATGAATCAAAAGAAATACTCTCGTTAACTAGAGCTAAAGTGAATAATTTCCAAACTGTTTAAAGGAAGCGGAAGTTTAATAAAAAGAAAAAAATTCACACGAAAAAGATGCACATGGCAAAAAAAATTATTATTGAATTACCCAACTATATTTAATTATGCATCAAACACGAAAATTTCACCCGGGGATCCGAATTCCCAGAAGAAAGGTCAATTCTATTAAATTTATACAAAATCTCTTTGATTATTTTTGCACTCACAAATACCTTAATTATTAGCCTATTGTAAATGACTTCAATGCCACGGAAATCATATTTTTAAAATACCGTTTTAAATTTTTTACAATTTTAACAATTTTCACTGATGATTAATAAAATAAAAAATATATTTTATGATATTCATCTCGAGTAATAGTCAAACGGTTTTGGCCTTAACATTAATAATTAAGAGCCTATCCAATTAAAAATTTAATTGCGGCATAAGCAATTACATGTTTTATGTAGTGAACTCTCCATTCAGATCATTCTGAATTTTAAAATTCCTCCGACATCGTTACCAGACAAAAGAAATATTTTGTACCAATAAATGCACTTATAATTCCCTGAGACTGTCTCAAAATGGGTTAATTTCCACCGGTTGGCTAATGCAAGACCTAATCAATTGTTCGGTAGGTCAACTAACTCGAGGACCCACTGTTCCATGGGTCACACACAATGTATAGCACCGGCAACTTTCCCTCAGACTAAAACTAGGTTTCGCGCAATGTTTGTTATTAATTTGTTGAACTTAAAAATGACCCTAAACATACTGTAACTTTTCGGAGTTTAAAATAACTTCGGGGTGTATCCATTAACAGCGAAAGAAGTAAAAGCGATGAACATTCAAGGGTATCGATAAATGTGTAAAATAGGTATTTAAGTAGGAAAAGCGCTTATATAGGATAACTTCTAAAAATGCTTAAAATATGCTTTTAAAGACGTGAAGGGCTAATTAAAAAATCATCGCCTTAATTTGATCAAAAGTAGAATATTTTTTTGCTCAATTGAGTTTGCTTAATTAAGAAATTTTTATGTAATTTTTCCAAAAATTCCAGGAAATCGATGTGAATCAATTTTTGATTCCAAATTTCAAAAGACATTTTTTATAAATAAATTTGGATTTTCATTAATCTTTTCATTAATTCTCCATAATGTTTTAGATTTTATCGGTATTTCCGGTTTTCGGTATAATAAAGAGCGCAGGTCGGTACTTTTCAGCATCAAAGACATCCCGGCATTTCAAAAAAAGGAAATGAACAACTCTTCCTTTTTCCTTCCGCCAAATATGAAAATTTCGTTTCATTTCACTTCTCGAATGCTTTCTGCAAGCAAACAATTTGCATTCCCCTACACACGTCCTTTAAACATTCTACTGCTTGAATTCAATGCTTATTGATTATCGAATAATTTAGGATAAGTTTATGTTTTTAATTATATTGTCAATTTTTTGGCCAATATCAATTCGCTATTGTTCTGAGAATAAAAAAAACAAATATTCAATGAACCACTTTTTGATGTTATTCTATTCTATTGGTTTTGGGGTTTTCTTGACTGTGTAACCATTGCAAAAGATTGTATAAATTCTTCAGTTAAAAACGAAGAGACAAATTGTCTGCTAGAAGAGTAGTTGAAATAAATACATTCAAAGACTCTTAATACCTGGGAAGGATTTTTTTTTAATGGAATCTTCGTCATGTTTCCTTAAGGATATTAAATTAGGCGTGAAGTAATGCTTACAGAGTTTCCTAAACCTCGAAACCTCTCCCAATTTATTTGGCAATTTTTAGGAGCATGGAGAGCGATAAATAAAATTCCTGAGGAACCACAAACAAGGAATAAAGATGACGTAGCCACCTTTTTGTCTGGCAAAGGTATATATGGCAGGTATCTACCTGGGCGGGACTGAATTAGCTTGCCCCAGGGGTCATCTCTCGGGCCATTCACTCGTCTATAAAATACCTTTATAATGAACTTAGACTCAAACTCTGGGTAACCTCATTTTTTTATGTATGTATGTAGGCCCCAACAAGAAAATTACATGTTGGAAGTTTTTATGATTTTACTTTTGCTTTCTTGGGCCATTTTTTTTTTAAAGAGTCCGCCCCGGCGCACCTTTAGCAGTTCTTTCAAACTGCTTTTGCTTTTTCACTGGTATTTTTTATACGCTTTGAAACTTCACGTGAATTTCAAAACCACTTATTTCAACCGTCCTACCGTAACACTGTAAATTTAGGAATTTTACAATTAAAATTTTAAACAAATCCGAAATTTATTATTACTCTCACCCAAATTATTTTACCACTTTCCTAAAATTTTATAGTTTACCATCATGACCGGTTTCTTCGTCATTCTCTTTTTTAAAATCTCACCTGTCCTTTTGCTAAGAAGAATCAGATATCCAAATCATTAATCCAAATTTGTGTCAGTACCTAATCACTATAAAACAAAAAGCACCCGAAGACCAACGGACACAAAGAAATGAAAAACCGGCCAGGGGAAGGAATGAAAACTAGAAAAAATGAAAATGATTTTACCGTCGCGGAAACAGGTGAGACCAACTCGAGACTGAATTCACTGAACCAACTCTAAGAAATTCTTCCGCGAGGACCAAGGCGCAAGAGTGAGCCACCAGGTTCAACGGCAACAACCACACCAAAAGTATCAGAAGGGATTATAGGTACTCAGGCATTTTTGAAAAACTATTCAAGATTTTTAGAAGAAATTCAAATTTTCTCGAGAGAAAGCCCTAAATACACAAAATTCTTAAAGGAAATTTTCTTTCGAAAGTGAAATACACTAAAAAGTTTTCACCTCCAGAAAATATGACCAACACGACGTAATATATTTTACTTATCTAAATTTTGTTAAAACTCTTTTTAAGGGTTTAAATTCAGAAAATTTCAGAGATGAAAAATATAAATTAATAAATTGTTCCACAATCAGAAAAAAGTGTAAGCAAATTTTGGAACATTTTTTCAGCCTTCTTCTGATGGAAGTATACTTGTGCCGTTTTAAAATTAAATCTGGAATTTTTCCAGTTCAAATTTCTTGCTTTTAATGGTAGTGATTTTTATTGCATACATTAAAGCATTTCCTCTTTTGTGACCTCTAAAATTAAACGACATGTGCTAAAAAGTGGTAAAAATATTTAACCCGGCTCATAAAGCAACTGCTTTAGATTCCCCGATGTTTTGCAAAACAGAGATCGAATATATACATAATTACATAAAATTTTTAAACTTTATGTATTTTTATATTTTATACATTACATAGATATAATAAAAAGTTTTTCGCCAACGAACGACACATTCAAAGTTTACGTCTGTGAAAAGCTATGAAAGAAGTACAATCTGTTTTAAGTTTATTTATTTCTCTGCTTTTTTAATCATCTTTATCTGCGACTTTAAAGTACATCTTTTTTCATCACATCCTTTGAATAGTAGAACACTTGGATGAGATGTTTCAAAATTAATTTATATGGAAAACGGACAATGATTTCAGTGACGACACAATAATGTTTTAATTAGGTTATTGGATTTTGATCAAATAAATAAAATAACTTATTAACACTAATATAAAAAAGTAAAGAAATACTTACTGTAACAGAGCTAATCATGAAGACTAATTTTCGACTTCTTCACTGAAAGTTTTTATAAAGTTTGCTGAAAACAAGACAGTTTATTTCCCCGGTTCGATTGATCAAAAAAGTATTTTTAATAACAAAATTAAATACCTTTTAAAATCGAAAAACTAATATATTAATCTCTCATTAAAAGAATTAGCACATTACAAATATTCGCATAGAGTTATAAGAGTTTTGGCGGTAAAAATCTTCGAACTGGTTTTTTATCTCTATGAAAATAGCACGCATGCGCACATAACGTTTTTGAATTGAAGCATTACGCACTTAGAAGCGATGCAAGGAAGAGGCAAAGTTAAAGATGGCGACGTCAGATTCGAAGGCTCCCCTTCGATCTGTAAAAAGGGTACAGTTTGGTATCCTTTCTCCAGATGAAATTGTAAGTATTTATGAAATGTATTGTTATTAAGGGGCACAACTTAAGCACTTAATTTTTTTTGATATAATTTCCCATACGTAATAAAAATGAAAATAATCCAAGAAGCCATTTTGAAGAGCATAGCTTGCGTTATTTCTTATCTTCTATTTGGAATTTTTAATTTTATAGCTGTGATTCCAGACGAAAAATAAATTTACCCTTTGACTTTTATGGACCAGTAATTTTTATGAGTTTTATTGAAAAATTTTTTATGGATTAATCTTGCAATGTCAGTGCTCCTTTCTGTTTACTCTGTGTTTCTCTGAGTGATTTTTTTTTAATTTTTAATGAAATGAATTTATTTTAAATAGTAATGAAAATGTTGTATAATTTTAGCGTCGCATGTCAGTAACTGATGGAGGGATTAAATATCCTGAAACATATGAAGGAGGGAGACCTAAGATTGGGGGTCTTATGGACCCTCGACAGGGTGTCGTGGACCGAATGTCTCGATGCCAGACCTGTGCTGGTAACATGACAGAATGTCCAGGCCATTTTGGACACATAGATTTAGCCAAACCGGTCTTTCATGTGGGATTTCTCACAAAGACCATAAAAATCCTTCGATGTGTCTGTTTCTTTTGTTCCAAACTATTAGTAAGCCCTGTAAGTTTAACTTTTTTTTATTCTTGAATATTGATTCTATCAGAATTTTTCCAATGACTTTAACTAACACAAGTTTTTTTTTCTAGAACAATGCAAAAATAAAAGAAATAGTAACAAAATCAAGAGGTCAACCAAGGAAAAGGTTGACATTTGTATATGATCTCTGTAAAGGAAAAAATATTTGTGAAGGAGGTGATGAAATGGATATTTCAAAAGATAATGCAGATAATCCAGACAGTGGGAAAGATAAAAAGGGAGGTCATGGTGGTTGTGGAAGATATCAGCCAAACATAAGAAGATCTGGTCTGGATCTTACTGCAGAATGGAAGCACACTAATGAGGACAACCAAGAAAAGAAAATTGCCTTAAGTGCTGAAAGAGTGTGGGAAATTCTAAAACACATAACAGATGAAGAGTGTTTAATTTTGGGAATGGATCCAAAATATGCTCGTCCAGACTGGATGTTAGTGACTGTTCTCCCAGTTCCTCCACTAAGTGTCAGACCAGCTGTTGTCATGTATGGTTCTGCCAGAAATCAAGATGACCTGACTCATAAATTGGCTGATATAATTAAAGCCAATAATGAGTTAATTAGGAATGAACAGGCTGGAGCTGCAGCCCATATCATTTCAGAAAATATAAAAATGTTGCAATTTCATGTTGCTACTCTGGTTGATAATGACATGCCTGGGATGCCCAGGGCTATGCAAAAATCTGGAAAACCACTAAAAGCACTCAAAGCAAGGTTAAAAGGGAAGGAAGGAAGAATTAGAGGAAATTTAATGGGAAAACGTGTGGATTTCTCTGCTAGGACAGTCATTACACCTGATCCCAATTTGAGAATTGATCAAGTAGGAGTGCCCAGGTCCATAGCTCAGAACTTAACATTCCCAGAAATTATAACGCCGTTCAATATAGATAAAATGCAGGAGTTGGTTCAGAGAGGAAATTCCCAATATCCTGGTGCAAAATATATCATTAGAGACAATGGAGAAAGAATAGATCTGAGGTTTCATCCTCGTCCAAGTGATTTACACTTACAGTGTGGCTACAAAGTAGAGAGGCACATTAGAGATGGAGATCTTGTTATTTTTAATAGGCAGCCAACCCTCCACAAAATGAGTATGATGGGTCACAGAGTGAAAGTGTTGCCTTGGTCCACATTCAGAATGAATTTAAGGTAATGTTTTTCTCTCAAAATAATCTCTGAGATTTGAAAAACTGCTTAACTTAAATTATTTTGATATTAGTTGTACCTCGCCTTATAATGCCGATTTTGACGGAGATGAAATGAATCTTCATGTTCCTCAGTCCATGGAGACCAGGGCAGAAGTTGAGAATCTTCATGTTACTCCTCGTCAAATTATAACTCCACAAGCTAATAAACCTGTTATGGGGATTGTGCAGGATACCTTGACTGCTGTCAGAAAAATGACAAAAAGGGACGTTTTCTTAGAAAAGGTTTGTTTGATTTAATAAGCAAAACTACATCTAAGTACTGATGTTCTAGATTAATAATTGTGAATTCTTTTAGGAACAAATGATGAATATACTCATGTTCTTGCCTATATGGGACGGCAAAATGCCTCAGCCTGCCATAATAAAGCCAAAGCCTCTTTGGACGGGAAAACAAGTTTTTTCGTTAATTATTCCCGGAAACGTAAACATGATTAGAACCCATTCGACGCATCCTGATGAAGAAGACGACGGTCCATACAAATGGATCTCTCCAGGAGACACTAAAGTCATGGTAGAGCACGGGGAGCTCATCATGGGGATTCTCTGCAAACGAACCCTTGGCACTTCGGCCGGCTCTCTTCTGCATATCTGTATGTTGGAATTAGGTCACGAAGTCTGCGGACAGTTTTATGGTAACATTCAGACTGTGATTAACAACTGGCTTCTACTGGAAGGTCACTCGATAGGTACGAAACCCCTCGTTATGAAACACTTGCAGTTGTCATTGGTAATATGTTTTTATATATCTGTGTATTTATGCAACTTGATTATTTTAGGTATTGGTGACACAATTGCCGACCCCCAGACATATCTAGAAATTCAGAAAGCCATTAAAAAAGCCAAGGAAGATGTGATAGAGGTCATTCAAAAAGCTCACAACATGGAACTCGAACCTACGCCTGGTAACACTTTAAGGCAAACTTTTGAGAATCAAGTCAACAGGATTTTGAACGATGCCCGAGATAAAACCGGAGGTTCGGCTAAAAAATCTTTAACAGAGTACAACAATTTAAAAGCCATGGTCGTTTCCGGTTCGAAAGGATCTAACATCAATATTTCTCAAGTTATCGCCTGCGTGGGTCAGCAAAACGTCGAGGGAAAGCGAATCCCTTTTGGTTTTCGCAAAAGGACTCTTCCCCATTTTATCAAGGACGATTACGGACCCGAATCTCGTGGTTTTGTTGAAAACTCTTATCTGGCCGGTTTGACACCTTCCGAATTTTTCTTCCACGCAATGGGAGGTCGAGAAGGTTTGATCGATACTGCCGTAAAAACCGCAGAAACAGGCTATATTCAACGTCGTCTGATCAAAGCTATGGAATCTGTGATGGTGCATTACGATGGGACCGTTCGAAATTCCGTTGGTCAGCTAATTCAGTTGCGTTACGGGGAGGACGGTCTGTGCGGTGAAGCCGTCGAGTTCCAGACATTACCAACAGTTAAGCTTTCGAACAAAGCTTTCGAGAAACGTTTCCGCTTTGACGCGACCAACGAACGTCATCTGAGGAGGATTTTCAACGAAAACGTGTTGAAAGAGCTGATGGGTTCGGGGGACGTCATATCTTACCTCGAGAAAGAATGGGACCAATTGCAAAAGGACAGGGAGGCCCTGAGGCAAATCTTTCCAAGTGGCGAAAACAAAGTTGTTTTGCCGTGTAACCTGCAGAGAATGATTTGGAACGTTCAGAAAATTTTCCACATAAACAAGAGAGCGCCAACAGATTTGAGTCCTCTCCGCGTCATCGAGGGCGTGAGAGATTTATTGCAAAAGTGCGTCATCGTAGCCGGAGAAGACCATTTGAGTAAACAGGCCAACGAAAACGCCACCTTTTTGTTTCAATGCCTTGTTCGCTCGACGCTGTGTACAAAATGCGTTTCCGAGGATATGAGACTTTCAACGGAGGCGTTCGAGTGGTTGATCGGAGAAATTGAAACGCGTTTCCAGCAAGCCCAATGCGCTCCCGGAGAGATGGTCGGTGCATTAGCCGCTCAGTCTTTGGGAGAGCCTGCCACCCAAATGACGCTCAACACATTCCATTTTGCCGGGGTGTCTTCTAAAAACGTAACTCTCGGCGTACCTCGACTAAAAGAGATTATAAATATCAGCAAAAAACCAAAAGCTCCTTCACTGACGGTGTTTTTGACGGGCGCGGCGGCAAGGGATGCCGAAAAAGCGAAAAATGTGTTGTGCCGGTTGGAGCACACAACTTTGAGAAAGGTGACTGCTAACACGGCTATTTATTATGATCCGGATCCGCAAAACACGGTTATTGAAGAGGATCAGGAATTCGTAACTGTTTATTATGAAATGCCTGATTTTGATCCCACAAGGATATCTCCGTGGTTATTGAGAATTGAACTGGACAGGAAGAGAATGACTGGTAAGTGCTTCTTTATGAATTGTAAGCTGTACATATGGGTTTTGCAATATTTCTCGAAATAATGCCTCCACTAATGTCTTTTCCAGATAAGAAATTGACTATGGAACAAATAGCAGAAAAGATAAATGCAGGATTCGGCGATGACCTAAACTGCATATTCAATGACGACAACGCCGAGAAACTCGTTCTACGACTTCGGATAATGAACAACGACGAAAAAATAACGGACGAAGAAGAAAATCAAGACAAAATGGAGGACGACATGTTTTTGAGATGCATTGAAGCGAACATGTTATCGGATATGACTCTGCAGGGAATAGAAGCCATCGGAAAGGTGTACATGCATTTGCCCCAGACGGACGCAAAGAAGAGGATCGTAATAACCGAAACGGGAGAATTCAAAGCCATCGCCGAATGGCTTCTCGAAACAGACGGAACAAGTCTGATGAAAGTCCTCAGTGAAAGAGATGTCGATCCTGTTCGAACATATTCAAATGACATTTGCGAAATATTTTCCGTATTAGGAATCGAAGCCGTTCGAAAGTCGGTGGAAAAGGAAATGAATCAAGTCCTCCAGTTCTATGGTCTCTATGTCAACTACCGGCATCTCGCTCTGTTATGTGACGTTATGACCGCAAAGGGTCACCTCATGGCCATCACTCGACACGGGATAAACAGACAGGACACTGGAGCTTTAATGAGATGTTCTTTCGAAGAGACTGTAGACGTTCTGATGGATGCTGCCTCTCACGCAGAACTCGACCCCATGAGAGGCGTCTCCGAAAATATAATAATGGGGCAGCTTCCCAGAATGGGCACCGGGTGTTTCGATCTTTTGTTGGACAAGGATAAATGCAAAGCCGGAATTGAGATTCCGATGTCTCTGGGACACGGTATGATGCCTGGAGTGGGAATGATGTTTGGTAGTGCAGTCACTCCGTGCATGAGTCCTCAAATGACGCCCTGGAATCAAGGTCAAACTCCTGCATATGTCAGTGAATGGTCTCCGGCAGCAGGTAGCGGAATGACTCCTGGTGGGCCCAGTTTCTCACCGTCAGGATCAAGTGATGCCAGTGGTTTTTCACCGGGCTACAGTCCGTGGTCTCCCCAGCCCGGCAGTCCCAGTTCCCCGGGACCTTCCAGCAGCCCTTATGTCCCCAGTCCTGGAGGTGGAATGTCGCCCAGTTATTCCCCTTCCAGCCCAGCATTTGCTCCAACTTCCCCGAGCATGACTCCAACGAGTTCAAATTACTCCCCCACATCACCTTCTTATTCCCCTTCTTCCCCAAATTATTCCCCCAATTCTCCAAGCTATTCTCCCACTTCTCCCAGTTATTCTCCTACCTCTCCCGGTTACTCTCCGACTTCACCTTCCTATTCACCTACTTCCCCATCTTATTCACCTACTTCACCTTCGTACTCACCTACTTCCCCTTCTTATTCACCGACTTCTCCTTCTTATTCTCCAACCTCCCCGAGTTATTCTCCCACATCTCCATCCTATTCACCCACTTCTCCGAGTTACTCCCCAACTTCTCCCTCTTATTCACCCACTTCTCCGTCCTATTCCCCTACATCTCCGTCTTACTCTCGAACTTCTCCAAGCTACTCCCCCACCTCGCCCAGTTACTCACCTAGCTCGCCTAATTACACTCCCGCGAGTCCTAGCTTTTCACCCACTTCCCCTAGTCTCTACAGCAGTCCTAGGTATTCTCCCGCCAGTCCCAGTTACTCTCCTGGTTCACCCAAATATTCACCCACAAGTCCCAGTTACTCTCCAACGTCCCCCAGCTTTGCAAGTGTATCTCCACAGTACACTCCCACTTCTCCGCAATATTCGCCCACATCTCCCACTTATTCGCCCACTAGTCCCAGTTACTCACCCTCGTCCCCAAGTCACACCCCTGGCGCTTCGTCCAGATACTCCCCGACCTCTCCTAAATATTCTCCCACATCTCTGTCATACTCTCCAGCCAGCCCTCAGTACTCACCCTCGAGCTCCAAGTATTCCCCGACTTCTCCTACTTACACTCCTACTTCGCCTGATTATTCAGCTTCTTCACCCAGTTATTCTCCAACTAGTGCACCAAGTTACTCCCCCACCTCCCCGACATATTCACCCACTTCCCCCGAATATGATGACCGATAAACATCGGGATTGTATAATAATCTCATGCGAACTCCTTTATAAACTGCCTTATTTGCTAATGGGGGGAGAAGTCCCTTTTTTGCAGTGCAACCATTTACGTGAGTTTGCTATGAACTGTGAATTTGTATCGCAAAAGTTATTTATGCTCTTCAGACGTCTACGTAAACAGTTTTATAATGACGGGACTATAATATTACAGAAATATTAATATTGTTTTAATTGAATTCAGTTAAAAATGAATAATTTTTCACATAGGTTTTGTCAACACAATTTCAATGTATATGTTTTACAAAACTTTGTTTAACGAGATAAAATTGATAATAAACATTTTAAAATCATTAGACTCGTAGAAAAAATTGCTGTCTTCATTGTATTGTACACCATTTATCTCTTGTGAGTATTTAGTTTTTCTGCTTCTTCAGAAGTTTTATCGGGTTCGTTCCAAGGCTGGACTTCGGAAGTGCTAAATATCAAATGCAAGATCCCCGTTATTAGGAGCATTGTGAAGGATATTAGGAAGACGATTTGCCACTGTGAAATGGTTTGCTGCAAATTAAAAGCTATAAATAATTTCGGGACGGAACAGGAAAAGGTTTAAGAACTGCAAAACTTACGTTTTTGTACGTGAGTATGCCCACAACAATCGGAGATATGAATCCTGGGATGACAGACACCAACCCACTTAGACCTAAAGTAATGCCTGAAAGTATAACTCCTGTTGAGTTTAAAATATACGTAGGAATACTATATATTAATAAAGCGTAAAAAAATTACCGGCAAAATTTGGGCTTAGGTCCACGAAACTGGCCAAAGGACCGGTTGACACAGCCCCGTGAATACCTGTAGCTGCTGTCAGCAGTATTGCAGCGGCTAAAGCGTTGCATCCGGCAAAGGCCAAACCCAATGTGAAAGCTGCTTGGCCTAAAACGCCTGTATAAAAACTTTTAATAATGCAAAATTGCTTTGGATCTTCGCAAATTTAATGAAATTCAAGACGATTCTCATAAGTGATTTGTATTGTCTAACCCATTTAAGGTCCGCTGTAGTTGTCCTCACAAAAAAACTCGTATTTTTCTGATCTACCGGCGTTTTCAGTTGTTGGATAGAAGAATCCAAATTATTTTTCAGTAGTTGTGTTATCGAGGAAATTCTTACGTTCTTTCGAAATTTGTTGTTTTTATTATCGCTAATGAATTCTTAAAATTTCGAATTATATCGAATAAAAAATATGTAACGGAAAGTTCGGCATAACTTACAGGTAGCAGTCGCCATCTTCCTTACATTTGTCCTTGACATCTTTTTGTTTCTCAGCAAATAATCTCCGATTAATGAGAACAAAAAAGCGAACATCATTCTCAGAAGATGTGGGAGCCCAGACAGGAATCCAGTCTTAAAGAGAATTATAATTTTTTGAATTTAGAAAAATAATGAAATATTCTGAAAGAATAAAACTTACCATTCGAATGTCCCACCCGTGAATATGTTTAAAGTACGTCGGTGACTGTGTGAGAAGTGTGAACAGTCCCCAGATACCTCCCCATTGGGCAAGGATGTTCATCCATACAGGAACAGAGAGCAAAATTTGTTTCCATGGCGTTTTTACCTGCAAAAATGTATTTTTACATTATTATGGTATTATTTGTTTGATAAGTGCCGGTGAGCGAAAAAGCTGCTGAAGTTTACCTTTTTGCGAGCGAGAGAAGTCCCTATGCTGTCTTCTATGTACACTTTCTCATCTTCCGATATTCTCGGATGCTTTTCCGGTGTGTCAAAAGCTAGACACCACCAAGCAATGAACCAAACAACTCCGATGACTCCAGAGGTATAGAAGACAGCTTCCCAGTCGAAAAGATCTATTATTAGTCCGCACATTGGAAAGGTTAAAGCAGCTCCAACGGAACTCCCTGTAAAACAATTCTTCTTGTACCGTGGTTCATTTCGCAGTGATTTCATTCCGGGAACTGCTTACCCAAATAAGCCGTTACAAATTTACTTCTTTCGTTAGGAGGAATCCATTTTGCTGTCATGGTGTGCATGGACGGCCATGTTAATCCCTAAACGCATTTAAGTTTATTTAACTATTTTCCAACCCCGAAAATTTACGAATGCTTTACTATTATTTATTAGATTATAAGTCAATGACACTTAAAATAGAGATTCTAGTTCTTTTATCAATATATAATTCTTGACAAAATGATACTACTCGGCGTGATCTTGAAAAAATCTAAATAAATAACAGTTGAGTTATCATATAATTACCCTATCACGTTATAATTCGCGATAGGATGTTTCTCTATAATCACTTCCCTATCCTCACCTTGGAATTCTCTTATAAAACAAAGACATGAAGACTTACCCCTATTAGGCCTTGAAGAAACCTGACAAAGAGCAGCCCATTTATGTGCAGATAAGCGGCCCAAGGTATGGCGAAGGAGAGGAGGCAGCTGAAAAGCTGACTGAAACCAAAAACCGCCTTAGTGCCATATTTTTGGGCCAGGACACCACCTGGCACTTGGGTCAGCCAGTGAAACCAGAAAAATGCGCCCAAAACCAGACCCTGTTGTTTCTCGTTCCACGGAAATCCACGTTCCTAAATGAAAATGTATTGTCTTAATCGGCTTTTTTGGGTTTTACGGCTCAAAGGGTGCTCGTTGGGCGTCTGGGCATTTCTATTGTAATTTGTCATTATCTGTCATTCACGGAAACCACAGGTGGTTTGTATTTAATCCCAGCTTTCAAAACTAATTATCTGTTTTGATAAGGTAATTACTACTCATTTCTGATACTATGTAGAGTCATCAACAGCTGTATATATTAAGATAACAAAAGCTTCGAATCTGAGCTCAGTTCAATTAGAAAATTAATTAGTGTTTCTTTAGAGATTAACCGCTGGCAAAAGCCCGTCTTTTGATCAGAATTCAGTGCAGCAGAAACATTACTTCAATGAGTTATTTTTTAAGGAGAATTTGACTAAATATTGGAAAAGGTGTGACAACTTTGCAAAAAAATTCCATCACTCGGCGCAAACGAGTTTTATTAACATTTGCATGGCTCGAGCCCTCATGGTTAGTTTTAAATGAAGGAATAATTTTGAGTGTGATTGAAAAGTTCTCTGGGATAACAAACTTTGAGAGTAAAATTAAAGGCAGTGGAAACAAACGCTAATTAACATTTAATGGTTTTTGGCGGAAAATTTATCTATAAGTAATGGCGTAAAGAGTGAATCAGTTTTTCTAATCTCCACTTCTTAAGTGAGGACGATGTAAGCTAAGTTTGATTTTTCAAATGTTTTGTCTTATATCTTCCAATATTTTCATTATTCATTGAGTAATTTCTCTTTAAAAAAGACATAAAACATGTACTGCTCAGTTTTTTCTAATCTATTTATTGATAATTGGCCACTAGTTTGAGGTTTATAAATAAAAAAACCGTCATTCAAAATTACAATATTGTTGACTTTAGCCGTTCGATTACTATGTGCCTTAATTAATAAACAAATCTCGATATCCTTTTGAATGCGCATTTATATTTCATCGTTGAAAAGCAACCGTGTAAGTCATTTGGGGTGAGTTGGAATTAATTAGTTATGTACTTTAATGTGCCCCAAGATTGAAAACGAAATGGGCGCCCCGGGAAAAATTTTCCGGTTTTGATGTCGGTTGGCAACGGATTTGGATTACAGGTTTGCAGCCCTGAATTAATACAAACCAATCGGTCACGCGGAGGCGAATTTCGAGGAAAACCGGAATGAAAACTTTAAAAATGATTTTGTCAGCAACCGAATACAATTTTCCCTTGACATAGTTTTATAATGAAAGTAAAGTTTTTTATATATATTGAAGAAGGCAATGGTGAGCGAAAAAAGTAAATATGTGTTTTCCGTTCCTCATAGCTGTTGTTCTTGAATTTTTTTGGAATTTGAATAATAAATTACCTGATCGTTTTCGGTATTATTTTTCAATGAAGTGTTGTTGTGAAAGGATTCGTTTGACCGAATTATACATTCACTGAGATGACCGTGTTCCGTTTGGAGAGGTTTCCTGACCATCGCAACTATTGCTATGTTAATGTTAATTCGAATCATATAGTTGACGGCAAAACCAACAAAGACGAGGTACCAGAGCACGTTCCTGGCTGAGAGAAGCCCACCTTCAAATAAAAATTTAGCTTTTGGTATTGCCATAGTTTTTGCATTTATTTTCTTATCTTAATGGGCTTAGTTTCAGTTTTAACATTTTCAGGAGACTTCTTTTAGTTGCATGGGTCTTTTTCAGGGGAGCTGTCAAGATATGATTGTTTCAATTTTTTTGTTATATTATTTCAGTAAAATATTTTTATAAATCTATAATTTACTGCATTTAAACTAAAGTTTTCAGTGAGTGTGGAATGCCACTTATAAAACCTATGGGGCATTGCCTTTGAAAATTTAATTTTGAATTTTTCATTAATTCACAATTTGTAGGTGAGTTAATTAATAAAATGCCCCAATAAATAACAGTAGAAATGATGATAACATCTTTGCACAAGTTTCATGAAAGACCTAGCATATTTTAACAATGAAAGTCATTGTTATTGTGATCATTACCCAAAGAAAATCAGAGGAGTTTTGGATAGATCATAATACCAAAGACTTTCTTCTCTTGTTAAAGAACTAAAGACTAATGGTAGTAATAATAATCTCATTCTTATTCTGTAGAACCAATAGTATATTTTTACAATAACAAGTTTACTAATAATAATTTTCCAAGAGTACAGCAGTTTAAAACTTCCTCTTGAAGTAATCCAAACAGTAAGTTGACAGAGTAATAATAGTCATAAAGGAGAAGTTAGTAATTGTCAAAATTAGTTTTTTTTAAATTTAAATGTAAGCCCAAGTAGCTGCCAATATGTTCCATAGGTTCTGAGTCATGGTAAATGCTTGGGCATTTTCACAGCATTCAGTACTGCAGAATTTTTAGTGAAGATTTTTATTTAGATAGCATTTTAAAAATAGATTTTATGCATTTATGGAGGTATTTCAAAAAGTCATCAAAAAGATTATAAGTCATTATTAAATGTTTAAGAAGTTTCAAAAAGTAGGCTGTGAAAAGAATTCCTACAGTTGTAATTGTTGTGCTTCTGAAATTTGAAAGGTGAATTTAGATTTTTACAATTACAGGTTAATTCATTAAGCTTTTTTATAATAAAAGTTTATCTGAAAACCCAAATAATGAACCTCAACTCTGCTTATTAGCATTAAGTACCTTCCAATGCATGATTTATGTTTATGATGGGTAAATTCATAGAATTTTTGACAACAAAAAGGAGTTCTTAACATTTCTATCAAAGTTACTGCAGTGGTGTAAGTTCTTTTTTCTGTGCTGTGCTTGGGCACATGTATAATGTCTGTAACCATAATCATAAACCAAATGGCATTCTGTTACTCTTGCAAAAATGAATATCATATATGGAAATGCATTGTGCTTTTAGAAAAATTTTGTTTATACATCTCAAACAGCATTTTTAGTAAATTTAAGTACACTAGACTAAATAAGAGTCTAGTTTTTAGTAACCATTCAAAATTATGTGTTAAAGAAATCTTAAAAAGCTTGAATTATCTGTTCAGTTAAAGGTAAAAGATTTTTAGATAAAAGATTGATTACTTACCTTCACTCATCATGATTGCCTTTTTGAAAAATATTTTCTCTCAAATAATTTTTCCATTGCCAGCCTTGGATGGAGACAATATACAGAAGGGAAAACAATTATTATTTACCCAGGATCTCCTATCTCAATGTTACAAATCATGTTATCTCTGCATTCTTTATTTTCTTTTTATATGGTATTCATTTTTAGACTTATATTTTTTACTAAGTTTTTAACTCAGGTTGTCTGTCTGCATGTCAGTTCGCCTCTGATCAAATTTTTCGGACATGGTTTTAATTATTTTCCGCCTTCCTTTGGACAGGAAATCAGGCTTTCTTTTTAAAACAGTATTCTGCTGTTCCTTTGCTTGGCCTTTGTGAATGGTTAATTAAAAAAAACCCGAACAAATTCATTTCAAAAACTGTACAAAAGTGTCATTGAAACCATAAGAGTGGCAAATGCGAAAGTGGAATAACACTGAAATAACCCAATCAAAGAAGAATACTGAAGATCAACATTAAAGAAATTCTTTGCTTTAATTCTACATGTATCCTACTTGCAGTGCTCTTATACAATTTACGAAAAAAAATTTAAAAAAACATATAATTATTTACTGGTAACATTAAAACATGGAGCTATAATTTGCCCCCCATTCCAGGGTAACCCATCCAAAGGGGTTAAAACACGTTAAAAGATTCAGTTTGCTGATATAGTCATTTCCAATAGTCTATAAAGGCTCTGGAATGGATCAAAACAGAGCATTATTCGTTATGTCTTTTGAAATGAAAGTGATTACGTGATCGTTGCTTGGTATTTGTTTTTCATTGCCGCTATTATTGCTAAAGTTTGGTATTTCAGTTTAATTTTCATGCTATCAATAATTCTCATTGCTATGATAACGTTTCGCTGCCTGCTTCCATTTCAGGCATTCGACCATATTCTTGTTGTAAGAACAAGCTTCTCTCCGCAGGTCCTGTAGTCACCTATTTTCGAAAGCGCTCCTGATTTTCAGAACTTCTTGGACTAGAATTCTGGTTTTCCGATTGATCATTACAGTCCTAGATGTTAAATTCCACTGATTTTTCTGCAACTTATTTTGTCTGGGAGATACAAAATGAAAGAAAAAACTCCGAAATCGCACCAGTAATTATTTATTGGAGATTTAATTTCGCGCTTTGAAGTCCTATTGTAATTTTTTAGGGTTGTTTAATAATTTTTGAGGGAAACTCATTTCTCTCATTACCCAACCCACTGGTGTTACATTTTCGGTGTTCAGTTTTACCGTCACTCTAAAAGTACGCCAGAGCGAAGATGTTGGAAGTTATGTCGGCATATACAGAGGTTGATGATTTGTGGCTGAGGAGAGATGTACAGAGGAGAGCTACAAATGTATTCGAGGATTATTATTAACTAAAAGAATAATTATTACTTTCTGCTTTCGGGCCAACTTTCATAGAAAGGAATGAGGAAAACGCGGAAAGGATTATTGATTTTGATGACGTCATCACTGGATTCTGCTCACTCCTTAAATTTTCATCACTTGAAAGTAATGCGGGGCGAAAACAAAGCACTAATAATATCCATATGTTGACAGAAGAAAGTGTTGAAACTAACTGTAAGTAATTTATGTTGGGAGTTTTAGTTCACTTATTATTACTCAGTTTGGAGATTGAAATTTTACCCTTGGAAAATCATAATGTCGGTAAAGCGGTTAACCTGAAGGGGCAGAAAATATCGTTCAAAAAAAAATTTCCAAATATTGTACTTAAAATTTGGTACGCGAGAATGATCATACTCTATTAATCGGTGCCGAAAAATATGTTTCACCAAAAAACTTGTTTGCTAAGGAGCTGTCTTAAAAATGAAAATGTATGTTTTCTTTGCCTTTACCATTGGGAAAAAAAGGCAGGCCGAATGTCACGGGCTGTATACTCAAAGACCCCTATGCGTTTTCCTTCGATCACGAAAGTATCCCGTAATTAAAAAGTATGTCAGTTTTTATTCAGGAAGCTAAATGCTCCAGTAAAGATTTCGTGTGAGTCAGTTTACATGTCACGACCTCGTCTTAACAGAGCTCTTGCGTAGATTGTATTCGGCGGTGTTGAATTTCTCATTTATCAGAGGCGCTAGACTCTCTTTTTCTAAAATGGGGCTCATTTTTCAATTTTTTAGTTACTTTGCAAAATCGTTTTCATTTTCAAATACTTTTCACATCGCGCCTTTGTTGTCACTCTATAAACCACTGTTGAAAAAATTCTCTAATGGTGATTGTATTAAAATTAAAATCCTATCATTTTGGGCGTATTGAAATCATTGAAGCACGAAAATCACGGTCCATACGAAGCCTTGAAACCTTCCGCCAGTTAAATACAAAATTGTCAGGCACGAGTGGTCTTCCGAGCACTAAAAGCTCACCATATTTTCGACCGCCAAACGGCCTTAATAGAATGTTGGGTTTCATAGAATCCTTGTATTTTAACTATGGATGGACAAAACTACCAGTTTTTAGAGTCTCAAAGAAAAAAACCACCTTAAAATATGATTAAAGCTGTGCGCAATTTTTTGCTCTTTAGTGGTTTATGGTTTGGTGGGTACAGTGAGAGAGAGATATAAAATTTTGATTATTACCAATGATTTTTAGGTCATATATCTCTAACAGGGGTTGTTTGAAAGATGGGAGTTTGATTTTCGTGGAAATAAACTATCGGTAATGACTCGACGACTTACGTTATAAATATGTGGTTCAACGCCATTCACATCTTTATAGGAAGTGCAGGATTTATCGAATTGCCTTATTAATAAGCCTGTTCGTGCTATCTTAATCGCTGACCTAAAACAAAAATTATGTTTGAGTTTATTCCACTTTCGGATTTGAGTGAAAAAGAATGTCGCGCAATTTTCAAGGGCTGGGTGGAGATAAAAAATTGAGGGTGTACAAGAGAGAGACTTATTTTGTGGCAAATAACTGGAAAGGAGGAATCTTTTATTCTTATTTATTTGTACAAAACTTTTGTAAAATCATAATGACGGATTTCTGCCTGTTTGACATGTTTTTCACCGTTCAAAGAGTTTGGGAAGGGAAAAGAATGAATGAAGGGGTTATTATATTTGAGGAGGCCATTATTCTTGTATACTGTGCAAGCTAAAAAGTGACGCTCATAATGTTTATTTTCAATTTTTGATTATTTCTTCCAAGAAAGGGAAAGATTTTTTATAGAGTAAAAAATGAAAGATAAGAGCGAATTTCCTGAATGAGCGCTTTGTATACCACTCATAACACCAATTGTACATATGTGACGGGTGAGAGAGGGAAGAGAATGGCAATGTGGGATGAATCGCGAATTCGCCAGCTTTTACACGGAAACCGCCTTGGCAACCCTGAACGACGATTCCACGCAAATAAGGCTTTAGCGATATCAAACTTAGTTTACTAAGCGACACTCGATCAATGGTTAGTTGTCGAAGAACTTTCGAATTTATTGTACCGGTTGCCGGAGACGTACAGGAAAGTTTCGTCCGGAGTTTTCCGTTACGGTTCAGCGGTGGTGGCGATCTGGAAAAAAACGTGCTACAATTTTTCTTATTTATTTCGTAATTATTCTCGCGTTTGAGGTCACGATTCGTGATCTTTAGGGCGAAACTGTGGCGAAAGAAAGCCCGAGTGTGGGAAGGGCGAAGAAAAGATGAATGCGTGATATTTGCTTACAAACAAACCGTCCTTTAATTTTCCGAGAAATTCATTCGATTCGTTCCTTAATCACGAGCGAAGGCAAATTCCCTTCATGATGGTCAACTTTATTTTGAATTAAAAAAGGCGGGTGGACAAAGTCCAGCAAGTGGTAAGTTAAAAGTTTTTACCCGTTTTTTAAATTTGCACCTAAATGTCAAATTCATTCATATGGCGTAACCAAGTAACTTGTCGTGACACAAAGAATTATGTACTTTGAAATTTACTTGAAAAGGTGGGGTTTAAGTGCTCGAGTGAAGTGTTGCTTTGCTTTTGTAGAAAGGCAATGAACAACAACAACAAAAATTCATTCAAGTGGTACCTGTTGGAATGAATGCTCGAATCGGTGTTTTTGTTTCTTAATTTCTCAGATAGGTAATTAATGCTGAACCGACTGTGAATGATTCGGTATTTCGATCGCGGGTTGTTTATTTTATAAGAAATTTCAACATTCGCGTAATCGTAAAGTATAAATATGATTTAAAATAGTTGATTGTTATAATCTTCGGAAGGGCGGAAATATGCATCAATGAGGATACAGAAAGAACTCTTGGAAGGAAAACTAAGAACGAAATGGAAGATGGTAAAAAATAATCTGGAGAAAATGAAATATTTTTTGAAAGAACTTAATGAGAAGAAATTGTAGGCTTTTTTGTGTATTTGCAATTTATTTTTTCTTAAAGTCGCTCATGAGAAAACATCAAAGAATTGTCTAGTGATCATTCGGGAGAAAAGGCTTAAAGAACAAATAGGAGGCAAAGGGTATGACAAGAGATTTAAATTAATGAGAAACTAAGGATGAGAATTAGATAAGTAAAATAAGCTGCTCATTAACGCCATAAATTGAAAAGCATAAATCGGTTTCGCAGTTGAATTTGGCCAAAATAAGAAAAATAATGAAGTAATAAAACTAAAGATGTCGCAGAAATGAGTAAGGAGAAGTTAGTTCTTAAAAAGCCGAAGATATTCTGACAACTCTGCTACAGCTGATTTCATAATCAGCTTCACAAAAATTTACTTATATCATCATTTGTCTTCTTCCTTGACAGTTCATTCTTTTTAGCAGGCCATTTATTGTGTTGCCGCATTTGAACTTTCATAGTTCAAAATCCAAAAATTCGGGGAAGGTTTGAATTTTTGATGGGAAAAATTAAAAATAAAAACTTTGATAGTTGGCATATTGTGATGGGAATGAGTCGAGTAGAGAATAGCGAGAAGTAAAGCGTATCTTGAATGGAATGACAGGAATGAGAAAATTGCAAATGAAAGTCAGAAATATTTTCATGAAAATTCCTGCAGGTTTTTCCATTATAACCGGAGAAGAAAAATTTTCATCTCCCCGAAGATGGCCAAGTTTTTTGACTGATAATTCGGTGGTAGTCCATCCCTAAAGTAACCCAGTTCAGTTTAACATTTACTTCCAATTCGCATTTGAACAAATTAATTGATTCCTGGGCTCACCTTGCTATTTAAAATTTAAAATGGATTCCTCATCCGACCTTGGCCTTTTGTCTTTTACTGTATTTGTGAAAAGACACTATTCAATAACGGGTAATCCGAGTGCAAACAATTGAAATCACACAGCTTTAACAGAAAATAGTGAAAACCCAAATTATTGTACTGTAACCTCAAATGTCGTAGTTTTTTAATTCCGGTGGAAATACCTTAATTCGACAGGAAATGTTTGGAATAAAATGGGAAATGTTGAGAAAGGTCAAACAAATGCGAATTGATGGTTTCCTGAGAGTTTCAAAATGCATTGACGAGAGCAAATAATAAACAAGTACAAGGGAAACAAGTACAACGTACTAATACGATATTTATTGAAAAGAATTGAGTTTTAAAAAGGAGGAAACGGGATGAAGTAGACGACAAATTATGTATGAATAATGGAAAAATTAGAGCTGCTAGTAAAGTTCAGTTGTTGAGGCTTTGAAAGTCCCTAAAATTGATGGCAAAAACACTGAGGAAAATATGACAACCTGAGGGGAGACTCAGACTTTTTCGATTGCTTCAATGACTTAATGAGGTTGTTTCTTAATTATTACAATTAAGAGAGTTTTAAGTCTTATTAATACTATTTATAGAAGTGACGAATTAAAAACAGAAAAGGGTAAATTAAAGAGGGAGTCACAAATTAATGGGAGTCACAAACTGCTGACAATTTCATACTGTATGGGGAAATGCAATACTGTGTTCCCTCGCTACTTCGCGGTTTTTTTTTCAATGAAGTACCGATCCATACCTGCGCTTGGGGAATGATTCCCTTAGGTGGGAAAAATCCGTACATGTATGAATAGCATACCGTAGAAAGCGGATAAATTTCTGTTGATAACTCAATGGCTTTTTCCCCTGGAAAACCCAACTACAAATATCATAGAGTAATAACAACGCTATCAGCACTCTACCACTTGCTGACAGTCCGCAAAGGGTAAAAAAGCAAAAGACTACCAGCTCACGCAGTAATTGATTGTGATTCAGTGCACTCGTTAGTTTTTGTGTTGAACTCAGTTGAAATGAGTTTCAATTTTTTATCCCTACAATGCCTCCGAAGAGAATTCCTGCTACCGATGCTGGTAATGAACCTAAACGCCAAAGAAGAGTGAGGACGATTGCTGAGAAGGTGAAACTTATGTTTGTCTCTACTTCGCGGAAATTCGTTTATTGCGGTTGGTCTTGGAACCTATCCCCCGCGATAAACGAGGGTACACTGTATTTTAATTCTTCGATTTGTTGAAGAATTTAACTTATGGTGGATATATAATTAAAAAAATGAGTTTTCGAATGTCATTTCGTATAGTTTTTTATTAATTTTTCGAATGCGAAAGTAAAATTTTTTTTTTTTCGATTTTCAGATCTTGTGCACATTCCTGAGAAAGCAACAGCAATTACAGTAGAAGGTAAACAAATTTCATTCAGCGACCATGGATGACGAAGCTGTAAGGTAATTATCGTAATTTATTTACTTATTCATACGTGGAAAAGTAAATAATTTTTGCCATTCCCCTGAGAAGCAGTTTCGAAAATATTGGCAAGAATGTCAGCAGCATGTTTCGCTGAAGGATTCCTGGCTTTGAAATCCCCATAAATGTGACCTTTTCTTTGCTTTCTCTTTTTGTTAATTATTTTCAAATTTAATCATTTCGTTGTTTCTGTTGATCTTATTCGGATCCGACATATTCACACTCGCCAGTATAAACTCAGGGGGGAACGGGGGGTAACGTAGTATGTACATTGTGGTTACAGGTCGGTACAGCCGATGATATCGAATCAGAATGGAAAAAATTCCTTTGGGAAAGTAAAAGGTAAGCATTACAAAAATCTTCTAAAGCCTTTACAAAACTGCGAAAATCAAAGGTGGGTGTTGAATAATATTTTGCTTTTTGAAGTTTTCGTTTTTTTAATGAACTTCCAAAAGCCGCTGATATTATCGCTGGCATTTGCTGTGGTACAGTTGATAATTATTTTCTCAAATGATGCGAAATGTCCTTTATAACAGTTTGTTGCTTTTTGAATGTTCCAGTAAGGAACTCGAGATTTTGATGTTCTTGTTGGGTTCCACACATTTAATCAGTTTGACCTGACTGCTTTGGAGTTATTTTAAAAACAATTTAGAATTCTTTGGAGTTAAGGTGATATCGCAGCAACTGCTTTCGTGGAGCTTTGATTGTTTCGATTTTGCTGTCGACGAAACGGACCCTGCTTCCTATGTTTGGAATACCTTTATCATTTCAGATGTGATACCGGCTCGGGTCGTGTTGTACATGCTCTCCTTCACCGGGTTCCTGGTCAGTTTTATGATGAGGACCGATATGAATATAGCCATGGTGGCCATGGTGAAGTCATCGCAGTTCTTGCAGAACGCTACGGGAAACAAATCTACAGTTGCTCACAGTCACTGTTATGTACCTGATAATGAAACCGAGGAAGAAGTGTTCGAAGTAAGTCGTTTGTCATTGTACCCATCAACGGTGTAACTTGATTTTTAATTGTGTAAGAAAAAGTGAAAGAAATACCCTTTCGGATTTTTAATTGACATTCCCTGATCTTCGAGGTTAATCAGATTAATTATTATGTGTAGTTGTTATTGTTTCGTCAATTAAATGTTAATTGTCTTGTTTTCCGCTTTGCTCAAATTTAAATTTTCTTTCAGGAGGGAGAATTCGATTGGAGTCCTAATGTTCAGTCCATCATCATAAGTTCTTTCTATTGGTGTTATGTTCTTTCTCAAGTGAGTAGTCTCATAACTTTAAAAAAAAAAGCTCGGCTTTACATTTATAAAACCTTGAACTAAAAATGAACTACCGGTGTCTGTTTGATGAATGAAAGAATGAGAGCAAAACTATAGTATTTGTTTGTCGCCCAATTTTTCCAGGTCATCGGCGGTGTTCTAACTCAGAAATTCGGCACGAAATTAATATTCGGCGTTTCGCAGTTGGCCACAGCCATCAGTGCTTTGCTGATCCCCTGTTCGGCGAGCACTCACTGGGCTCTGCTGGTGGCATTGCGTTCGGTACAAGGAGTTGCTTCCGGTCTGACATGGCCGGCAATGTACGCCGCTGTCGGTCATTGGATACCTTCGCACGAAAGAAGTCGTTTTATGTCGTCATTCCAAGGTGGCCAAAAAAGCCTTCTCGCATGGCCTCACCAACAATTTTCCTGATTCGTAATCGGAGTTTGCAATTTCAGGTTTCAGCTTCGGGATCGGAGTCACTTACATGCTCGCAGGGATTCTCATTGCCAATTTCGGATGGAGGGTGGTTTTCTATACTACGGGCTCACTGGGGGTGGTTTGGTGTGTGTTTTGGTATTTTCTGGCCTTTGACGAGCCTGAAAAACATCCTAGAATCTCTGCGCAAGAATTGGAGTACATTAAATTGCATGTTGGCTCCTCCGTGGTCGCTTCGAAGGTGATTTTTTTATTCTTTTAAACTTTTGTCATTTTGGTGTTTCGACATTCCTCCCCTTTGCTCTCATTCATTCTTCCTCTCCTAAATTGAATTCCAGAAAATGATTGTCCCGTGGAGGAAAATATTGACGTCACTGCCCGCGTGGTCCATCGGGATAACCACCTTCGGAAGAATCTGGGTTCACTACACTTTCATGATTCCCGGTCCAAAGTACATGAAAACCATTCTGGGTCTACAGATACAGAAGAACGGGCTCATGTCTGGAGCTCCCTTCATTTGTAGCTATCTTTCCTCCGTCGTGTTCTGTTACATCGCCGACAAACTTCATACCAAAAATATTCTCAGCCTTACTAACATTAGGAAAATCAATACGGTTATATGTGAGTTTTGACAATGAGGTTTCTCCAAAAATGAGCCCTCGGCTTGGTTTTGAACCCCTCACTCGATTTCAGCCCAAGCAGTGCCTGGCTTGATGCTGGTCGTGATTGGTTATTTGGGATGTCGCTTCTTGGAAGTGTTCGTGCTGTGGTTCATCGCCGTCACTCTCATCACCGCCTCCTATGCGGGGGCGATGGCCAGCATCGTCGACATCGCGCCCAACTTCGCCGGCCCTGTGTTGGCCTTCGCTCAGACCGTTCACATGTCCGCGAGCTTTATTTCGCCCCTCGCCGCCGGTTCCATTCTATCCGAAAGCGTAAGTTCTTCCGGTTTGGTATCGGTCTTCTTTTGTTTTCAACCGGAAAGAAGCCTCGAAATAATCGCCTCGATTTTTAGGAGGACATAGAACAATGGCGAATGGTATTCCTATTATCGGCTGCGGTCTCCTGCATCACTTATGTCTTTTTCCAAATATTTGGAACAGCCGACATCCAAGACTGGAATTACCCGAACGGGAAACCACCAGCATGCTCCAACCACGAAGTGTTTATCCCCCTCAAATCGGATACGAAATAAAATTCAGGGAATAGAATCAACGAGAGCGAGACAGACGAGGATTGTTTGCCAGGCGGAAATCGCCAGGGGATGAGAATGCGGGAACAAGGGAGAACATCTAAAAATGTTTCTGTTTTCTACTTATTGCATCAGGGTACTTAAATAATTCACCTCTTATAGTTGCCTTAGAAAGATTTTTTACATAAATACGAAGAGTGACTGTTTATTATATTTTATAAAGGTAGTCTTACGGAAATGATATTCTTTGAGATCCGAAAGCTGAACACTCAAATAACCACCAATAATGTTCGTCAGTTGTTTTTAGATTGAAATAACTCAGACGGAAAACGAATATCAGAAGCTTCGTTTTTATACGTCTGTATGATTGTTGAGTAATGACCTGCTGATACTTTAAAGGATGCGGGAGCTGAAACTGAAGGAATTGACGAGAGACTCAGCCGCTCGAGGGACCACAAACTGCCAAATCCTCAACAAAAACCGATGGAAGATATGAGGATCAATTTGAATCGGCTGGTTATTAGAATCTGATGATACTTTTGTTAATAAAAAGTTATGAAATTTTAATTTTAATATTTTTTTTATAATTCTCCAAAGTATTCATTTTGATTTCCTATTCGTTTTTGGACTGAAATATTATGTTGTATTTATACAGACTTAGATGCAATACAACAGTTTAAGATTAGGACTTCCATTTTTAGAAAATAAGTAAAAATGAATTTTGTTTTTTATTTAACTTTAATTAATTAATTTAAATAATATGAAATTTAAAATAATACAATTTAATAAAATTGTATAAATAAATATTAATAAAATAAAAAAATTAATTAAAAATTAAGTAAAAATGAAGGACAATGAGCACAGATACAGTAAATACATACGGAAGTACATACAGTATAATGTATAATTCAACTATATTTGGAGATAACCTTCAAAAGGAATAAATGCAGTTAATTTTATATTTATAAAAAGTACACTTTCGGGGATTTTTTGCCCCGGTCTCATAATTCCGTTTCGTTTGCCAAGAGTGTCTTGTCAGTGAAGAAGCTGACAGGGAGAAAGGGAATACATGTGACCGAAAAAGACATTAAATCTTTCCACTGAGGGATTTTTAAAAGTAATTACGAAATTTACGGATATAAAAAAAATTTAAATATAACCAACTGAACCCAATTGCCGACTAAAATACTTCCTTTTCTACTAGAATTTGACTAAGATTGCATTCAGTTTTGACTGTTAATATTTAAAGCAAAAGCAACCAGTTATTGAGGACCTTGGATTTCCCTTTCTGTGATTTCCCAAATGCTGTTGCATCGGTTGGTCTTGATTTTTATCCCGGATTCCATAGGACCGCTTAATTTGCTGTAGAAAACAAATGATTGTTATCATTGTCGGGACTGAGAGGAATGTAGTGATTGGGTGTACGTACCGAAATGGCAGCCAACACGGGATACTCGGGGAGGTTCTCTTCTCTGACATAATCCATGGTTTCCTGACAGTATTTGAGTACCTCTTCCATCTCTGCATTATCATTTGTCAATTGCTCCATTAATTCTTTGAGCTCATTCTCCCGTCTCTGCCTCAACTCTTTAACCTGGCAGTCAAGGAAGGCTGTAACTTTCTTCTGCTCTTCGTCCTTCCTCCTCTTTTCAGACTCTCTCCATTCATCGTTTATTTCCGCGCTGCGATACTGTTGCATCAGTTCCCATTTCTTCTGCTCTCTCTTCTCGTATTCTTGCCTCGCTTTCCTTTGTTCAGACTTCCTCTTTCCGTCCAGCAAACTCTTGAGAGCCAACTCATTGAGCTCCTTCTTGCTCGCCTCTTCCCTCATCGCGTCCCGTTCTTTCTCCTCCGCAGCAGCCCTCAGTCGATCTTCTTCTTTTTTGGCAGCCTCTCTCAGCTTCTCAGCTAGTTTTTCCGCTATCTGAATCCTCCGCTCGACTTGCTCCTTTTTTATCTTCTCTTCTCTTTCCTTTCTTTCTCTTTTAAATTTTCTGTCAAAGTTTAAGTAGATTTTGTTGATCTCATTTTCTTCTTCTTCTTCAAGGGCGAGCTTTCGCTGAAATTCAATCTGAGCGTCGGATTTTTTCATATATTTGGCCGCAAACTCTTTTCTGTAGTTTTTCTCCACCATATTACAGTGGTGGATTTTCTCCCCTTCGATTTTCATGTTTATTAAATCTTTTTTCTCTTCTGCGAGCTCGTCTTCGTCTGCTTTTCTCCTCCTCTTTATATCTGCGACCCTGAAAACAATCGCTGCTCTCATTTCTGCCTTCTCTTTTCCTCATTAATTAAAACTCTATCCCTCATTATACTTAACTGCTCATCCAAATATTTTCTTTGAATGGCTATCTTTTCCCGGTGTCTTATTTTCTCCTGCAATTGCTCCCTTTCAAATTCTTCAGCTTTTTTTTTAACATCCAGTGCCCATTCATTCTCTTTTTTTGCCTCTTCATTTCTAATTGCATTTTGGAATTCGATCTGCTTTTTCCGACCTTCGAGCACCTGTATGTGAGATGGGATCTGTAAGGTCTGTCTTCTGCAGATGTGGCGTGAAGGATGCTATACCCACCAGGGCATACCCCACTGCAGAAGTCATGGTTTTTACGGCGTCATGATCCTCGAACATAATTTTCTTTATATTTGCCAGGATTTCCTCCTTTTCCAGCTTTCGATTTTTCAGGATCTCATTGTATTGGTCGATTTTGTCCTGTTTCTCTTTTTCCGACTTTTCCAGCCTTTTCTGATTCGCCTGAGTTTTTATGCTCTGTCAACGAAAACAAAATTAAGCGGGAACTCATCGCATTAAGAGACATTCCCGCCATCACCGTTTCCTAAAAAGCTCAGTGGGTTCTGACCGCGAGTGTGTTGCTCCAATTGCGGGTCATGTCATAGGAGATCTGCTTCTTGGCTTCCTCTTTGGCCCTCTGCACCGCCGCATATTCCTTCTCTCTTTGGTCCTTGACCAAATGGTCCGTGATGCTCCACCATTCTATGTTGTTGAAGACGATTCCCTCGGCTGGTCGGGGTCCATATATGCAGTGCTTTGGCACCACCTCACCTCCGATGTCGATGTATCTCATTTTCCCGGATTATTTAAGATTTCCTCAAAATATTTACAGTCGCACTGCCACCATTTATATTTACTTGTTGCCATAGTGTCGCTTTACAAAATTTAGAAAATAAAGACATAAAAAAGATTATCTGAAAATATTTCCATCTTTGCAACATTTTTTCAGATAAAATCTCGTTTTATAAATGATTGCAATGCTTTTAAGTAATCGCTTCAAACTAAACCACATTTTTAAGGCGGAAAAATTATTAACATTCAAACACTGATGACAATGATTAAGTAAAACTAAGGCTGTAAAATAATTCGGTTTGTTTTTTTAAAGTAAATAAATATTTATTCAGTAAATATCTCTAAAAATTTAATAACATCGGTTAATTTAAATATTAGAAATATATTCAAAACGTTGGCAGAAACACAATTTATGATTTCCGTAAAAAAAAAAGGTTTTGAGTATTGTCACTGAAATAAATAGGGAAGTCTAATACTTTGGCAGTCGGATAAATTTTCTATATTTTCCGGACGGTTTGATTTGGAGAAATCTCACCTTTCCTCGACGGTTATTTCCACGGGATTTTATTCTCCTTTCCTTTCAAATGTTTCGCAAAGTCGTGCCTGACTGAGTCGTTATTCCCGTGACTGGATCGCTCAGACTGAAATTTAAAAAAAAAGTATGTTAATTATCCCAATAGGAAAACTCTTGTAAATGAAAAAGTGGGAGTAATGACAACTGCTTTTGATCATTTTTTTAAATATAATAAATGAACTATTTTCAATCAAAGGTAAACAGAGAAGAAAGCCAACCAGAATTTGTTGCCATTGTAAAGCAGTGGTACTGTCCGCGATGCCATTGAAGAAACTCGAGTCGATTGATTTGTCCGATGTGTCATCTAAAGGAAACCCGGGTGGTCGCTCCAGCAACTGCAATCAAACCAGTGTTATTCCACTCACCCTCACACCCAATCCACCCCCCTTCACTTACTATCTGAATATATTTTTTCAATGGATCCACTATTCCCGCATTGATTTTTTGAGGAGTTTCATCGATCCTGTAAGACATCGGATCAGTTTTGGAGGGTTCTTTCTGAGAGGGCTCTTCATCTTTGCCAGAGAGAGTCTCCGCGTGTGGCAGCTCGGAAATGGATTCTGTGCCCAATGAAATCCCATTTTTGTTCAACCCTCCTTCTCCCCAACCGCAGGACAACATTGTGAATGTGTTCTGACGCGTCAGTCCGGCATCTGAACTCGACCGTCCGGTGTTTAATGGACTCTAACACAATAGTAAATTAATTAGTTTGAGTTTGAGGAGTTAATGACTCGTGAAACACACCTTCTGATGTTGTGGGCTCGAAGCAGAGATGATCTTTAGAGCTTCCTGCCATTGAGTCTCCATCACAGTTTGCAGTTTCTGAGCGATTTCCGTTTTGTGACTAGAGTAATGCTCTAATTTTTTCTGCAGGTCTCGAACCTTCTCTTCGGTCTTAAGTAGATTCACCTTCCATAATTCGATTTCCTCTTTGTGTTTTTCCTCCAGGAGATTCACCTCCTGAATGTGCTTCTCCACTATCTGTTGTACCTGCTTCACAGCCAATTCCGTCACAGCTCGTTCTCTGTCTTCCAGCTCTTTTTGAAGGGTTTTCTCTGCAGATGAAAGTTGTTCTTGAAATTCTTTCAGCTTCTCTTGAACGATTTTTTCAACCTGCTCTTGGTAGAACTCCTTCAAGTCCATTTTAATTTTGTCCATTTGTTCAGACATCGACTTTATGGTTTCTTTGAGCGACTTTTCTTTCTTTTTCAGGTCTTCGTTCATTTGTGCAAGAACTTTTTTCCTCTCTTCGAGACTCGAAACTTTGTTTTTTTCTTCCTTTAGTTTTTCTGAGAGTTTCTCTTTTTCATGTTTGACAATCTCCACCTCCGTCTGCTGTTCTTTTAAAGCTTTCTTCAACTCTCGCATTTGATTTTGAATTTCCAAGTTTTTGGTTTTTAACTGATTCAAGTTCTCCTCTTTGGCTGCCACAAGCTTTTCCAATTTCTCCCCATGAAGTTTTTCTCCACGAAGCTTTTCGTTCGTCTCGCGCAGTTCAGTCTTTAAAATGTCCAATTCCTTGGCGGCGTTTTGCATCAGACTTTTCCTCTCCTGTTCAGTCACCTCACATTTTTCTTTGTACCCGTGGGCTAAGTCCAGTGCTTTGGATAGTTCCATTTCATATCTCTTGACAGTTTGACAGGTGACAGCGACTTCGCTTTGGAACTTCTCTCTCTCCGACTGCAGCTTCTTCGCAAACGCGTTTTTCTGATTTTCCACTTCTTTCCAGTGACTTAAAAGTTTATTCCAACCTTCCGTCAGCTTCATAATGGCGTCGTCCTTTTCTCTGTCAACTTTTATTGCCACTGCAATCTTTTGTTGCTCCTCCAACAAGCGGAGCTGAAGCTTTTGAATTACTTCCTCGCAATGCTGCCTCCTGCATTTTTCCTCCTGGTACTTTTGCTTGAGAATATTTTGATCTTCAAACAATTTCCCATCATCTACATTTTTATATGTTTCCCACAAATTACATAAACTTAGAAGATTTTTTAATTCAGTTTGTGACTTCAGTTTTGATTCAGAATTAATAACATTACTGTCCATTTGCTGGGCATTATTGGGGTTCACTTCCAAAGTATCTGTATCTACAGGAATGTCCATCTTTTTGGGACTTAAACAATCAAAGTCTAGAAACCTTCTGGGACTTCTGTTATCTAGTGCACTGGTGCTTTTTACAACTCCTAATAAAGGTTTGCTAAGGCACATTTGTTTGTCGGATCCATCTGAATTATCTTCATTGTCTGTTAAACCTTTCAATTTCAGCTTGGCTTCTATTTCAGCCTGAGTTTCTTCCAACTGCTTCAATAAATCATTTACTTTACCCAAATTCACAACAGCTGATGATAAGTGAAGGCTTTCAGTTTCAGATTTGTCATCTTCCTTTGAAAGAGTATTCTTTTGAGTAAAAAAATCATTTATTTCTTTCAAAAGCTTATCATCTCGTTCTTTCTGATTTACATATTGATGAGATTCCAGCATGTTACAATGCTCTGTAATCCTTCTGCTGTATTTGGATGGGGAATTGTTCCTCCAATTTTTACAGGGAGAGGGCAATGTATTTGTTTTCAATGGAGTGGTATGCAAACTTCGAGAATTATAGCTGGATTTGTAGGGAGTGTGTACTGCATCAGCACTTCCAAAATGTCTCAGTCGCTGGAGATTACCTGGCATGACCAGACTTTGGTTTTCAATCATACAAATCCTTCCTTCTAAGTCATTTACCTGAGTTATTAGATCACTGACAATATGTTTTTCTGTTTGAATTTTTGAACAATCTTCCTCTGACTCAGACTTTACCAAAAAGAAATCAGGAGGAATGAGCAATAATAAATCAGTATCATCGGAATTCACACTCATTACTCATTTTCCACCTGAAATAATAAATTACTTGAATAAATTCTTATAATTTAAAAAACACTGCACGATTTCAACAGTAAATGCGTTTTTGCCATTTAAATTTTGGGAGAGTCAGTACGAAACGGTTTAATTAGTAAGTTTGGATTCCATGTTTTCTTATACTTCCTGACCATAGTAACGGTTAAATTATCAAAACAAATAATTTCCAATGGCATTTCTTTTCGCAGGTTCGTCTTTTAGAAACCAAAAAATTTTTTTGAAATATAAAATACAATATTTTTAATATTGCAAGTGAAAATGATTTAAGAATCGGTTCGTAAATTACAAATTTAAGAGCAAAACTATACCTGTCAGTTTTTAAACAAACTTCGCCTGCAGTGTTGCCAACCGTTTTTACATAAACCAAAATTAGTGATTTTTAAAACTTAACCGTCATTTTGGGCTTCGATTACCTGTATACGTAAATAATACTTTTTTATGGGAATATTTTCATAAAGCTTACATCATAACTTTTGTTACATAAGCTCAAGAGTTTTTCATAAAAGTTTATGAGAAACTTCTCTAGTAGTTTGAGTCCCTAAAACTGAATTTAATATAACCTTTGTCAATGTCCACTGCTGAAGGTTAAATTAATAATCTTCAAATTTTTAAAATTTTATTATAATGAATTAGCATAGTACTAAAATTCACATTTCAGACTTTAAAAATTAAGTATGTTTATATAAAAGCAGGACCAATTCATTGTCACAATCTAATATCACATTCAATTAAAACCTCAAATTTTTCCTCTGATGTGAAATACCATTACTCTCATTAGTGGATAGTGATGTTAAAGCAATTTTATTTGGTTTAATTAAAAATTAAAGTAAAAAATATGATGAAATTGAGTTTTAAAAGTTCTGTTGGACCGACTTTGAATTGACCATCCAAACTATATATTATTAAACTTTATGAAAATGTAGTTTAATAAGAATAATATTTATGCTATTAAATAACAATTTATAAGATAATAAAATCCACATAGCCTTTCTTTTCAAAAAAAATTTGCTATTTGACTTCTGGAAAACGTTAATTTCAAAGTGAACTTGATTTCAAAAATATGTTAAAATATTTATGTCTTATACATTAATTTCTTATCACTATGACATTTCAAGTGTAAATTTTGTTGCCTTCCAAAAACCTTACTAATATTCATCACTAAACTTTTCAGGGATGATCTTCATGTAGATAAATAGATATCTGACCTAACAAAAGGCAAAGAAACTTCTGAAAACCACTGCATTACTTTTACACAATCTCTCAGTAATACAAAAAGCCATATTGAAACCAAAAAACTTGACATTGACTGAAAATTAATGATCTTGAGGATATGAAGACTTTAAAATATTTAAGAAAATACAACAATTCTGATTTTCTTTCTTACAAATTTCAAATCAGACCTCCAGATTCCAAAAAAAATGTTAGATGGAGAATGAAACAAATATAAAAAGTGTAAAAAAATAAGTGTAAAATTATGAGCCTAATTTTGTTCTCCCACCATTTGTTATGCCGATGTTTTCGAAAATTTGAGGCAGGGTTTACAACCATACAAAAAAATACAAGCGAGGTACAAATCACTGGTACAGAGAAAAAACATTTTGTTGATTATAATACAAACTGGATGCCATTTTCCAAGTCCTCGATTCGGGCAAGAGAAATACCTGCAAACAAATTATTTGCTTCAGCATAAAAATTTCTTATATGATATTTTTACTCTTAAATTTGTTAAAAAAAATACAGCTGAATACATTTTGGTAAGTGTTTCAGATTTTGCTTTTTCTAAAGTATAACGAATTTCTTTATAAAAATTTCTCCAAGACACCTTTTTACGTTTACTTAAATATTTTTACTAACGCTTGTGCTTTTCCTATTTTACTAGTATTTTTAAATAAAAGTACCTTTGAGGGATGAATTGTTTCCGCAAGCTCTAACGGCAGGTTCGCAAAAAGTGACATCAGCAGGGAGTTTCATTCTAAATCTTCTGGACGCTTCTTTCGCTGGATTCCAAACCGCTTTCGAATCCCAAGCCCAATTAACTTTTTGTGGAGGTACCACCTGCATAATGAAAGGCTGTCATTAACTCCGCTGTTCAAAAGTTTTCAGGGACTTACGGTCTGGATATTACCATGCAGACTTTATAATTTCCACGGTGAAGGTTCCATATTAATGTTACGGAAGCCTCATACTGCTCTAATTTAGAAACTTCATCTTTAATTCCCTCTGCTCCTTCTATCCGCATCATCAACAGTACCAGGACATCGCCGGAACGAGGGCACACCTATAGATAAATCGTAACTCAGCAGTGAGGTTTAACCAGGAAACCCATCTCGTGAGCATTACTTACATCCAGTATTTCGATGTCATAATCGTTGCAAAAAGTAAACGTTTTATTAGAGACCTGACAAAGCGTCGTTGCGACAGAATGACAGATGCCCTCTATATCCAAACTCTGCTGATCGACGACGACACAGGGGGCAGCGAGCTTTTCCGCCTTTGAGTTGGAAATCATCTGAAGTTGGGCATACCCGGCGCCATGAACCTCCACGTTGAGGGCCGTGTGGTACCCCGTCACGGCACTCATATCATCATCTTCTATATCGGTTATCACAGACACAAGCTCGTCGTCGACTTCGAGGAAACGTCTTTCAAACCGGACGGCATCTCCATGGAACTGGCTCACATTCCGAAACAGGTTCACGTAGATTTCATCCTCCGACTCAATTTCCTCCTTGAAGTACCACTCAGAAATGTCATTAATTATTATTCCTTTTTCTAAAATTAAACGAGTATCTAGGTTCGTTGAATTTTTACTAGCACCTTGCACATTTTTATTTGTTTTAAAATCATCACAGCCTTTTGTCTTCCAGCAGTCCTTCGTTGATTGCTTCGGTTTTTGAGCATTTGAGGGCGGCGAGGACAGATACTTCGCCATGGGGGAAAGAATGTTCCCGTTTGTGTTTCGGTTGAACGGCCGCAGAACTCCCTCGTACTGAGTAGGACTCGAGAGTATTTCCAGAATTAAAGGAGACCTGGGACTGGGAACGGATATGGTTAAGTCCAAGGGGAACCTCGGGCTGGGACTCCGAAGAATCATATCATTCTTCTCGGCCGAGTTTATAGTTTCATTGCCGAATCTTAATTCGATATTTAGTTCATTTTCTGTTTCTAAAAACTTTCTCGGAGATCGAAGAGTATTCTCTTGTCTAACTATGCTAAATGGAACGATATTCTCGAAATCAAAATCCTGGAATTCGTATTTTTTATCTGCTAACCGCTTTTTCCGAAACTGACTAAGTTTTTCCACTTCATGCTGAGCATCGTCGACGAACTCGTACGCACTTTCGGCGTTTTCCGAGTTCCTTGTTCTGTGCCTAGGTTGAATTTCTCCTTCACTCATGGATTTCGGCGATTTCAAAACTGATTTGGCGAATGTAGAGTTCCGAATAAACATGCCAAAATTCAAATTATTTTTTTGCAATTTATGTCGCGTGAAAAATGACTTGTAGCATTTTTTCGGGCAGTTTTTCTCGTTTTTATAGGCCTCAGAATTGCGATTTTTCTCTCCGTTTCCCTTCCGCTGCTCATTTCTATTTCTTTTTATATAGTTCGGTGACATAGGACACCTAAAGCAATCCTTCTCCAAACTGCTTCCATCATCTTTGTTTTCCATTTTCGCTTCTTTGCTGCTTTCTCCCTTGGTTTCCTCATTCTGTGATTCACTCAGGCTTCGAGTTCTAACAAGGTTGACTCTTGTTGGCAAGGGAGGAGAAATCAAATGCTCATAACCAGGTCTCTCTGCTTTCGATTCTTTTACAGTGAATAGTTGGTTTGGTGCCTCATCTTCTCCTGAAGTCTTTTTGAAGCTTGTCATTGGATTTACACTCATGTCTTCACTAAAGTCCTGAATAATTTGTTCTTTCAATTTTAAGGCTTTGTTCTGGCTTGTAGTGGCATTCTGTTGATTAACTGAACATGAGGGAAGACTTTCGTCCGTCCCTCGACCGCCGACATCGCATCTTTCTAATAAACTTATTTGATAGGGGAGTTCATCAGATTCTTCTTTGCGCTTCTTTTCGCAGTTACCTAATGTAATTCGAAGAGCATATAAAAAATTGTTTGCATTAAAGACTGCGTAATCGCTGCATTTGAGACTGATTTTGGGGCAGAATTCGGGGTAGGGCACGACTACGTCGAAAGAAGTGTGGACGGTATAACCATGCTTTAGGCAACTAAATCGCAAACAGGTGTCCCAACTGGCTGCAATATCTGAAACAAAAATACTTAATTTTACACCTTAATATAAATAAAGCAACAAATATACTTTATAGTATGAAATTTAGACTGTGTTAAACCCAAAATAAAACATTGGCAAAGTTAATATGAGCATTAAAACCAAATATTATTTTGCAAAGTATAGTATTACTTATTTAATCACCTTCTAGCTTGTATGATGATGCAACTCTTCTACAATCTTGACAATCATTTATTGATGGCAATGCTGTGACTGTAACAAAGGCATGTTGATTGTTTGATGGTCCTAATGTATCAATGCTATTGCATTCTCTTCTGCAAAAACAAATTCATTTCCTCAATTTTTTGAAGTTTTAATTGAAAGAAACACTGATATTAATAATGGTGATTAAATTAAAAATTATGAGATGATTTCCTAAATATAAAGCTTTTAAAAATAATTTAGAATACTTACATTAAACCGTATACTAAAATTTTTTCATAATCTTTAGGCCATTGGCAAATATAAATTTGTAAAGGGGCAATTATTTTGTAATTTCCAAACAGAGAAACTTCAGCTATTTTTCTTGCTTGACCCCCAGGTCTGAAATTCCACCAGTGAAGTCTGTATTTGAACACTGTTGCATACCATTCATCATCATCTTGATCTGTTATTGTGGTATAAGTAATAAGGAATCTACCACATTTTGTCATTCCCATAAAAATATGACTGAGCAATATTTGCTGAGGAAATAAATTGGATAAATGATAAGACTTAAGAAAGCATTGCTTGAAGGGCTTAAAACAGCCAAAACCCATCTGAAATACAAAATACAATCTGAAGTACAATGCAATGTACACATAAAAAATAGAAGCGCTTGAATAAGATTTATTCTCATAAATTCCTTAAGCAACATGAAAATATTAATTAAATCTGGCCTATATCTTACTACATTAAAAAAGGCAAAAAATCTGACATTCAAGCATTACCGATTACCGTCATAATCCAAACAAAAATTAATTTCAAGCAAAGTCAGAGTTTATTTACCTCTCTACGAAATAAGTTTTGCGTAATATTTATAGAGGGAGAAGAGTCAACATTAGAGACTGAACCATCTAAATGTTGGGACAACGACAGCGATGAATTAGAAATAGTCTCCGCCGACTCTAACTCACTATTAAAATCGATTTCATCCAATTCACTGTTTTCGTCTGACATTTTTTAAGTTGCAGGTCATTTATCGTGGTTCTTTATGGTACTTAATGAATATTATGATTCTATTGCCACTGCTATTTATTTTTTATGATTCTTTTTGAAAAAAAATTTTGTTCGGGTGCTTTGTGTTAAATCGAAATAACTCTAAAGATGCTGGCTTTTCAGTAAATCAGAAAATTATAAATAATTTCTCTAAAATTTCTGAGTTAGGAAAATACTTGTAATGTTCCAAACTCTATGGTTAGGAAATCTTAATTACTGATATTTCAATGTCTATGTCAACGGTCCATAGTGTGCTGCGCTTGCTGAATGCAGTAGTATTTTTATATAAATTTTTTTATTTAACAACGTTTTAGAGTTTTACTGAATTATAAGAATCTCAAAATTCTTTATTCGTACAATGGCAAGGTGAGTAAAATTCCCGGTAATTGTCAGAATTTGAGGTTAGGTTTGCCTGATTAATGGCGGAATTTTATACGGTTTTAAAAATTTTTTCTATTAAAATTTTATTATATTCTTTCCGTAAGAAAAGGTATTATGTTTGATTGAGTTAAATGCGCTAGTTTCCTTTAAAAGCCTCAGTAGTCTTGAATTGAACCTGTGTGCAATTATTCGTATGGAATTTAGTGTAGAGTAAAAATAAGAACCGCCCTTGCTATTTTTATTAAAGTAAACCAGAAAATCCGAGAAAAAAATAATCTGATGTGTTTTGACCAAACTTAGATCAAATAGATTGAATAAATCAAATGTATAGTTGTACTGGGCTCACTTGTTATTACCATCTGTCATGAGACTTTCTTTAATATCTTTTAATATCCTCAATTAATTGTCAAAAGAATTGCATAAAAAATTAAACAAATTACAAACTGTTTAACTTTAATGTGATACATTGTAAATTTGATAAATAAGGACAATAAACTAGAAAACATTTATTTAAGCCATGTGTGACTGAAAGCAATTTTACTTAGTGATCAATAAATTTCAGCTATAACATTTATTATTAACATTACCTGTTCTTGATAGCTCAGCATATGCCAAACTCTGAATAAAACAAAATATTTGTAGCATTATTAAATGAATAAAGTTCTGCTTTTTGGTTTATAAAAAAAAATTAATGGCATATAATGAACTATGTTAAATGAAAATATTGAGGAGATTTGATTTAATTTTTTCTATTCAACATTCAACTTATTTGCTCACAATTCTAATCAGTCTTATTTGTTGAAAGCAAGTTAGGTTTGTCTTGGCCTTCATGTAGTGATGGTTGTGTGCTTGAAATTCCATTTTTAATTTCTGGAGCATAAAACCTTCTGGAGTTTGTGCGATGTTCATTTGGAACCCTTTCTCTAATGGTTGATCTAGACAAACCTGTCAAAAAAAATAAGCTTGATGTGAAGCTGTAGAAATATTTCAAATATGACCAAGGTTTAATCATAATCTCAGGATTGTATGTTGTTAGTTATTTTTTCTTTCACTAAGGGGTTGGAAGTATTCATTAGGAAAGAAAAAACTCACTCCTGATAAAGTGGCTCGTTTCTGGAGGAATGGTGGTTACGGAGAGAAGCGGAGGAGTAGTAGCCCCATAACATCTCCCCAAAAACGTGGCAACCAGAGTTTTCCTGTATCTGGCGCTGAATGCACAGTACAGAAGGAAATTGCAGGCGGCATTTACGGTTACTAAAAAGTTGAAAATATTCCCCAGCGCTCGATACAGCTTATCTGTATTCGAATTGGACGGCGAATTATGGACGCTCATAAGAATGAGCAAAATGGCTGTCGGAAGCTGGCAGACGAAAAACAATATTACGACCGCGATTAGAGTTACCGTGATTTTATTTTCCTGCTTCTGAGTACTTGTACCGTGGTCTGTCTGAAAATAAAAACGTCTGCTGTTAATGTCCTCAGCATTTTGAGATGCAGCTTTCTATTATTGTTTGCTTTCACACTAACTTGAGTCATTTTGCATCTGTTTCTTTTACTTTTATGAACAGCGATGATGAGGAATGAGTTGAACACTCCGAGCAACAAAAGGGGGAGAAAGACAAAGGTTATACTCCAAAACCAATAGAAAATCGTCGTGTAGCTTATGTCTATACCTAGTTTAGTAGGTCTTTGCCCGACATAAATCGAAACTTCCCCGGAGCTTAGTTTGATTTCCCTCATATCCAATTGCCACTCCAATGGTGTAGTTATCTGGAAAATTAAACATACGCAATATTTTGGTTTGACCGCATCAAATTTTAACCATCTCTACTTACGGTCGAGAGAAAACACAGAAGATACACTATAAAAATGGCAATGCGAGCTCTTGATTCCGTGCAGAGAATTTTCCCCCTCATGGGGTGACAAACGGCAATGTATCTTTCGACTGTAAATGTTACCGTCAGCCATGTAGATATGCACGCTGTCAAAATGCAAACAATAAACTGAAAACCAGTAGTTTTTTGTTTGAGTGTTTTGGGGGCACCTACTTGTTGCATCTGTCAACCATAGTCCGAATCTGTAGTACAACCAGTAATAATAGAAACTGATTGTATGACTTCCCGGATAGTGTTCCAGCGATAAAGTGAATACGAATACCAAGTAAAGAAAGTCTGAAATGGCCAGTGCCGTCAGGTAGGTGTTGGTAGAACTTCTCATTCTGCGACGGGTCAAAACAACTACCGTCACGGCTAAAAAAGAAAATAGGAACATTTTGAAAGGGACGGATTTTACTTTTCTGCAAATTAAACTTGTTTTAGGTCCAAAAAAATACAAATTAAGTTTGGGGCTGCATTAATTTCGCTTGCAAAATCAGAGCATTCGTAAATTAGAGTCTTCTTTCGCATTATTTTGTCGTAAAAAGAAAAAAGTTTTCAGTCATAATTCTATAGTGCCTAATTATATAAGCTTTTCTACTGGGGCGGCGAAGTTGGGGGGGCAGTTAGAAGAAGGATAAATATCAGATCCATTCAGTGTTATTTAGGTACAGGAGGGCACTTCGTATTTGAATTTTCATTCAGACAATATTGCCAGCTATTGTTAGCTTCAAGAATTCGCGGTTTAAAAATTTCCGCGGTTGCAGCCATCAAGGTCTTCGCCAATTTTATCACTGAGAACACCACAACTGCCCCTGACTTCCATAAATCAATTTACTTTGGCAAGCCTGAGTTATTTTCTTTTTTAATTTTTAATAATTTTCGTGTTGAGTCATTCTTTCCCAAAGCCGTTTTCCTGTTCAGCCACCAGGGGCCGTCCTTACCATTGCCCAGAACTCCCACGGTTACCACCATCGGAAGGAACACTCTTTGGATCCAGAACCTGGATCCACTAAGGAATGTGTCGTAGAAATCGCTTTCATTACCATCGTTCGGGTTATTAACCGTCGTCTCGTTCCATCCTTCCATAATTCACCCCCTCCAACTTCCTGAAATATGAAAAACTTCATTCACAAACCGGTTGTGGTGGTGAAGAGAAAATTGTTGATTTAGAAAAGCCCCGAAAGTATTTAGAAGCGTGCATTTCTTCCTTTTCCCAATGTTTCGACAAGGCTTAGAGTTGACTGTTAGCAGTGTGATAAAAAATTTTTTAAAATCACGTCATGTATTGGCATCGGTTCCAAGTCCCAAAGCATTGACACCTGCCAACCTATCAGTTCTCAGTCTGTTTGACGATTTTAGTTCTAAGGACTACCCCTTGAGTGGACTGATAAGTTTCAAGAAGATGTTTGGAGTGAATCCAAGTGGAAGCAAGAAAGCAATTTTAATTTTTCTTATGCACTCTTTCTCCAGACTTTAATATTAAACGACTCCTTGAGATACTCATCGGAATAAAAGATTGACAAACAGGATGAAAAAGCAGTGAATGGTTCTATTTTCTAAATAGGTAGAAGACAGATTCTAATGAGTAGAAATTGTCGGAAGGATTGAGGAAACCCATTGAGAGTGTTGAATTCGTATGAATATGCAGTCATTCGTGAAAAAAATTTCAAAGAAAAACGAATGAGAATTTGACGAAAATCTCATCGTTTGCTTCAACAATGGAAAATCACAAAACGGGGCCATTTTTTCGTTGTGGGAACGGCTTTGTAGTGCCATATGCGTTCCGCCATTAAAATTTGAACGAAATTGGCGGTCAGCTCATTGAATTTATTGCTTTCTTTTCTTTCGAACGAACGTCTGTTGTGCAAAGTTTTTTGTTTTATTATCCGACTTTTCAGAATGTGCTACGTATCTTTAATCGCTAATAAATGAAAAGGCAAAATGGAAAAGTGCCAACGGGTGCTCCTTAACCGAACTCGTGTTTGGTAGGTTTCAAGCCTAAATTTCAAAACCCTTTCTCTCCTGCCAATTCCCTTCCACTTTTTCCGACTCTTAAACCGTAACTTTAAAAATCAGATCACCTTTCCCACTTATTTTTCAATAACTCCGAAAAGCTCTTTAGAAACTGTTCAGCTGTCGGTATTGGGGTTAAGGACGAATCCATAAGTGCCAGCATTCTTTATTTACTTCTCCATTCGGTGCTTTTTCTCATAAACAAAGTTTTAACTTAAAATTTCTTTATGATAAACGAAATTAATGGGAGATCCTGACGGCGCCGTCATTAAGTCATTTATCGAAACAACTGTCGGAATTTGAACATAAAGCATTCCCCTTTTGTCAATCTGTTAAAGTGCTACTGATACTCGAATAAGGATTTCTATGTAATTTGTAAAGATTTTTAAAGTATGGGATTCGTTAGTATCAAGGGCAGATGTCATTCTTGACGGCGATTATGGTGATTCCATTAGCTTTCGTCAAACCTTTACAAATGAAAGTCAAACAATACATCCCCTTCGTCTGTATTTATACGTCTTGTTAGGTTACCTTCCATCCTTGTGTTTTGTTTTAAATACCCCTAATGTATTTTTAATAACCCGCGCGTAATTATGAAAAACGGGGAAGGCTATTGCCAAAACGAAGTGCAAAATGGGGCACTAAACTCTTACTGTCGACAGTGTTTTTTTCTGTAAACCTTGGGCCCGAGAACTTTGGCAGAATCTCAATTCCACGACAAGATAATAATTTTGTAAATATGTACCCGATTGTTCTTGAAGATGTGAAATAAAACTGAAATTGAAAATTTCGTCGAATTTCCCATTTTATATTTCCATGGATTTTTTTGAAGGGCGCCGAGGCCGACCGAAAAAATTTCCGGAAATCAATTCGTCATACTCGTGCATTTCAATTTGGGCTTTACAAGTTCTCATTTTCATAATAAATTTTTTCAATTTTCAGCCCCATTGGACAAATGATTATCGCTCCCAAACAAGTGGAATGTGCAGTGGGGAAAATTATCACAGCTACGCTTCTTGAAATTTGTCCCCAGATTTTCTAAATTTCCCTGGAGTATGCCTGAGGTTTAACCTGTAACTACATGAAGGCCTAAATGTTTGAACTTTTATATTTTTATATAAGCTTTTTAATAAAAGAATGAAAATTGAATTTAAAAATTTTAGAATTTATAAAAAAATTGATGAGAAGAAATTTAAACAAAATTTAAAAGAAATGAAATTCCTTAATTTGGAAAAAAGGAAAGAAAGATAACACTTCAAAAATTAGCCTGCGCAAGAGCACCGAGTAAGATATTTGAAATTTTAGATAATCTAGAACAGTCGGAGTTAAATGGTTATATTTGACTAAAAATAAAATTGTCACTTTAACTTATTCTGTCTTTAGAAAAATGATAAGAGTCTTGAATCCTTTTTTACATACGTATATATGTGCAAATTTGCAAATGAGATTCATACACATTCCCTGATGACATCACTAGACTTGGTAGGAAAATCATTCCCTATTGTTTCTCATATGGCAAAAAATTTATATATTGTGCTAAATAATCAGGGAAACCATTTAAAAGTTCTTATTCAAGTACGAAATATTGTTTACATTTTCGAGAAATTGGTTGTCGGTAGCGAAACATAACAATGAAGAATCTCATTTTCTGAATTAGAAGATTTTTCTTAGTTTCAGGTATTGCTTTAACCCTATCACTCAAAACACAGTTAGGAGCTTCTTCAGATTCTTCTCAGATTTTCAATTTCAATTTCTTGTGTCGTGCTACCCATATGCTTTCCAAGTTCTTTAGGAATGTTTTGTATTTTTCACAAAGCCACACTAATATAGTCCAGTCTGATAACTCTTAATTGTACTTGCTTAGAACATCCAGCTGATTTTGCACCTCCACAACTCGCAAATACTGATCCACAATGAAAACTGATAAACCCCTTTATTTACATCAGAGTGTTTATTCATAATTTTCAGCACGCTGTCAAGAGTTATCACTTATACTTTTAAATGAGACTTATACGAACTGATTGTATTAACTAATTTGATGAAACAAACTTAATTAAAATAAGCTAAAATTACGAATCGCTTTTACCGGTAAATCTTGATTATAGGTATAATTAAATTAATATCCGATGGAGATTATTTACAAATACATATGTTGGATAATTAAAAAATTCTAGAGTTATATAAACCAGTAGATTTAATTGCTCAAGCAACGGTATTATGTATATTTTTGTAAAATTTGCCGATTTTATTAAAAGTTTTTCCCGCGAGAAGTGACTGCTTTGTAAAACTATTATAAACTTTCAGTTTCTATTACGAAAGTCCGTTATCACTTTTTCTTATTAAAAAGCTTTATTAAGATATTTAACTTCTTCTGTCTCACCCATAAAAACGGCAGCAAAGTGAAAAATCCGCATCCTGGAAAAGTGTAATCCTCTCACCTTTTGCATTCATCGCATTTGAAAAGTTTTAAAAATCACAAAAATTTATTCAAATTCAGAATCGATTTTAAACTAAAACAACTCCCGATTATTACATTTAATATTTAAAAAATAAAACAATTCAATATTTTGTTTATTTTTGTTTTATTTATTATTATTGTCGAGAGGACTATGTGGAAATGTTTTCGCGGAGACTTAACTGAGACTGAATCAGCGACGACTGACTTCACTTTCTTTTGAGCTGTGCCATTGGATGGCTAATTGTTTTTGAATTAGCGCCATAGGTTTTCTTTTTGAGTTTTCCTCCTCCTTAGGCACGTTTTCGGCCGTTACAGGCTCCAATGCATTTATGACTTTTTCGTCAACATAAACCCAAGGCCTTTTATTTTTCTGTCATGTCGGGGGCACCAGATTTTTCGTATATTTCAAAATCGACAGTTTCGTCTTTGAATTTGTGGTCCACTGCAAATATGCTTCATTAGTCAGTAATGATCCGGCAAGTTCTGATTCTCCATATGTTTTCTGATAGGTCTTAAGGAGTGATTCAAAGGAAAACTCCGTAAAAATTGGAGTGACGTGATTGATTTTCCAAAGCGAATTTCTCAAAAAGGATTATCAGCCCTGCAGTGAAGCAGATAATCTTTTTGTGGAGCTTGCAGTTTGGTAAATCGCTGAAACTGTTTCACCATCGCCGATTTGATGTTTATATAATAGGTATTAAAATAAAAGTATAATGTTGACTTTATAGAGAGCCCTTATCTAAAAGCCCGATGCAGATATTGAAATTTTTAATTCTGAGATTATGTAAAAAAGTTATAATAATATAAGATTTTCGTGAATTTCGGTAGCATCTTATAAGTTCGTTTGAAATGCCCCGAAAAAAAATATTTTGTTTTAGGTGGAATAAACAAAAGAATTTTTAAAATTTAATTTATGCGAACGAAAATTGCGGTTTAGTCATTGGATTTGCCTCAAATTTTCTGGCATAATGGCAATTTTTGGCATTTGTATTGACAATAGACATAAATTTGAGTTGATTTTCGCAAACATCCGTTTTTAGTTACTCACACATACTTTCCATTTTTTCTTGGAATGTGATTCCTTTTTTTTTTGAATTAGGTTGGTGGTTTTTTATTTTTTTTATTTTTTCTTCCGTCCGAGCTAAATGAGGACATGGTCGGGAGTTTAAACTGGCATTAGAAAGCACATGATTTCAGGATGATCCAGGTTCATTATTCCATTTTAAAACTCGAATTATAACCCATAATTATGATATAATTATAACCCATTATTAAGGAGTGAGTCCACGTTTTAGCATAATAATGACAATCTGAAACACTGTTTCATTTAAAGAACTTCCAAATAAATGTTTTATTATTAATAATTGGCAAAGTGCAAGCAAATTTAATAATAACAAAATTTACAGCTTTGATGTGCATTAAAAAGTTGTTAATTTTATATTTATTTATTTTAATCGTTATTCTTTAGACAGATAGGAATTCTGGATCGCCCAGATTACCTACGAAGCTATTCTGTAGGAGGGAAGAATCTTATATTAAAAATAACGCGATTCATTATTTGCCAAATTATATTCGCGGTTCACTCAATCACTTTTGAAAAATTTTTATTTATATGATGATATATTAACAAGCATTCTGTTTTCTCAGTGTAAAATTTTTTAAATAAAGAAATTATCATTTAATTCGTTTAGAATTTACGGATAAAATAAAAAATGGGTTTTTAAATAACACTCCTTCGGTATTTTTAGTCGAGTGCTTCACCGTTGTGACTTTTATTATTTTCGAGGGAAATGTTTCACTTAAATTCAGCAACCGCTGACACTTCCATTATGGGGTGGCGAACCAATGTGAAAGTTATTTTTTTCAAATGAAATAACAAGTAAATCACGCAGTTTATGCTCATAAAAATAATAATGGATAATTTATGTGATTTTATTTCTAAAACTTTTTTAAATGGAATGTAGGCAAACAATATATAAACTTAACTGCCGCAGACACAGATTGTCTCGGTTTAAAGTAAACAGAAATTTAAAAGCGTCTGACTTTAATGAAAGACATTAATTGGTGGTAATCTTTTTAGGAATTACTTCTGAAAAATGAAATCTTTCAAATCAATTGAATTTATTTGAAAGAAACAAATTATTTGGACAATGATATGATTTTGTCTTTATTAAAAGTCGGTCGGTTTGTATTCATAAACAATAATCATATGCAGCCTTTATTTTTTCTTCCCCTTTTTGGTTTCTTTTTTAGGCGCCGCTTTTTTCTTTTCTTCTTTCGGTTTGCTTTTATTTTCTGTCTCTTTCTTGACTCTCGGTTTTCCTTTCTGAAAATAAAAAAATTAATTTGTTGTAATTTAGCAATGTTTGCACCGATTAAGCATATTTAATTGGATGCAAAAATGTATTATTATGCTTTAAGGTTGAATTTCTAAAAGTTATGGCTTTTTAGAGAAAGTGAAATGCGCACCTTAATCATTGGATCTAATTCAATGTTATCGTTTTCTTCTTCTTCCAAATCTTCTCCGGTGCCTTCCACATCTAAATCGTTTTCCTCCTCCTTAACTTTAATACTTTTCTTCGCAGAGTAAACCATTGGCCCTTCCTTGTTTAAAGCTCGAGTCAATGCCGCTTTTACCTGAAATTCACTTATCATTGTTTACTGTACATTTAAAAAAAAGTAAAATGAATTTACCTTTGAGTCGAGTTCCGAATACAAATCTCTTCCCCCAGGCCATGTTGATAATTCCAAAATAGAGTCCAAATCTTCTCTGGTGAGGTGATAGTTTAGCATGAACTCCAAAGAATCCTGAACGCCCTGAGATCCTTTCTCGACTAATGGGTTCAGTATGGATTTTTTTAAATGATTCAAATAATCCAAATTCACCGATTCTTTTGTACCCGTAACACTAATTCTTAACGAAGAATGGAGATCCTGAAGTAATCTGTTCAGTTTATTACTTCTTGAATTTTTCCCGAACCAAACAGGAAACTGAATTTGGCCCTGCACGTGGCCACTCATGTGATGTCCTGGCAAAACACTTGAAAATATAGCCTGCACTGGAAGCAAACTCCAAACGTTTTGGCTCCTAATTGTTCTTTCTATAACATCTCCCAATGCTAAGCTATCAGCTGCTTTGGATATGAGCTCTAGTTTTTTCTTTTCGCAATTTCTGAAAAGAAATCGGGTTTTTAGTGAAGTTTCGTTTTATTTTTATTTATTTATTTTTTTTTAACGGCACTTACTTTGCCTTATGGGGTTTCACGCGAAGATAAGTGTCCTGCACAAAAAGCGGTCCCAAACTGTAGTCTTGAAAAAATAACTCGGTTTTGTCAATTAAACTCATCTTTTCCTGTTCAGATGCCGAAAAGACTTTTCTGACAACGTCCCAGGGACCCTTTAAAGAAAGATTTTTTTATTTTAAAGATTCACTCGGATTTTTTGGCCTTGACATAGCAAACTACACACCAAATTCATAGGTTTTTTCGCCTGTTGGCCTTTTGCCTTTGCTTCTTCTGCTGTCAGGGACTTGTGATTGGATGCCAGGAGTGAGAGATTGTGAAGCACTTGTCTCAAGTCGTGATTCGATGCTATAATTAACTCCTCAAGGGCTTCGCCGGAAATTTCCAGGTTCTCTTTGAAGCAAATTGATTTCATAGCCCCCTGATAAAAGGAAAACCGTTACAGAAAGCCATCTTTTACTCAAAACAGTCACTGACTGTAAGTAATTTGTTGATATTATAACCAGAGGGTAATTAAATATTAATCACCTTAATTTGTTCCACACGAGGCCTTTGAAATCTGAGATCAAAACAATAATTAACTAAAGATCTCATTTTTGTATGATTTCTGTCATTACAAATCGCAATAATAGGAACTTTGGTATTTTTGATGAGCTGAATGAGTTCTTGAATCCCCCCACGATCTTCGTTTCCTGCCATTCCATCGACTTCATCCATTATAAGCACATGTTTTTGACTACTCTCTCCACTGCCTAAATAAAAACCACTAATTACACGAAAAATAAAATTGGGTTCAATCCAATTCCAAAATACCACCTTGGAAAAAGCCTCGAATCGATCTGGTCGACAAAAGCTCAGACATTTCTTCCTGCAGAAGTCTTTTCGACCTCGTGTCCGAGGCGTTGAACTCTACCACATCGAAACCTAATTCCTCGCACACCAGGTGGGCGGTCGTGGTTTTCCCGATCCCGGGCGGACCTGACAACAGCGCCGCCTTGAAGTAACCTCCATCGTCGTTCTGTGCCCAAGGAGCTGCACATAATAATAGATAAAACAGTTTGAGAAATGATAATGTTTGCCTACAGTTAACGAAAGTTTTGCTCATTCAGCTCACAGGGTCTTGCAGGTTTTTTCCCTCCTTTGGTTGAATGATTTGCATGCCAGTTCTGCAGCCACTTAATTAATTTTTTAGCGTTGCTTTTCTCGCCCATTTGACCGACGATGTGCTTGGTCGATTTTGGCCTGTATTTATCCACCCAAAGTAATTCTTCTACAGTTTTCTCTGTTTTTGCTTTTTCTGAAAATTAGCGTTTTGAAATAATTGTTAAGTGTGAGTTGTACTGCCCTAAAAGTTCTGAGGCAAAAAGCTCTTACTCATTTCCTGGCTTATGTTTGGAGAGACTTCCTCAGTTTTCTCTAAGCTTTTCACAACCTTATTAATTTCATGATCGGATTTATCTCTCTTTATTATCTTAGACTGAGTCGGTTCACCTTCTGCCCGTTCAATACTTTCGACTTTTCTTTTCTTGGTTTCAAAGTATTTCGAACTCTTTTCAGGAGTGCCTTCGACGAAGTTATCCTTATCTTTTTCCACATCCTTCTCCCGCGTATTTTCCCGGATCAAGTTCAGCAATTCATCTTCATTTATTTTTTTTGTACCAAATGCATCTGCTTTTTGAATTTTTGAAATTCCAGGTTCTTCTCCCACAATGACATAATGGGTTTTCTTGCTTACTGAACTTGTTACGCGACCTCCACATTTCTGAATGAGTTCAGTTGCTTCTTCTCTTTCAAGAGAGTCCAAAACTCCTGTTATGACAAATGTTAAACCTTGAAGAGAAGTTGGTGAGCCCTGAGAAAAGAATTATTTTTTTTATTTTTTAGGAAATGAGTGAAAAAGTAAATATCAAACTTTTTACCTTTGGTATTTTCTTAGATCCTGGATTTTTAGGTCCACTTCTGTGTAAATATTTTTGGTAGGCTTCTGCATTTTTCCTTTTTTGGTCACTGCTCAGCAAACTACTCTCAGGCTTTTCCTTATTCTGCTTAGGTGTTTGATTTTGCTTTATTTTCATGTCACTCTCTTTTCGAGGTGTGATTTTTGGCTCATTCACTATTTCAGGTTCCTTATTAAAATCTTTCTCTTTCTTCTTTTCCGATGACAACAGCATTTCATCATCTGTTTGCAAAATGCTTGCTTCCAATTCATCATCATTCTCAAATGACAACTCAGTTAAATCTTTTTTCTTGTCTTTTTTTTTCTCTTTGCTCTTTTTTTGCTTTTCGGGGACACTTTTTTCTTTATCCTTCTCAACTTTTCTTGGTGTGACTGCTTTCTTTTTTTGTTCCACTGGTTTGTTTCCAAAAAAATTTTCAACCTGAACAATAACTTCTGGTTTTTTGTTCTTTGATTTTATTTTTGCTGGAAATACAACACAATACAATACAATAACTATTCAATAATTCATTAATTATTTAATATAGTTAAGTTCTATATTTTTTTAATGAAAATAAAGCATATGAATGCTTACAGCTACTGGGAACCTCCTTAGCCTTTTTCTTTGCAATAAAATCATCGTCAGTTTCATCATCGGATTCAATCACTCGATGAATTCTTTTCTTCTTCGGGGAAGAATCACAGACGGATTTGCCAGCGGAATTTCCATTCGACTTAATAAAATATGACCTTATGTCCTATAATGACAAAAATAATAAAAATTTTTAGTTATCATGATAACTTGGGTGCTACTAAAATGAGTATCACAGCCGGCAAAATCTACTTGACATAATTTACCATTTTTTATCATAATAATTATCTAAATATTTCAACTACGATAACCTGTTAACTATTCAATATTAAATTAACCATATCTGATTAGAGTCGATTACGAACCTTTGACATGCTTGTTATTTAATATAATAAAAAAATTATAACATTACATCAGTTCCGTTTATTATTATGTAAAAATCCTAGAATTAAAAAAGTAGAGATTGTAGCATAATTAATATTTCGAGCTATTCCCAAACAAAACATCCCGCTCTTTATCTAAGCCGCCATAACTCTCGAACGAGACTCGAAGTTGATTTCGAGTTCTCGATTTAGCATTTCAAAACGGAAAGGTATGCTCAGGCATAATAAGTCTAAAGTCCGCGGCGGCATATTATAACTGAAAAGGAAACTTGATTTAATTTAATTTAAAATACCTTTCTTAAATGTACTTTTTATTTCAGAGAAGTGGACAATACAGAAGATCCATTGGATTGGCAGGAAGAAGCGAATGCCGTAATCCAAGACGTCCAACATCACGTTCAAAGCATTGCAATTTCAAATATACCGAGTTCTAAAAAGCAAATTTATTTCAACATGACCACTTTAGAACTGAAAGATTTTTGCGTGGAATTGACCCAGGCGGGATTTCGAGTAGTGGGAGACAAATACGATTCCGAGGAGAAAAAAGGAAAGTATGCATTTTTTGAAACCCTCTACTCTTTGCTGGATAGCTTAAGCCCCGCTTACAGGGACTCATTCAGCGAAGAACTTTTGCTTAAGTTAAAGAAATTAGAGGGAGAGCAGGAACAAGAACAAGATTCAGAGGACGATAAAAGGTGATTTTGTTTGCGTGAAAAGTGATGAAAAGCGTTGCGCTTCAAAAAGATGGCGAAAGTCGGTGTATCAATTCAGTTCAATATGTAGAAAGCATGTTAGTATAAAAATGAAAATCTATCCAATTGTGGACTACTTTAGAATAATATAATTCATTTAAAAACCTGACTTAACAAATATGCCTAAATAATTAAAGACAGTTTTGAAAGTTGAACCTGAAAGCTCCCGAAGGAGAGACGAAGTCTTACGGGAAAGGAATCTGACGTTAGGGGAAGAAATGAGATAAATTGCCATTCGCCTTAAAATGTGTTGCAGAGGTGCTTTAGTAACATAAAAAAGAGTAAATTTTTTGAGGCAAAGGGATAAATAAAAACGTAGGGGACCATTGAAATCGAGAAAGCAAAAAGCATTGTATAAAAGACTAGAAAATGTGAAACAAAAATAGAACACTAATAAAAAATACATGTGAAAGCCACTTTGTCACACAGTAGTCTTCAAGGCCCCCACTATACTTCACCAACGGGGTTTGGTCAACTGCGAAATCAATCCGACCATGCACATATAGAATATACTGATCCCGTTTCATTTAATTTTAACTCGAAGGCTGTTAGGGCGGGGAAAATGAATTTTTCTGAAAGACATCGTCTCTGTGACGGAGAGTAATGAGATAAAAGGACTAAAAAAGAATGGAGGGCAGATACATCATTTTTGTGGGTTTCCTCAGCGAATCAAAGGACTCTGTGAGTCTTTTAATCAACGTATGAGTCAATTAGAAAGCTTTCATGGGTCATTGCCTCTCTCCCGATGAAAGAATCACCGGCGTTTTGATTTCATCAATTTAAGGGATGTATTCTCACCTGTATCAATTCCCATTCATTCTTGGTATTCCATTCTTTTATTTTTCGAATTTTCGTCTTTTATAAACCTATCGCTTTGCTCGGTGCTTGGTTATAGTTGTGACTAACTATGGAATTACGCAATGAGTCGGGCACTGTACGTATTCAACACCACAAAAAGTTAAACTGGTGTGAATGGAAGCTCACAAATGAAATCTTTTTTTTAATTTCGGGACGGCATATGAAAGAGATATCTGTAGTCCCAAAGATATGATTACGTTCCGTATTGTTAGTAAGACAATTCACAGTTAGCGTAAACTACATAAAACTACGAAAATTCCAAACTATCCTTATTTATTTAAACAAATCCAGATGTCACCCACACAAAACATCAAATAAAACTAATCATTCTTTTGATTAACATTTTTATTTTAAATTTTTTTAAAATATTAGGTCGTATTTCCTCCCGGAAATTTTGGTGGAACCGAAATCCAGGTGTCGCCAAATAATTATAACCCAATTATTCATATAAAATAGATAACATTTTATTTAATATTAAATGTTAATAAATAAATTAGATCTAATTGTGCTTTCTTTAACCTATATTTATATTTATAAAAGAAGGTGTCGTCGGTGTTATATTTTACATAGATAACGTTTCGATTAATATTATGTATTATTAAATAAGTTAGATCAATAAGCTGATTCGAGACACCCTCACAGGTTTGGCACGCTCACTGATGTCCCGGAAGGTAAGATCTAAACAATTATTTATTAATAATAATAATAATATTAAATAAGAAAGTTATCTTGTGGATTTTGATCGAAGCGAGAGGCTTAGAAGCATTTACGGTGGACGATGCCAGGGCCGGATTCGTCGTACTCCTGCTTTGAGATCCACATTTGTTGGAAGGTAGAGAGGGAGGCCAAGATGGAGCCACCGATCCAGACGGAGTATTTCCTCTCGGGGGGAGCAATGATCTTGATCTTGATGGTGGATGGGGCAAGGGCAGTGATTTCCTTCTGCATTCTGTCGGCGATACCCGGGTACATGGTGGTGCCACCAGACAAGACGGTGTTGGCGTACAAGTCTTTACGGATGTCGACGTCGCACTTCATGATGGAGTTGTAGACGGTTTCATGGATACCGCAGGATTCCATACCCAAGAAGGAAGGCTGGAACAAGGCCTCGGGGCAACGGAACCTCTCGTTGCCGATGGTGATCACCTGACCGTCAGGAAGTTCATAGGATTTTTCCAGGGAGGTGGACGCGGCGGCGGTGGCCATTTCCTGTTCGAAGTCCAGAGCGACATAGCAGAGCTTTTCCTTGATGTCCCTAACGATTTCTCGCTCAGCGGTGGTGGTGAAGCTGTAGCCTCTTTCCGTCAGGATTTTCATGAGGTAGTCGGTCAAGTCACGACCAGCCAAGTCAAGACGGAGGATGGCATGGGGAAGGGCATAACCTGAGAACAAAACAAACACCTCATTATTGACACTGAATATAGTTTCAACCTTTTTCCGTATTCAATGGCGACGAAAGAATTCTTAATAGAAAAATAAAGAAATAAAAAAAATTCTTGTAAAACAGTTTTGGTTCTCAAGATAAAAAATGAAAACTGTATAAATGCCAAAAAAGTGAATCCAACTAATGAAAGCAAAGGGGACGGAAATGGGTTAGCTGAGTAAATTCATTAACAAATCATTGAGAAGGGCAGAAGAGACGAGAGAGGGCTCATTTAATTCGGAAGCAATAAACAACGGAAGAGAGTAAAACACATGTGGCCGCTGTCGGTTCTGTGCATGTGGCAAGCGAAGTGCCTGCCCAATCTAGGAGATGTTCTGTCTATTTTTAGCCGCGTTCTATTTGCGTCAGTTTATTTTGGTATGTCGCGCTTACCTTCATAGATGGGGACGGTGTGGGATACACCATCTCCGGAGTCCAAGACGATACCGGTGGTACGACCGGAGGCGTACAGGGAGAGCACGGCCTGGATGGCGACGTACATGGCGGGGGTGTTGAAGGTTTCGAACATGATTTGGGTCATCTTTTCTCTGTTGGCCTTGGGGTTGAGGGGAGCTTCGGTGAGAAGGATGGGGTGCTCTTCGGGGGCGACTCGGAGTTCATTGTAGAATGTGTGATGCCAGATTTTTTCCATATCGTCCCAGTTTGTGATGATGCCGTGTTCGATGGGGTATTTCAAGGTAAGGATACCTCTCTTGGATTGGGCTTCATCACCGACGTAGCTGTCCTTTTGACCCATACCGACCATGACACCCTGTGGGGGAGAGAAAAAAATAAGGGATGAGAGCCCGACCCCAAAAAAGGAGAGTAGTGGCATTTGGGAGGAATTAAACGTACCTGGTGACGGGGTCTGCCGACAATGGATGGGAATACAGCTCGGGGGGCATCATCCCCGGCGAAACCGGCCTTGCACATGCCGGAGCCATTGTCGACTACCAACGCCGCAACATCATCGTCACACATGTTGATCTACTTTCTTTTGTTCTGGAACAGATAAATAACAAAAGACATTAAAAAACATCAAAATTTTCTAAAAAAAAGCACGCCCTACAATTTTTCCCCCCTGCTTTTATATCCTTCGCACCCCAAAGTCTGTTCGCGGATTTTATATTTTATTAAAATAAATTGAAATCCTCTAGTAAAGTTCTCTTAAAGTTTTTGAGATTCGATGCTTTTTCAAAATTTTACCGAAATTATTAATTGATCACTTCTCTTATAAACTTTAATTTATTTTTATAGATTTAAATACTTTAAATAAATATAATATTTCAACAATTTTTCTATATTCAGTTGAAGAATTTCAATTATTATACTTATATTACGCGTATTATACTTATATACGCCTTACTAGAAAGCGATTAGAAAAGATTTGACAGTATAAATTATTTAAAATAAAATTATTTTATGAACTTCACTAACCGGATTATGTTTTTAATTCAGTTTACTTTCAGTTGAATTAATCCGAATTTTAAATTAAGAAACTTATTTATTTTAATAATTATTTATAAAATTTTTTAATTCTCTCTTTTTTTCATTTATTTTCTATTAAGCTTCGCGATAAATTAAATTATATTTTATTTTTTTTGCTTTCCATCATTCAAACTCCGTTAAACGAAAAATTAATTTATTAACCGAAAGTAAAAATTCACGTAATTAAATGTTTCACTTAATTTCTCTAATATGAAAACCTTACTTCCGAAATATTACAGAACACTATTTCGTTGGTAGAAATAAAATTCAATGGATGCCCGCACACTGAGATGCACTTCACACTTTGTCAGAAACACTAATGTCGGTTGCGTGATTACCTACCCTGTATTCCAATGAAAAAGACTCCGGCTATGTTCGCCTCTAAGACTTGACAGTGAGTGAGGTCCTCGAAGTCTGGCGAACAGTCTATATCCCCTGGATGAGCCAAGGCGTCCCAAAAATATCTCCCTCCAAATAGGGCATTCCACAGTCCCTATTCTAAAGTCGCCCGACAGTCGACCAAAAAGCTCTGCGCGCGGTTTCCATCTTTTTTTTACAAATCCACAGCTAGAAGAGAAATTTTCATTTTTGACTCCCTTTCAGTTTTTCCGTTTGCCCTATAATTATTTAGTTTTTCAAATGCTGAATTATTTAGCATTCGATTATTAGTCATTATCAGTCATTATCTTTGTTATCACCATGTCGTTATCACTGCATTATGTAGGTCTTTTCCTGACCGTCATGATGTCAGGTTTTTAAATTCATTTTTAATTTTCTTTCAACGGAGAATACACTTACATTTCTGAGTTGCGTTAAAATAAAATTAAAATACAAATTAAGTATTCCTAAATATATTAACCGTTTTTCAAATAAGATACTTTACCTTTCTTTACGTCTATGCTTTTCAATTTTAACGGATTTCAATCGCTTTGATTGCAACTATTTATATATTTTTAAATTTCAAAATATATAATTCGTTTTAAATAAACAATGGCTGTCCAATTTAAAATTTTTTTGTTTAATTTATACTGGAGATTAATATATCTTTCACTTTGATTATGATCATTAAAACCAATAAATATTTTCCGTATTTCGGGTCGATGAATCTCAAAACTTGGGCTTATGCCTATGGTCTGAAAGCCGCCATGACAGTTCAGTTCAAATGGAATGACTGTTAATAAACAGAGTGGGAAAGTGCAGGCAACGCTCCCAAAGTCGATTTGTTTAGAAAGATTTATCGAGAGGGTAATAGTGTTTAGTATTAAATTACACAAGAACTGGAAACAGCTGGATTCACACCCTTTGTTAATAGTAAAAATTAGGACTTTCTACTGAAGTAATGGAGCGAAATCAGGGATTACTTCGGAAGGTCGCTCTAATGTTAAAAAGCATTATTTAAACAATTCTAATGAAGTTGAACTGATTAAGGGTTTTTACATAATTATAATTTGAATGAGAAAAAGTAGTGAAAGCCCACAAAATGCTGCTGTGAGAGGATTGTTTATTTCCCGACTAGCGGGAATTCGTAGAAGGGGTTTGAGGCCATGAAGGCTGACTGCTGTTCCAAATAAGGATTGTAGTCCTGTGACGACACATCAAAAGAGGGGGCGCCCCCACTCCTCTAAAACTGACTTTTCTCGTTCTCCCCTTTCTCTGTGGGAGGATGCTTCACATATTCTGAAAATTTTTCTTTAACCGGTCTCCCTTTTAAGTAAATCCTCTTGACTGTCCATGCTCTTCCTTATACAACAGCACTGCCTTCGCGTGACTGCTGAAAGACAGCGAATAACGACATCCCCCGATTCCTTTACAGATTTTCAAGGTCTTTTCTTGGCGTCCGTTGCTGCCGTTGTCGCTCTACTCTTTTTTACGTCGAGTCATTGGCAATTTTCACGAATTAAGTCAGCTTCTTTCTTCCGTCTCGTCTGCATCAGTCACGACTTTCTTTTATGCCCCCTTTGATTCTTCCTCGATGGGGATGATTTTCACATGTGAGTCACCCCTATTTAGGGGTTGCAAATTGCGGTCTCTAACAGAAATAATACGGCATCCGTGTAATGGAGCAGCGCAACGATTTTCGCGTTTATTTCTTTAATCTCAAAGTTCTTTTTTTAGTTTTTATATGCATGTGATACAGTACGGCTTATGGTGCAAGTGTTTTCAGTACAAAAAGAGGCTAATTACTCTTTTGTGCGTGATTTAATGAGTGCCCATTTTTCCTGAAATATATTTCAAAAAGAACAGGGTTTTGTGCAGCCTCAGTTTTTTAAAGAATGGAATTATTATACTTAAAACCATTCTTTCTGCTTATCGTGGTCACAAGGTGATAAGGTATCACAATGGTATCTAGGGTATCATTGTGATCATCCTCTTCAATAGTGGGTTTTGATGTGGCCGATGGAGATACGTATGAGAATAAAAATCAGAGGAGAAATAAAATCCAGAGTATTTACTTCATAGAAAGGTGAAACTGGAATGAAATGAAAATTTGAAAACATACAGAGAAAGATTGTAACTGTTTAAGCTCTTGACGTTGCCAGGGATGAGAAAAATAATTCAATGAGAGTTTAGCGATGACACTACTTAAAAAGAAGAAACTAAGAACAGTGGCAAAAGAAAAAAGGTCAAATCAACTAGAAGATTTTTTCAACTGTTGTAGCTCTTCAAACTTTGTTGTCGTTTTTCATTGTTTTAATGAGGACAAATATTTTAGTGAAAGCACCAATTTTTTTCTGGTTTCAACAATCATTAAAACGTCAGTACAAAACCTGAGTGTGGTTTAACAAAATGCTGTCAAAGATGACAAGGAACGCGGATCGGACAGAATATTGACAGACTTATCTTTATACAGAAGAGCACATGACTGGGAAACCTCAGTTAAGCATAATATTTTCGATGGCGATTCAGAGAGTAATGAGAGGAGCAGAAAACCACTTATAGATCGGTTTTAGCTTTTAGTAAGGTGCAGCCGATGCGGGGAAAGAGAAAAACAGTTGAAAGAAATAATTATGTAATTCACGATGGGTTTCTGAATCACTTCATATTTGGCCTCTGAATAATTTTGTCGCTTTCTATTTTAAAGCGCCCTCTCTATTAACGATTATAAAAATTTTTTTAAATGGCCACTCCCCTTTGCTCTTGTTCTCGTGATTTTCATTTCGGAGCTTTTTTCAGAGGGCAATTTCGCTGGCTCCGCCATATTCGCTTCGGTTAACCCATTTTCATCCTCAAGGAAAACGAACTCAACTCTGCCAAAGATAAAACGTTCTGGCAGCGCACAATAACTCTTTGAGCTTTTATGTAATTTAAATACACATCGTCGGCATATTTCCCAAATAGCATTCGTCTCTGAGATTGACAAAGCTTCAGCATTGAAAGACAGAGTGCTGTGAACCTGACATGGGCGAAGCATTCCGCCGACGGATACTGTGCTTTTGAGTTTATGCTTCATTCAGTTTCATGATCAGCAATATCAGAATGGTAGAACTTTCGGTTCTTCTCCTCATTATATATATTTCTTTCAAATGAGTTAAAAATGCCGCAGCTTTCGGCTAAAAAATTGCTTCGCTCATAACATAAACCCATTAGATAAAATTAGCCGAAGAATATAAAGAACTGATAAAATCAATATGGTCTATCCCCGGATCTTCAAAAACAAATAAGGGGTGTGAAATTCCTGGAATGTAAAGGGCGTACGAGAAAAAATTCTTCTGTTTCCTGAAATTTTGATTTCCCCAAAGAACTTTTATAATTAAAACATAACTGTACAGTTTTCATCAAACTCGGGATTAATTTGAGGGACCGCAACGTGGGAGATTTACGAGGGAAGAGACAGTTTCAGACTGTATCAGTCTATTCTTCGAAGACTGATGAAAGTATATTTACAGCACAAATATTTGCTGTCACATTTTCACAAATGTGAAAAATGAAGAAAACTCATTGAAATTATAAAAAAATTTAATTGAAAATCTGTACAATGAATGCAGACTGCAACAAATGTGAAATTTTCACAATTGTGAAAAATGAAGAAAACTCATTGAAATTATAAAAAAATTTAATTGAAAATCTGTACAATGAATGCAGACTGCAACAAAAAAGGAACTGAGCTACGCCGATTCAAAAACATAAACGGACGATTCGAAGTGAAAAAGCACTCTTTGGGTGTAAAAATAGAGTGAATAAAAAAAAAGAACTCCCACTCGAATTCTATCTTTCAAAAGCGTAGTTTCGCCGAGCACCGTTCGCATTCACTCCCAGCCCCAAATCCCATCGCTTTCTTTTATTATGTCCCGATTTTGCCTTCGAGATCTCGTCGTCGCCGAAGCTTCTCCTTTCGCCACTGCCCTCTTTCTCTCCTCCTTATTTTGCTTCTTCAACAAACCCCTCCTCACTCGCGTTTTGATCACTTCGGGAGGAATGGTGCTCGCCGTTGAATAACTTCTAACGCTGCCCGCGTACAGCATTCCCTCCGACTCATCCGATGACCCACACCCGGAAATCGAAATCCTCTGCAATTCTTCACGAGCGATGGCTTCTGAAAAGTCGTCCCCATGGTTCGAAACCTCTGATGGGGAAATCCCAATTACTCTCTCATCCCGGATGGAGTTGGACTTTTTTTCTCCCTTCACTGTTTCTTCCTCACAAGAGTAATATTCTTCATCCTCCTCGATTTCGTTCTCTTCCTCACTTTCGAGCCCTTCATTCATTAATTCTAGTTGCATTCCTTTTGTGAAGCCGCTGGCGGAGACTTCAGCATCTAATGTGTCTTCTCTTCTGCAATACCAAAATTCCCCAATATAAAATATAATCATCCGCTACACTATCTCAAAGAAAAACTTAAGTATCTACTAATAAATTGCTCCATTTGTAATAAAAATATGGGACAAAAAAATCAAGAATTTTCTTCTCTTAGTTGGCAGCATTGCAATTAGCCTTTAAGTCAACCTTAGTAGGTTTTTTAGGTTTTTTAAACAATCAACAAATTACGAGTCTCATTTTATAAAAAAAACCTACGTTACATCCAAAAAGGAGGGACTGAGGCTGCTTTCATAAGCGAAACGTCTGCGAAAGAAATCCCGAATGCAGTCAACATCTCTATTGAAGTACATTTCAGCCTCTGGATGCAATGTAGAAATCATTTGTGGAAAATCAATTATGACAGGTTTCCCATCATTATTGATGATGATGTTGAATTCATTAAAGTCGCCATGAATGACTCCTAGATTTCCGAACCTCACTATCAAATTCATTAGGTCATCATACAATTCTTCCACATTTTCAACCTCATGAACCTGACTCCTAGAATAATTAGCCCATAAATAAATTCACCTTCAGAATTAAAGGATTGTGGGAAAAATAAAGCAAAACTCACAATGGTTTTCCCAGTACGAGTTCCATGACGACACAGTGCCTATTAAAATCTATTGGACGGGGAACTGGTAAACCTCTTCCATACAGAGCTTTCATGTAAGCAAACTCTTTTGTTGCTGAAATTCTGGATAAATAGATCCAAGAAGCAGTCTTTCTGTGCTTGTGGTAGTCTCGTTTCTCTTTTATGTTTCTAAAGCAGGTTCTCCCTAACCTGGAAATTAAAAATGGTCACATTCACAATTACACCATAATTATTTAATTGTACCACGTTAAATACAAACCTGTGGAGTTTCAAACAATAGAAATTTTGATCAGCATCTGTCACCACATAAATATTTGATTCTTTACCAGTCCCTATTTGGTTACCAAAATGCTGTATTATGTTTCTGGCAGTGAGTGCCTTGAGTGCAAGGTAGTCATAGCCAGAATTAGTTAATCTATATCCATCATCTAAAAAAGAAATTTAATTCAGCACTTGGAAAACTCAATGAAAAAGAGAATGTATTAAAACTGGTTAATAAATCAGATAGTCAAGTTCTTCACAAAGTTAACATTCCTCAGTTGGAGGAAAAGAAACTGAGATCATCATTTTTATAAAATGAAAAAGTAAAAATGGAAACTTAAGGTAATATTGTACGTACAATGCTTTCCTCTTTCATAGGTTAGTAATTTATGTTTGCACAATTCCCTGAGGATTTTATGAACACCGCCGTGTTTTAAATTGGCGATGGATGCAATTAGAGGTCCAGGTACTAATTCATGATTTTTCATTCCCATTTCAACCTAAATAAAGAATAACATAAGAGCAGTTTAAATATATTTTGATGTTAAATGCTTTGCTCACAGACAAGAATTTTACTCACGGATGTTAACACCCGCATGTCCTCTTGGGTCATGTATCTTAATAATGTCACGTTCAACTTCCCCATTTTTTAAATTAAAAATGGCTCTGTAAATTCCTTAAAAGTTCATAAGGTAAATTATATATTACAAAACGTGTACAATCCAACATAACCTATTTAACCTCCGCATGATGTTAATTCAAGATGGGCCTCCTTAATTCATTTATTACCAACCTTCACTTTTCTTATTGAATCTACATTAATAAGGAAACGATAACACATTTAAGATTTTTCCTCAGTTTTACTAAGATCTTTAAAGATAGGAATTTTTCTATCTCATATATTATTTCTTACTTTTTTAAAGCATATTTTTCAAATTTCAAATCTTATGTTTTAGTTTTCATAATGTGGCTATACTGTGGCGGGAAAAATTTTGATTGCCAGAAAAAGTTACCAAAAGTTGTGGTTTCTCTTCCAAGAATAAAATTTCTAAGAAGTGTTTTGCTTTGATTTTTGCGTAAAAGAATATTTTTTTAATAAACAGAGATTAAGGACAGTAAGTAAAGAGTTATTAAATGAATTACTTATAAAATTTCTGGTTTTTTTCTCCCAAGTAATACAGGGCCAATTGAGGTTTGCTTTCCGTTAACGGAATAGCCGTTATTACATAACTTCTCTAGAGTTATGCTTTTCCAGAAGGATATTAAAAAACAATGTTCTCTAAAGAAAGTATAAGAAGGATGAGAATTGCTTCATTGAGTATTAATATCTCATGTTTATTAATTTGGATCCATTATGAACTTTAATTTTAATGTATTGCTTTTGTAATTTTTCCTGAATCACTAATGTATTTTTTGAAGATCCACAAAATCAGAACTGTATATTTTGAGGAAATTTATTGTTATACATTATAAGTACGTCATAAAATGCAATTTTAAAAATTGATTAAGTCTAATTTTAGCCATTGCTTTTTAAGATTTGCTCAAAATTTTCAAGTGCCTTCTTTGCTTCTACTGCCATTTGACCTTCTGGCAGTTCAATGGGTTCATAGCTCAATAATTTGTAAGCTTTTGATAAAATATCTCTGCGTTCCTAAAAGAAATTGAATTTTTTGTTTTGAATCAGTTTTAAAACATAATTTTATATCAGTTATTTACCAATAAATTTTCCTTCATGTGATGATGGTTGTCAATTAATGAGGCTCTTCTGTCTCTTTCTCTCAAAGCAAACTGGAGGTGATATAATATTAGTCCAACGAGACGATTTTCAGCTGGAATAAGTGTTCTTGTTAGTTGATACAAATCTCTGCAGGTTTTGATTGTCCACTGCAAATCATTTTCCTCTAAAGAGAGCAGAGCATTTGGCCATCCAAAAAAGTCCAGAAGAGCCAGTTTAATGTTGACCAGTAAGTGATGGTTTGGATGAAAATAATTTTCATATTTTTCAAGAAAGTCTTTACAAGATTTGGCATTCGTTCTATCCAAATGAGAGTAGTCAACAAAAACATTCTCCAATGCATTGATCTGAACATCATCCTTTGTTAATGTTCTTCCACATTTTTCACATTGTGAGATTATATCACTATCATTTTCGTTTGTATCAGTCACAGTGTTTATTAAATGACTCTCAAAATGCGGAAAATAGCAGCATTCACTGAAAAGTTAATTCTTTAATTAATATTATGAATTATCTGATTACTCAAACTATTTTAATTTCATTCATAAATGTGTGTTATTGGATTTAAATTTGTTTGAGGAAGTTAATTCTTGCCTGTTTAAACATTTGACAGAGTTAAAATGTGTTCCGAATTCTGTGGCGTCCAAACATCTTTGGCATCGACACTCAAAAAACTTTGTTTCCATCAAATGAGTCATTCGCATTTTCCTTCCCCAAAGTGGGTCTGTGTAACATATCGAGAGGTGATCCCCCGCTGAAATTTTCTCAGCAGCTCGAATGACAAGTTCCCCCGAACCGGTGAAGCTTTTCATGCAATTGGCTCTGCAGTTGTGCTCCAGAAAAGAAGCTTTTTCATATATGGCTATGTATTCGGGCTCTCTCAGCGGGACTTCGTGAGCATTTATCTAAAATTCGAAGAGTCATTTGAATTTCGAAGAACTTCTCCCAAAGTGGGGCAAAAAAAAAGAATCGAAGCAAACTTGGATTATTCCAGCCACTTTTAAAATTTCCTCGCTTGAGAATTCGAGAAAATTAAAAAATTTCGGAATGAATTGCGCTATAAACCGCTGGTCAGCGTTGTATTTTGTGGTTGACATTCGCTCTTGGCAGTGCGATTCAAGTTGCATTAGTTTGTTCCACAGCCCCGGTTGGGCTTTCTTCAGGTAGAGACATCTCAATACTGTTAGACATTGATAGCTGGGGTGAGGAAGATTCGGCTCAAAAGTGCTTATTTTCACCTGAAAAGTGTATCAGTTTAAATGCCAAAGCCCTGAGGAGAATTAAGGATATCTTTTGGAGCGAATCTGTTGTCAACTATCAATAGAAAAAGGATGTCAGCGATGTCGAAGCATACTTTTCCATTTTTGTGCCTGGAAGTAATTTCGCACTCCGGACGATGAGCAGCTGATTTTTCACAGGTTTCAGAACAAACAGGCCAACCACAGGTGGAGCAGTCTCTGGCGGTGTATTGTGATAAGAGACTGTGACATCCAAGACATACAGGAGGTGTCACTTGTGCAGGCCCCGCCACTATCGGTGGCTCTTTTATTATGATTTCCCCTTCTGGAATGGACCGGGTGGCCACCAAATGACGACCAAACTTCTCATCATTTACCACCTATAAATTAATTACATATGGAAGCCGAAAAAGCTAATTAAACAAAAGTATACGAAATGATCTGTAATGCTACCGAATTTCACAACTGCATTTGATTACCTTGTAGGAGAAGCACTTCAATTTGTGATTCTTCCAGTCCACTTTTTGGTGGTCTTTACAGCAGTAAGAAGCTCCAAAGCAACTTCCGCACTTCAGACGAGATGGTGCCTTGCAAACATTGCACATTGACTCGGCAGACATTTTGAAAGAAGACAACGTGTTTTAAGTGCACTGAATTTTCCCGTACTAATTTTTGGATATCGGCCAGAATTTCTGTATTGTGTTGAGGCCGGCGAAGACAGACGAAATGAAAGGATTTCTTTATGAGAATGTTAGTATTTTCATCACCGCTCTGAAAATTTTCATTTTTATGCTGTCTTAAGGAGTGAGTATAATCACTTACTGCTCCGCCGGTTCAAAGTACTGCTTTTTAAAGAGTACTGTTTTCCTCCTTGACAGCTTCATGAGTTGTCTAAAATCTTCCCACATCACTACTCTCGTTTAGGCTATTCTTAAACCTGAATTCCAATTCAGTTGAAAACTGTTTTTTCTAAAATTTCGATACCGCTCTGACATATTTTTCAATTTTTATTAATCTCAAAAAACTCTTCAGCGCCAAACAATTTAATGCGAATAATTAATAGTTATTTTTGAAAACATCCCAAATTAATAACGAACATTTGGCAGAAAAGATAAAAGGAAAAGCAAATAAATTTCTTTGGCTCTGTGAGTGAAATTTTAGTTGAAGATATTTATCATTGCTCCGAAGAGGTTTTCTTATCGAAAAATCCGAAAAAGTAAAGCAAAAAGCATTTTTTCCTTCCCTTCTCAGAGGACTTCCTTCCTGATCCATTTAAAAAGCTAAAGTAAAATTTCATGTATGTGAAGAATTTTCCACTGTACCTGAAGCATTCATTGATGTAAATAAAATAAATCGAGCAATCCAAAAAGAATCATCTCTGTATGTCACCTTTTTTTGGCAACTTTGCCTCATTCTTATCCGAATTTTTAAAGGATTTAAATTCGATGCGATTAGTGATATAATTCATATCAGTGCAAAGCAGCCGACTTTGGATTTTGGTGGGAAGAATATAAATGATCTCATTTTCTCAACGGAAAAGTAACGGATGTACTTTATTTCGGCCTATTCTGTCTATTTTTGATTAAAGCTTTCTGGTGAGTTAAATTTTTAAAATTTTTTGCGAAACAAATTTTAAATTGATAAATACATTTTTTAATTGATTTTTTCTTGGGATTGTTCAACTTAAACTGCTAATATTATCTCTCGGATTTACTTAAAAATTGATATTTATTTATCACCGTTAATATCACGTCTATGTTGAGCTTAGAGGTGTTTCCTCAATTTTATTCACAACCCCCATATTTAACTTATGCCAGGATGAATACTTGAATAACTGAATAATCTCTGGCAAGATGCAGTGGCACCAGACACTCTTGAAGTAAAGCACGGGGTTTTCATGTTGCCGATAATAGATAATTTAGGAACTTTAACATTTTACTCAGTAATGGGGACGGAAAAGGCGGAGTGTTCCGTTAAAAAGTCATACCCAATAGGGCCCGATGGCAAGCCTTTAAAACCGTGTTGTGCTTGTCCCGAAACTAAAAGAAATCGTGACGCCTGGTAATTATCAAAATCAGTAACGTTTATTGTTATATGATCAATGCTCTTTCAATGTTTTTTTTTCAGTATTATTGAAAAAGGCGAAGAAAATTGCTCGGATTTAATTGAAGCACACAAAGCCTGCATGAGAAGTCTGGGATTTAATATTTAAATTAATCTATTGAAAAGTAATTGAACTAGTCATGCTTTTACCGATATGAGACATTCTGTCACCTTAAGTCCATTGGCTCCAGTCTAAATGAAGTCGAGAATTATTGTGTAAATAAGTATTAAATTAAATTGACGATAAGCAGCGGTTTTAAAATGCTGTAGTATTATAAAATATAAATTGATTGAAATTATTGAATAAATTGTTTTGTTTTTAAAAATGTTTTGTTTTGATTGAATCAATTCTAGATCTTTTGAATATCCAAATAAATTTCAGTCAGCATTTTATTTCAAGAAGGTAAGCAAGTTTATCTATCATTACTTAATAGTAGTATTGATTTTTAATAAGCATTTTCAGTACTGATGTCACTTGAGTCTTAACACTGTTAACTGTAAAAAAAAAGTACATTCTGTATTGGTTGATTTTGCTTTTTAATGGAAACTTCTCTTGCTTTCATTGATACTCTAATGTTGTGTCATATTACATAAATCAATTTATATATATTTGAGTATTGTGAAGGGAATTATATATTTTTCTATACAAAACGTAGTAATCTGGTTTGGATTTCCAGAAGCAAGAGAAAGTAAAAGTATAGTATTCAATTAAAATTTTGTTGTATTTAGTAATATAATTACCAATATTGTTCATCATGTTTATAACCTTAACAAAATTTTTGGAGGAAGGAGAAATGAAATACAGACTGCCAAGTTATTGTTTATTTCTCACTGTGAGCTTCCAGTAGAAAGAAATATAACTTTATCTGGTTTTACAACTTTTTATAAAACATTTTGCTGTATATAACATTATTTCAACAATATTCATTTCCTTAAAAATAAAATAACAATGTAAAAACCTAAATATCGGAACACTATCCATTGAAGGCAGCTGACATACAAAGTGTTCATACAGGTGTTGATGAAACTGATCCCAGTATGTAAACCACAAATATCCTTCATTTGTTTGATCTGAATGCTTTAAGTGCCTTTAAAAAATTTCTTTATAATGGGGCAGTGTGGAGCAAATTAAGTAGTTTAGATATTGAAAAAAAAAAATTATGATAAATTTAAAAATCAGTGGAGAGCTGATGTTCTACTCTATTTCATGAAATTTTAGTTAATCTATAGATTTTCATAAATTAGCACTATTAATACTTTCAAAGGCAGATCAGCAGGGATAAAGAATTAAGGTTTGAACTCTGCTGGGTGTTTCTAATTACAGTAATGCTGCAAGCAACTAATTCTCATAAAAAACCGTCATGTGCGTCTACTTAAAAAATTGGTCCTCTTTGGCAGAGTAAAATACTATTCTTTTTGTTATTAATATACATTAATTAATTTACAAATCACGCACAGCCTGAAATAATGCCTTAACCTGCCGCGTCCCTAAAAGTCTTGGCTGCCTTTGTTTTAGATATGTTTTTAAATTTAAGTAAAAAGTTACAACTGAGAACAAAATCGCATTGGAAAGTTATTAAGACAAAAGTAATAAAAAGCAGATTTAACGGTTTTCTGGTTGTCTTGGAAGCACATAAACGATGTCCACTTTCCAATGTTTCTATTTTATATAAAAACGCCATTTTTGTGCGAGGCATTATTTCACACAGCTTTTCAAAAAGTTCTACAGACCGTTTTGGCTCGTGGTGTTTGTCCACAAAATAGCCTTAAGAGCCAAAAACTCCTTTCCCACTGCTTTAAAAAAATAAAACTAAGCTATTCTTCATAAATATTAAATAAGAAGCGAAGCCAAAATTTATAATCAAAGACTGAAATGCGAAGCAAACTTTAAAAAGCTATTTTCTCTTATACTCAAATCTAATACGAACCACAGATGGAACCTGAACCTTGAGTGAAACATTTTTTAACAGATTTCCAACCTCGAAATCGGCGTTCTCCGCCAGACAACCTTATTGAGACAGACGAAATAAATCTGAGCAATACAAATCAGGGACGGAAGAAGTTCGGGGCTTTCTGCTTTTATAGAAGAAACAACAAAGTCATTGAATAACCTCTTTAGATTAGGTACAGGTACAGTCAGTTTTTTCAAAAAAGCCGGTGAATCCGCGTTTAACACAAGGCAGATTCTTGAGATACCCAGTTTGAAAAGAGACTTTGAGGAGCTGCAACTTTACCAACATTAACTGCAGCAGCTTCGACAAATTTCTTTTTAAAATCAAAAAGCCCCGAATCAAATACAATCGAAAATTGACCAAAATTAAGCACGAATTCTAAGCCCTTCTCCTCTCAAAACGGTGCCTTATTTATTCGAAAGCCGCCATAATTATGTCCGTTCGGTGGGACTCTGCGGAGAAAACTTCCCCTTAGCGAAAGGGATGAATTATGCCTCATTCAAACGGACCTGTGCGAACAGAAACACTGAAACTCAATAAATCTCACGCGAGCAGACTTTTCCAACAACTCTTTATATCAACAATCAAAGGATACCACAAAGTACAGCAAATGCATGGTAACTTTAACATAGAGTCCAATTATTGCGGCTTTTACTACCATCACAGCAATCACTCCTAATGTATTCAAAACTTGTATTAAATTATGAACGATTTCGTTTTTACTTTTCACTTCGAATCTTTTCCTGTTTTTACTTCTCCAACAAATTTCATATTATTACTTTTGACTAAACTATTTTTTTTACAAATTATATTCTTGTTAAAAAGTATAAAAACGAAGAAATCCAAACTTAAGTTATTTTCAAATAAGTTAAATTTAAGTAAAAATTTAGCAAAAGCTGAGGTGAAAGTTATACTGCGTGCAGGTGAAGAGAAACATTCGCTGCTGCTTAGCCGCTCTGCTCAAGTGACCCGAGGTATCCTCGTCGAAAATAGCACTTTGCTTTCCTGAAAAACGAACCAGAGTTACATACAACAGGACGACGAATGGGTGCGACGCAGGTGACAGACCTGATATTCTTTTTCAGTGTCCATTATCCCCCGGACGGCAACCAGCTGATACTGTCGCGCTTTCATTCCGGAGAGGGTTCTTCTGATTAGTCTCATTCCTACTTGAGCTGTGGTAGTGTTCTTCAACTGAAGCATTTGCTCGGGGGTGTGACTCGGGTCGAACACTAACAGGGTCAAGTGTCCGTCCCGGAACTGCTCGATTCCAACGATGGTTCGACTATGCCCCTGATGCTGCAGGTACACGGGAGGTTTGAAGTCCTCCTGCTCTTGGAAATACTCCAACAGCCAGTTGAAGAGCTCCGGGTGCGAGCCGTTAGGACTTGTGGGACGATGAAAGTCCACCAACTGACACCTGGAAAGCAGAGGTTACAGCTCGTGACAATGCCACGCGATTGACGCATTGGAAGTATAATATTTACCTGATCCGCAGGGAAGACAAGACAGTGACGACTTCGGTGGCCCCGATCCATTTCCTGGTGTTGTGAAGTTTTCCTCCTAGCTGCTCGCACCCCTGGGTATCGAACCCTTGCCGCCATGCCCACTCTATGTGCTGTTGTAACTTTGAAATAGAAGGCGTCGAATTTCTGCACACGGTCTCGTTTCCTCCGGCTGAATTCGGCTTGCACAAGTGATCGTTATACCCAGTGTGGTATAGCAGCGATGAAATCAACATTTGGAGGTTTCTGAAATCAATTTCGTTTCACATAAAATTTAGATAAAAGAGGAATCGATGAGAGTGTAAGAACATAATAAAAATCAACACAACCTGCTGACCTGTAACCGCAGCCCCATCCCTTATCGCCGTACGTGGATGCGTAATGGTCGACTGCCGAGCAAGTAAGCGTTCTTTCCACATTGGGAGACGACTGGCTGATTGCTCTGATTTTGGGGATTAGGTCTTTCGTGCAGGAGCTCCCGTCGTCCACCCCCGAGTGCTCCGCCCATTTGAGTTCCGTTTGTCTTTCATAGAAGTCAGACACGGACATCTCTCCGGCGTACACCGCCTTCTGCATATTGGCCAAACTCTGCTCCTTGAAATTCCCCTGATTGTCCATCCCATACTGAGCCTGCAACATTTCAAACTCCCTCTGCTCTCTCTGCTTCCTCGATTCCTTCTCCCTCTTGTCGATCTCTTTGGCGAGCATCCGGTCCGAGGAGACATCGGGAGTGACCGGAGTCGCACTCATGAAGTGTTCTTCTATGTGGGCCGCCATTTCCTGATTGCTCTCGAATTGCGATCGGCTACAGATGGGACACCCTTCGACCCCGTTATCGAGACTGCCCGGGGTTGAGGACTGAAAGATAAAACAGGCGACTGAGCAGGCGGAGGTAATGAAGGCAGCGGGCTTTCGTCCTGGAAAGCTTACCTTAGCAGGGCTAAGAATGTCTCTGTGTTCCACGTTCACGTGGAATTCCACATCTTGAGATTCCCTGAAGCCTCGGCCGCAGATAGGGCATTTATACTGGTGGGACGGGCTGAGAGGTGAGGAGACGCTTCTCGTGGGGCTGTTCAAATCGAAATGACGTCTGTTGATGTGGTTTTCCAGTTCGGAGGGGCAGGTGCCCTTGTAGGCACATAACATGCATTCCAGCAGTTTTGGCGCAGCTGGGGCGTTGTGGCCCCGGAGGTTCAAATTAAGTTGCGTTCTAAGTGGGGAGCCTTGTGCTCCCGCACCACTACTGCAGGAAACAGCATTATTGTTGTTATTGTTGTTGATGTTACTATTAAAGTTTTTGTTATTGTCCGGGACGGCTTCTGGTTTGAGTTTTGACGTGTTTTCGAAACTTTCGTCGTCAAAAAACTGAAGGAATTCTCCTTCGGGCGTTAGGTAATCCAAATGAGCGGTGTTGACGTGGACGAGCAGTTCGTCGGGGGATACGTTGCTGAAGTCGCAGAAGGGGCAAGACGCGGCCCCATCCAGGTGGCAGCTGATGGTGTGTTCCCTCATCGACTCCTCGTTCAGTCCCTCCAATCCGCATATTTCACAGGTATAACTGAACTCGGGCATGTTGGCAGCCATCAGACACTATCTTCCTGCTCGGGACTTTGTTAGCTCTTGCCCATATCTGCGAGAGAACATTTTCATTTTCTTAGGCAATAATTAATTTTCAGTTTGTCGGATGCGCACACGACTCGGGCCGAAGATGTGAATTTGCCGGCGGACTGCAACATTGGTCGGAGTTTAACGAATTTGAATTTGTTGGTGGTTTGGAGCAACCGCGATATGAACTCGTGCTTTACGAGTTTGCTCACTTCGACAGTATCATTGAAAGATTCTAAACTGTCATACATCGAGTCGAGGGTTTCTTGGAAAGTTTGCTTGCAATCGAGGAGAACGCTAAGCTGAGGTAGTGACGGGAAAGAAGCCTTTAGAAGGGACGACAAAATGTTATAGGATATGATGGAAGTCGCAGAAGACCGCCGCCAGAGCTTCGTGTCAAAATATAAAGCTTCCCCCTCCCTTTCAGCGTAAGTTTCTATATCTGTCTCAACCGATCTGTCTCGAAGAGGGCTTTTTTGGTCCAGGCAGTCGCACCGCAGAATTTTCTCCTTGGGAATGCATTTGGGCACAACTTCTGACGAGTTCGAGGGGCAACAGTATGGTTTTTTCGGGGTCTTATCGAAAAGCTCAGTATAGGAAGCAAGGTCGGATGCGAAGTCTTCTCCCGACATTTCCAAGATCTCCTCGCTTTCTCTTCTTGTTTCCAAGCTTATCCGCCTTCCCGAAGCCAGTGCAAGCGCTTTTGTAAACCCAAGCACTGGGTTCTCATCCTTACAAAACGCCAACAACATCGCGGTGTAATTCGTTTGTATCTCGTCCACTTGATACATTTGGTACAACAGCTCCTTCGCCTTCTCCGTTTTTTCTACCTCGCTGTAGTGTTTCATAGCGCCTTCGAACCATAAGCTGACGCAATTGTATTTTTCTCGAGCGATGAGTTCAGTCGCGAGAGGGTCGTAGTCCCGGAAAGCCTGTCTCATGGACAGGATCTGGGTTTGGGTGGGCACAGGCAAATCTAGTGCGTAAATAATGAAATCCTTCCAGTTCACTACTTCCAAGTCCTGGTACAATTCATCCATTAGCATGGTTAAGTCATCCGGTTCGAGGTTTCTCCAAATCTCCGGGAAAATGTTTAAATTCTCCACTTCCGCCTTCATCATCCGCAGATCTTCAAATATGAACACGAGGGACTGCCTAACAATTTCTCCATTGGGAGCGACCTTTTGGAGCTTGCTAAACAACAGGAACAACTGCTCGACGCTGAAGCACAACTTGGCGTCATCGTCCACGGACAGATTGACGATTTCATCATTGTTCTGCGTCAAGATATCATCGACCTCAACGATAAACTCGTCCTCCTTCAGCACCAGTTTCGGAATGATAGGCACCTCTTCTTCGATGCCGCACCGGAATACCTTACAACACTCCGAAATGCTTTGGATCTCTTTCAGATATGAGTCAGTGATGTCTTCCGCGACAGAGGATATCACGTTTAAGATTGTTGTTAAGAATTCGTTCATTTCAAATATTCCGCGAGATAGAAGCAGCTGGGTTCTGAAAATAAACCTGGAGAGCTCATTTTCCAAGGCGGTGGTCCATTCGGCCACGAGGTTGTCACTCGTCGTGGGGATTTTCGTCTCAGAATTCTTCTTTGTGTTTTTTATGGGTTTGCTCGCATTCGGAGCAGGTCTGTCGCCTTTCTTTGCCTCCAATATGCAGGTCTCCACCATGTTTCGCACATCGTTCGACACCATTTGCACACTATCGATGAAGAAACTGTGAAAAGGTGTCATGCCGTCGTCCGGTAGGCTCAGATTTTTGAGGATTCCCGCTATAACCTCTGCAGCTCCCGTCAAGAAACTGCTTTCGGAACTTCTTTTCCTCCTGTCGCCCAGACTCCTCGTCTTGCCAAGTTTTTCCTGTGTCAGTTTGCTACTCTGCTCCGACAGCGACTTAATGCTCCGCTTATAATCGCTGTTTCTCGGGCTGTGCGAATTGCTCGACACGCTTTTTGTCGCATTGCTCACTATTGAGTATTTCCGATCCTGAATCTGCAGTTTGGGTACCACCACTTTCCCCAGGGGCTTTTCCTCAGGGATTTTCTGTTGGATAGACACGTAGTAGTCCATTATCACTTGGCAACTGTCCGTACATCGATCTATTTCCAGCTGCAGAGCTGACAGGAATGTGTTAACGAGAGTTGCCATTTCATCGGGGACCCACCCGTCTTGCGCCATGTTTGTTATTTCTGAGAGTGAGTCGGCTTTCCGTTTGTCAGCTAAACTCATCAGAGCTTGCTCAAGTTCCGACACTCGCACGTACAGTTCACATTTAATGTCGACGTCAGGACGAAGATCCTCGTCGATTTCATTGAACATGTCCTGGAAATCGCTCAAAACCTTTTGCTTCTCATCGGGTCTTTGAGTTAGACTTTTCACGGATTTCCTAAGGAAGCTGCTGTAGTTGATCACATTGGAGCGGTGAACCCGCAGGCAGAAGAACAGGTTTTTGAAATCTTCAATGTATACCGCTTCCATATTTTCCCAAAGGCTGGCGAGGGCCACTTGAAATTCCTCCAACTGCGGCCCAGACACCCATTCCCAGTTGGGGTCTCCCGGTTTCGGGGGTGCGGGCGGCCCTTCCGTGCCTTTCCCAAGGTAACTTAAATCTTCTTCGTGTTCCTCTTCCTCAACTGAAAGTTCAGATACGAACTCCGGCACCGGGGGCGGTTCTTTCGCCCCTTTTTTAATACCTCCCGCCGTTTCCTTTGGGTTTTTCTTTTTGGGTTCCCACTTCTCATTCAATTCCACCACGAAGTTGCCAAAAATTTCAATGGAAGTTTTGACGGTCAAACTGGCCTCCTCATCCACCACCGTCTTTCTCAATATCTCCTTCCCGAGGTCCTTCATCGCTTGAAAATTCAAGTTTTGATACTCCAATTCGACGAGAGTTTTTTGCTGGAAATAAAATTTCTCCATCGGGGAATTTTCTTCCAAATCCCGCGACCGGCGACGAGGAGTAGATGAAATTTTTTTTAATTTTATGAAAATGTCGAAATACGTTTTGGGTATTTCCGTTATCGCTGTACTGAGAATCTCCGGTTTCGGTACTAATTTGGACAGACGACTTTCGGCGAAATTGTCAGAAAGAAGAGGGTTGGCCCACTGGCCCCGATAACTGCACTCCTCTAAGTGCTCCTGAGAATCCCCTTCTTCCAAGACGGGAAGGGTTCGGAACCCAGTTAGAGAAAACTCCAGATCACTTGCCTGCGAATACACCATTGGATAGTTCAAAAGCACCCACCCGTCGTAGTCGTCCTGCTTCGAAATTACGTATGCGACGATTGCGGATATAATTACATGATCTGGCAAGGGGTCTCCAACCCCCAACGCTTCGAATGCTTGCTTTCCCACCTCCGCGTTATGGGACAGAAGAGGGTCGTCTTCTGGAATCATTCGGGGAGTTTGGGTTTGTTTATCTTGCATGTTAAACTCTTCTTCGGTGGGCAAATGTTTTTCCGAACTGTCGCCTTTCAGCAACTGAATCTTTTTCTTCACTTCCTTCTCCTTCACTTTGTTATTTTTCTCTTTCAGGACCTCTTCCGTAGCTTTTTGAAAGGTGATATCAATATCCCTGACGACCGATAATTCTTCTTTGTAGGCCGAAAGAACAAAATTGATGGCGTCGTCCACCTGCACGACGAGGATTCTGCAAGGGTCCATTAGGTCTCGAAGCATATTTGTGGGATTGTCATCATGAAGCCCGAGCACGACGGCTGTAGGTTTCATCGGCTTGACATCAACAGGAAGAGGAACGTTCGGATGTGGGTACTTTACAGCTAAAAGTTTGTGTACGATATAGCCGAGAACTAAATGTTTCACCTCCGACTCCGAGCCGTCAGGGAAAAGCAATTCCACCATCCAGGGACCCATCAGATGGAGGTAATCATTAAAGTCGCAGTCATCCAGTATACTCTGTCGTTCCATTTCTTCGTTTTTCAAACGCTCATATTGTTCGTTTTGATAGAAAAAGTCTGAATGGCGTCCTTCACCCTCGCATTCTCCTTCCTCGAGGAAATCTGCAGCCATTGGCAGATGACAATGAGAACCAGATTTCGCCTGATTCTCATTGTCGTAAAGTTCCTCAAAATGGTCGAGCAAATCAAAAATGGACAAGTCCTTAAAAAAAAGTTCCTTCATGTCTTTCATAAAGGCCTTTGGTATTTGGCAGGCAGTCACCATTCTGATCTCAGATATACGAATCGATATGTCCACTAAAGCCTCGCATATCTTCTGCACCTCAGCATTGATTTCCGCTTTCCTCCTTCGCGCCTTCTCATTGTAAAGCCTTCGATGGAGTTCAGATATTCTCTCTTTCTCGAACTCCTCGTCCTCCCACATCTCTCCTTTCATTTCCATATTCCTTAGAACTTCTTCGTCGAATTCTTTCTGACTCTGCTCTATTTTTAAGCACTCTATCTTCTTTCTGTTCTCCGCGAGAACCTTTTTCTGGTGTCTGACGAGGCACAGCTTGCTCGTCATTTGTTTCTCATATTGACTCTGCTTAAGGAGATTGGCGCACACAGTTTCTTCAAAGTCCCGATTCTGCCTATCGATAATCTCTTTCCACTGTTCGTCCATGAGAATGTGTTGCATTTTATGTTGGAAGCTCCTGGCGTAGACGTCCCCCTTTTTCCGCTGTTTGATGTTACTCACTATGTTTTTTGCTTCGGATATGCTCGGTGCTGGGCATGGCTGGGTTTCGTATAAAGTCTGCATTTCTTTCAATTGAGAGTAGTTAAGATTGGGGCTCTCCAGTACGTGTTTCTTCTCAAAGGCAGTGATGTTCCCCCTCATTTCGTCAGCCTCCATCTGTCGCTTATCGATAGGTATTGATGTGACATGTTTCGAAATAAGTGGACCAAGTTCTCGTTCTTTCTGAACCACTTTTCGAAATTTATCTTTAGTCTTTTTAATGTTTTCGACAATTTGTTGGCAATTTGCTTTGTGCCAGTCGATCATATCGCGCTTTTCAAGTAAGGGAGCTGCAAGTCTCGACACAGAATCGCCTGAGCCGCCCCTGACCATTCTCTCTGGAACCCAGTCTACCTTGAATTTTGAACAACTTTCCTCCGAAAACCTCCTTTCCTTCTGAGCAGAAAGATAATGCAACCTGTCTTTTCTTTCAAGGTTTAGATAAACAGCATAGAATAGAGAGATGGCAGCAGAACCTTCTCCACCTGCCATTTTCTGGAGAATGGTGTCATTATATGTGACTCCAATGTGTTTGAGCCAAGGCTTTAGCAGGATAAGATTATTGAGGCACTCATAATAATTCTGACTCTCTTTGACATTACTAAGTATATGTTTTGGTATAACGCCATAACCATACAACAGGTTGGCAAGCAATCTGCCATCCTTTGTGTTCAGACCAAACTTCTTGGGTGTCATATCAAGGAGAATTCCCAGGCGAGTGCCCAACCAATCTTGAATGATCTCTGGCATCTTCAACTTTTAAAAAGCTTTTAAGCAAGGATTTGAGTTTCACTGTGAGTTATTTTCATCTGAAATCTTGGGGAAGAATAAACATTAGGATAAATGCAAGGCAATTAAATGTTTTTGGTCTTTCCAATCTAGAGCAAAAAATAAAATTCAATAAAATCCACAATTGTTAAATTCAAAACTGGAAGCAGTATTTTATAAACTTGACAATTTAATTACTAATCATCAGGCATTTAAATGAAGATAGGGGGTTATATTTTTTTAACAAATAATAATTTTCTTAGTATTTAAGTATACTTTTGACAATAGTAAAAACTGGCAGGGGGAAAACAAAGGGATTCAAATTGGAAATGATATTCGGTTTAATCATCAAAATAAAAACGATACCTAAAATAAAAATTTTCAAGCCCGTATTTAAGGGTGATTTTGAATGAGAAGAATTAATTGCAAACCATGAATACGTACGTTGTTAAACGGGTGCACATTTAAACAAGGGCTATTGATCAATCTTGTTCACGCAAGTAAAGAAAACTTCAGTGATAAAACCCAAAATCACGTAAATTTGAATTAAAACAAGCAAAAGATTAGACATGGTTAATTTAACTAACGACTTTCGTCAAATTAGTGATGGTTCATACCTAAAACATTTACAATTTTTAAAACACATATCAGCATCTGAAAAGACGATAATATTAAACACCGCTTGTTATTATCATAAACAAACAAATAATAACGGAAATTCGGATTCTGCGTACTCATGCACGTGGCAGTAGAATTTCAACCGCCAAAAATATTTCAAACTCTTAAATTTTATATACTTTTTGAAGTGTTTTTCCATCAGACATTTAAATTATAAGCAAAATTTTATCTCAATCAAATTTAGTGTATTTGATTAGCAGCTAATTCTTATTTTTTAAAGAAATGTTTAAAATTAATGTAATTTTTGATTGTTTTTAACTTTTTTTAGCAAGTTTTCTTTATTTTTATTCTCAATTCTTGTTTTTATTGGTAATTTCGCACTCACCTGAGAATATGTTTTAGTTATTAAATTTTTTCCTAAAGTAACATCTTTATTTAACACTTTGTGGACCTCACAGAAATTAAGGAACAGAACTGAATGTTTCTTTAATATTTATAAAATTTCCCCATCTTTTTAAAGGAATATTTCAACTGATCTTTAAGGTTATGTGAATATTTAATCATGGAAAAGACTACTTTTAAAAATAATAAATAAAAAAAATTTATTCACATATTCAAATAACAACACGAAAGAAAAGTATAAAAAATTATCACACTGACGTGGTCATTTGCTCTATCACCTGAACATTCCTCGGAGTCCTATAGTAGTAATCATACCTCGCCAGGCCTTCAGGCACGCTCTTACAAGTTCTCAAACCTCTGCGACCGGGAAACCCGCCCGGTCTTAGGCATTCATATTGCATCAGGTACTCCGGTAGTCTTTCTTCTGAGATGTACCCCAACAGGGGAGGATCAGGAATGTCAAGGGTGGTCGCGAATGACACACTTTTTGGTAAATGACTTCTAAAATTAAGATGCCTAGCTGAAATCGGCGGACAAACGCAAATACTGGCTCTAGGGTTGTTATTGATTTGGGGAGGCAAAGGCACCGGTGGTATGTCGTCTTCCTTCGCAGGGGGCACTCCCACGAAATACATGAGAGCCGCTCCCAATATGGCGGAGAAAAAGGACAAGTAATAACCGACTTTCGGATGGCTTTGATTGATGTAACCTGAAAACATACAAAGGAAATCGCTGAATGACCTCATCCGAATCTTTACCATCGTTGCACTTACCGGTGATAGGAACTCCTAATAATACAGGAATAGCTTCGGCTCCTTGAACAAAGCCCCATGCTTTGGTGAAATGTCTCGCTCTGACTCTTTCCATTGTGAACATTTTGAGCGAGTAGAAGAATCCTCCGAGACATATCCCGTAGAGCCAAACAAAAAGCGCGTAGCCGTGGTAACCCTGAACGGTGCCCAAAGCCAAAAGAGATATACTAATCCCGATCATTGCAGCTTGACATAAATACTGTCTGGACACTAGGCAGTTTTCGCTGGGCCGGAGGACGATGAGTCCAAAGCCGACGCAGCCGAGGGCAGTGGCGAATCCCAAAAACGTTTCAAGCAGAACAAGAGTGCTATGCTCCAGTCCTTCCTTGTAACCCTGCAGAGCCTGCCACCAAAAACATTATGTTATTGCTCGCAAAGGAGAAACAGTCCAAGAAAGGTATTCATGCAATCACTTACAAGATAAAACACAGGTGTATAGATTCCAAATGCGGCAGTGCCTGAGGATAATAATAAAACTTGGACAGTTCGGATTTTCAGGAGAGAAAAATCCAAAAGGGGCGGTTTCTCGGTCTTCCTATGACCTTTTTTCTCTTTTATTTTCTTTTTTTGATTTTTTAAATGTACTATTGCTCTTCTTTGAGGATGATACAATGATGCTGATCTGTATAAGATTCCAAGGAAAAATGTTAAGGAGAGCATTCCAGTAATGGCTTGTAATCCTAAGCGCCATCCTAGCTTCCTGTCGAAAATGGTATTAAATTAGCATTTTTAACACTAAACTTCGTTTGATAAGAAAATTTTCTTTTACTTAGTAAGACTACTTAATTTTATTTTTTATTATAGATCGATAAATTAACAAAATGTCGCCTTAGAATTTCAGCAGTTTGAGAAAACACAAAAAGAAACAAAAAACTGACTTATCAATAAGCTTATAATGAAGATTGTTTAATTTAAATGCTTTTGAATAAATAATTTCACAAAAAATTGGCATTTATTAATTAATTTTAATTCCAGAACGACCGAAAATGGTACAATTGATCCCTGATTTTATTTTGTTTTCAGATAAAAATAGTGCTTAAACATTGAAATTATTAATTAAGTCACTCGTTTATTGTATTGTAATAATCGATACAGGTTGTCCACATTTCCCAAAAATTTGTTTCATATTTTTTATTTGCCCTTTTTTTTCTTTTTCGATGTAGAAAAAAGGCAACAGTGTATTGCCTAAGAAAGAAAGCTAAATAAAGTATTTAAAAAATATTAAAAATCAGAAAAAATAAAAAAATATAAAAAGTCACAGAGGGGTCAAAATGAACCATTTGGCCATTCTGATGTTGTTGATAGTGAAAGCTTTTTTGTTTTATCCAGGCGGCGCCCATTTATGGGATCATTAACACCATTATTTCTTCTCACTAAGTGTATAATCTAGCGATAGCTGTTCTGAATTAAAAGTACTATAATAACACCAACCCAACGGCTTCCTTGTAGAAGACAGAAATTAATGTGATGCCGATGCCAGCACCGGCCTGTGACACCATCTCAACGAACTCTCGCCGCTTCTTGAAGTAATGGCCCAACATGAGACTAGAAGTTTCTCTCACCATGCTCACTCCGATTCCCATCATAATTCCGTAGCTACAATCGGGGGTGAGGGAGAGAAAGCCAAAAAAAAAAAAAAAATTAAAGACGAACGATCGGTAAACGTGACAGGAAAATCTCTCTGGGAGTTTTCTCTCCAACTAATCAGAGACTTCTCCAAGAAACAATTTTTACCAGTTTGGGATTGGATTGTGAGTGGAATTTCCGAGAAGTGTTTGGCTTGGAATAAATCAAAGCTCTAGCCAGAATGGTTGAGATTGGATGCTTTAGGAGGACGTGGAAGGGGGAGTAAGAGGGAATTTTTTCAGTGTTGGGCTCACCTGAGCAATATTTGATGGAACTGATGAGCAAAAGACGTGAAGAGACATCCGAGGGCCATGACCAGGCCACCGAGAACGGCTGTTAACCTCGTTGATTTCCTCTTGCAAATGGCAACGACCAAAGGGGTGGTGAGCAGCGAGACGGCCAAAGAAAGTGGGCCTATCCACACTGTAACCGAAACAGATTAAATATTATAATAAAAAAAACTGCATTAACATTTATGTATTTGTGTTAATCGTGAAACTAAAGAAGAGAATATGTTTAGCTGAATTACTATGATTGCGGGACAAAAAGACAAAAATCTACGTGAGCTTGCGCAGAAAGTGGTCGACACTCACAAGGAAAAATTCCTCTACTTATTGCCTTTGAACTTTCTTTTTTTTTGTGGGGGGGGGAGGTCTTCAGTTTGGAGGGAAAATCTTTGGAAAAAGATTTAGAGATTTAAAATTTATTTTTAGTATTGTTTTCGTGGCTGTTTTCAAGGAAATAGGCTTTGATGTGTTTCTTCCGCTTTTTTTCTTCTCCTCACTTTCTTTTTCGAAAACTTCCGCTGCCAGCTAATAATTTCTCTTCGGTCGTTTTTTTGGTCGCCAGAAAATACGACTTTTTTTTATTTGTTTCCATTCATTTCTCTTTTCTTCTTTACCGCTCTTTTTTGTTTCAACCGATTAAACTTATCAAACGTACAACGTTTCTTCTTCCGTCTCTACTGCCTCCAGTGAATTCTCCCGTGTAAACAAATCCCACGCCAACAGTCAGACGCATTTACAATTATCGCTAACAAGACAATGGAACGCTTAATCACAATGCGGCATATCATTGTTACAAATAATTACTTCAGATTCATTCATGCCAACATCGTGCCTAAAATTACACCTGACAGAAATATTATAAATGGCTCTCATGATGGCAACTCCTAGCCGAAATTATGAATGATAATTCTGTCGAAAAATATTTCAATTACAACCTCACTCTTTCATTCTATTTTGACTCAGAGTGCACCCCTCTCGTCCCCCGTTTACCCCAAACTAACTGCTTACTGATTATTCTATTTGGGGGAAGATAAACTGACTTCCTTGACATGAAAAGGTATTCCGCATTTTCCAGTCACTCATTTTCGTCCTCCGTTTGAAATAAACATTATTGATCCCGCCCTTCTCTCCGTTTTATTCATCCATAAAACTCGCCCCATTCATTTCTCTGTAATTAAATATTTCATCAGAGCCGAAAGATCGAGTCAAAGAGCTAATTTTCCCTGAATCGTTGCAGCAAACCAATCAGCATTAGATATTAATGGAAAAATAACGAGTGACTATGCAGCTGTCTCTGCCGTTAGAAGAAGAGAAAAGGCAAACCACAGAATCGGGCTTTTGCAGGAAACTTTTTTATCGGTCTTACAACTTTTAGTAAATTGGTTCATTTTGCCATAGAAACCGTTCGATTGAAACAAAAGGGGAAAAGCGGTGCTTGAAAAGTAAACAATGAATGGCGCTCTTTGTATTAAATGAATATTGAATTGATTTTCAGTAGAATTCATTACAAAGTTTTCAAAAATTCTCATCAGGAAAAGTGAGCTTTTTTTTTGTTTTGTTTTTAGGGAATAAAAACGTATTAAACAGTCCCGAAATTATCTCTCTAGGGGGTGCAATTTGGCGAAGAGGTGAAAGGGTTTTTTCAAGCCGAATTATTATATTGTTATTCGGTGAAAATTTTTTCAAACGAATGTGCTCTTTGATTACAGCTGAAAAAGTTTTGAAAATAATTTTTAAATTGACGGAATTAAATTTTGGATTTAAAAAAATATAACGATAGCCGGTAAATGGAACAAATTTGGCTTTTAATCCATAAGATTAAATGACTTCTCAAATGTTTAACTGACAGTTAGTGTTCATTTTGGACGTACCATTTGACATTAAGAGATTATATTTCACATTTACGGACTATATTATATATTAATAATTTGGGCCGTTCTCTGACAGCAAAACAATAGAGCGTTCGTTTGTGCTCACTGATTGGCCATTCCTTATTTAAAATTTAATCACGCGAACCACTCGAAAATTCTGAATTCAACCCTTAATCTGCGAGTCTCTCAACCTAAATTCCTGAATATTTTTCTATCTTTTTACTCCTCTCTATCATTTTTACGTATGACATCTTTCAGATATTGTTAAAAATAATTGAGAACGCACACTATATTCCAAAAGACTTTTTAGAATTATATCTGTCGTTGCATATCACCGAAGAAACGTTATCTGCTGAAACGTCATGAATGAAAATACTGTTTTGTTCGCTCAAATTCCATTATGAGTCTATAGAATAAAATAGAATCGTTTTCTTGACGTACAGTTGAGGGTCAAAATTTAGGCGATTTGCTGAAATTCAGCGAACAGAGTGGTTGATGAAAAAATGAGCGGTTTCGGTAACAAACTGCCCATTTTTCGAACCTAAATTTGCCATTTTGAGAAGTTTGTGATTTATTGTATAAATACCCTTTTGTTCTTTGCAGTCTTTTTTTTCTCAACCAAATGGCGCTTAGTTTTGAAACAAATTTATTTTTGAATAAATGAAGCAAACAAATGACTGAATTAGTCCTAATTGTTTAAATTAACTGAAAAGAAAACTCAATATTATATAAAATGAGTCGAGGAGACCTTTTGGGGAAAAAATCTTGGAAACTTTAGCAAAGACGAAGATCATTTTACTTGCCTTTCATTCGGGAATAATTTTCCAGATTTAAATTTCAATCTTTTTCCTTCGTTTTTCCCTTCCTTCCGTTCTTCTCTTTCTTCTCATTTCCACGCTTCTTATTTTTGGCAGACTGTTTAATGGAAAAAACTTTTCCTCTTAAACTTTATTTTGATTACATTTTCCTCGTTCAGGTTCAACGGGAAGGAGTTTCGAAGGATGCCTCGTTAGAATCGATTTATTCCCTCCAAGTTTTGTCCTTTCCAGGTAGGTTTCTCATCGGTTTTTTATTCAAATTCAGGCTGATATTCAATATCCCTCAACCTCAAATCTTAATTACTCCGAATTATAATACACTCCACGAGCTAAGCAATTTTTAAGGCTTACTTTAAGCTTTTCGAAAAAATTAATTTTTTTTTAAATTGATGTCTTAAGATGGCAAAGGAAAAGCTTCAAAACTTCATTTTGTTAATCTGTGGAATTAACTCCCGTGAGTTTTTTCAGAATTTTTAAAGTGAAATTAAAAAATATTAGAAAAATGTTGGAAAAGCTAACGATAATTTAGACTTTTAAAAGCTGAGTACTTTTTTCGACTTTTCGCTTTATTATTCGCCCAAAGATGGGATAAAATTCTCGTGTATTTTGGAATCAGTTTGCAGGGGAGGGATAGGGAGGAAATACTGCCTCACAATAGGAAATAAGGGATCGTTAGTGCTCCGTTGGGGCGACTTAATTACACTTTTTTGATGTTTTTTTTTTAAACAAAAGGAATTAAAACATATTGCGTGCTGGATAATGTTGAGAATCCTCGGGTTGCAAATCCTTTCGCACACCTTCCACTTCCTCACCTTAGCCTTCTCTTTATTCCCTTATTATGCTAAAACCTCTCAATTCATTCTGAAAAGGGTTATCCCCAACCCTTAGCCCGTATTTCAACACACTTTTTCAGATGGTCAGCTCAGATAATAATAACCCTCTTCACGCTGTTCTTGAGCCTTCCATTTTCCATTATAATTTACTATACTTGAGCCCTCCGTTTCCAGATTATTATGTTTGCTGCGAAAACATAAGCTTCCCTAATTAGCTTTAGTTCCCCCAGTAGTCTCAATGGCCTTTTTTATTTTTCATTTCATCTTACGTTCCTGTTTTTTTCTTATTATTTTCCCTTTCTTTGATCAAAATTTAACGTAATTTAGATTTATAAATCCCTTTTTACGATTTGATCTTAACTTCTTCCTTGTTTTAAAACTTTATACATAACTGCATCTTTCATTTCTATCTTTTTCAAGAATTTTATGAATTAAAACACTTATTTTCCAAAACTTAAATGCAATTTTTCTCTCCCAAAAAGATGAGTTTATTTGGGATTTGAAAGAATAAATCTATTAGGGAATTGTAGTTTCGTAAACAAAAGAAAACTTATTTCAGTAATGAATATTTTTGCTTTGTATGACTTCTCAGATAATAAATCTATTTATCATTTTGAAATGTACAACCTTTTATCTGTGATTTGAAAAAAAAATTTTCCCAACCTTAACAAATCTTCATGTAATTTCTCACCAGTCAAAACCCTTTTGCATTCGAATGTAAATATCTCCTGTAAATACGGTCATTTCAAATCCCCATACTTACATGCAATTTGTTTCTAAATCCTTCAAATAACACCTCAGAGTTACGAACCGACGTAAATTTCGTCTCAAATAATCATTCCTTTATTCCCAAATCCTTCACCTCATTTATTTCTTTTTTAATGCATTTTAAATTTTTTTTACTGGAAAAGCCCGTCTTTCCTTTGTGAAGTGTTCTCTCCTACCCTTACTAACGAAATTATCAATTCTCTCAGTCCATGCCCAGCTCCTGAACGTATTCTAAGTATAAAATGCTGTTCACGCGGGTCGCGGGAATATTTTGAATCACGCGCCTTTTTGGGGGACGTGGGATCTGGCCACCGCCCGCTACGATCGGCGAAGGACATCGTCTTTGACGGAAGACCCGTCAATGTTTTCACTATTTTCCGAACGCGTTTCCCTTAATCTTTAACCGTTACAGTGTGTTAAAAGATTTTTGTCTCTAAAATATTTTGACGGGCAATTTAAAATTCGGAAACTCAACGACATTCAGCGAGGAAGAAACAGCCATTTTATGTAACCCTTTCTAAAGTTTCCCCAGTCCTAATTTTCTTCCTGCACATGGCTGAAGTTAATTGACATTCTGGGTAAGTAGCAGTAAATTAACAAAATTAAAAAACCGAGGCCTTTACAAATTGAATGCAGTCGTACCTGTATCCATCAATGCCTGATTGCCGATATGATGCAGAGTGTACAAATACAACAACCCAAAGGACAGCTGAAGTCCCGTCGTGAATAAATGAACGATAAATCCAGCTCCGCAAATGATCCACCCCCAGCCACCCTCGGGGTAGTAATGCTGTCTGATGGCAGTGGTGTCGACGTCCCTTCGCCTCAGAGCAGGCACATTTCTGTGAAGGCTGTGGAAATCTCTGTCGAGAATCACGGGGCAGCTGTCATCGTCCTCTGCGGGCATTCTTTGAAGCATTGAGTTCCGACATATTTCTGAAATAAAAAATCCGAATAATGTATTTTCTAAACAAAGGGTTGAAATATGCTCTGGAGAGTTTTTCTTTTTATCTTCAATACGGTCATGAATTATTCAATGCCAAAATCATTTTTCGGTTTTCTTTCACCCCTTTCCAGAACGGTTGTCTTCGTGATCTTAAATAAAAAAATACTTTTTTTAAATCCAAACGTTTGTTCCTCAACTGTATTAGGCCACAGTACACTAAACGTCATTCAACATTTCTACTGCTTTCATTTAGAAATCATTAGTCCTTAACTGAAAATGTAAATAAAAAATTTGAGAATTATTTCTTCTTCAGACTTGACATGGAAAACTTGTCGAGAAGAAAAGTCAAGAAATATTGGCTGAAAGAGAGGATGTTAAGGGTGGGAGAAGTCCTCAGGGGTGAAATTTTTATACGTCAGCACTTTAATGGGATGACTTTTCACACCAACTGATTTATTAAGCTTTCTGTTGTCTTTCGAACTTTTAAACTTTTTTATAAGGAGAAAGGTGATAATTTCAAGTACGCTTAGTTTAAATGGGATTTAAAGAACAGAAGGCTTTTCAACTTTTACTCTTTACTCTTCTTTCAAGTCGTTTCCACTTTTAATTTTTCCGACATTGTAATATTTTTTCGAAAGTTATCTTTATTTGTTAGCAGGTTTTATCTTACAATTTTTTTTATTAGATAGAAAAAAAATAGGAAACAGATTTTTGACTAGAATTCTTTCAGTCATTTCTTGTATAACGATTTTTTTTCATCGATAAACTTTGTCTTCCAAAAATTGGCCACTGTTGCCGGCTAATACACAGTTAATAAAAGAAAATTTGTTCCTTTTGCTCTCTTTTATGACTGCTGAAATCATTAATTCCAAAATAGGTCAAGTCGCAGTAGTATTAATATTTTTATGAATGACACACATTGTGCTGCTACGACTGCAAAAGTATCAAATAGAACCAATAAAATTTTATAGTAAATAAAGTAAATAAAAAAAACACTTAATAATAAATTGTTTAAAGTTTTTTAAATTTTTTGCACGTGATTTTAAAGATATTTCGATGAAAAAATCATTTTAAATAGTTATTATCTTTTTCTTACAATGCTTCACTGAATGATTACATTTTAAAAACTCTGATCAGTTACACAAAAAATTATTTATAATTAATCATAACATTACTCCAAAAAAAACGAAATCCTCCACGAATTTTAATATTAATTATAAATAAATTTTCGAAAAATTATGGAGAATAAATATAAAAAAAGCATCTTTAAAGAATTTTTCAGTTTAATGTTTACCGATCGCTCCACTGTATATTTCCAGTTTCATTTTATTAAGTAAACAAAAAGTCCGCGAAAACTGGAATTATAGAATACAAAAAACATATTTATTGCCGACACATAAAACTAATCTGCGAAGCTTTTTTGAATATAAATTAAGTTTTTATAATATTTAAGCTTTAAAAATACGAAAGAAAACTCGGAACTAATTTCCAACGTCCACGAAATCACCAATCTGCCCTTAGAATTATCATTGAAATATAATTTTTTTTATTTTTAAAGAGGGTAATCCAAGGGTTGGAAGATAACCTTTAACCTGAGGTGGAAGACCCGTCACGTTTCAACCCCCGGAGGCCAATATTCTGATAAAGGAGGGACATTACCGGGGATGATCCCCACGCTTTGAAATCACTGCACAGTTTCCATACTCAACTTTGCCTTTATCGCCTGCATTACTTCTTAATTTTAAATATTAAGCTTGCTGGAGGATTTTGTTACTCATGCCACAAGGGTTTTATTAATAAAAGTGTCTGCTGATAAATTAAGGGGTTCGCTTTAACCCTTTGCGGTCGTATAAATTTGGGGATGGGTATCGTACTGGTTGGAATTAATTTCTTTGGAAAGAGCAGGGATACATATACATAATATTCACTAATATTTAGTCATATTTTAAAGAGATAGAATATATAATTACTCCTAAATACAATTTAGAAAATATTCTTTTGTTTTGGTTAAATTTTTGTTATCTCCAATCGATGGAGAGAGTTGTGTATTAGTTGATGAAAGGGTTTAATAGAAATTGAGGAAAAGTTTAAACTGATATAGGAATGCATACAGTATAAGATTCGTATATATTCGTATAGTTCCTTGCTGTCGTGGCTGAGAGTATACATACGACCGCAATGGGTTAATCCTTTCATCAAAGCAGAAGAATACAACTCCGGTTTAAATTTAAAATATGCGGTTGCACTGCAAATATCTTCACTAACATTCTTAAATGTCTTTACCCTTTCAACTAACAACATCTTCCAATCAAAGAGACTGCAGTAATACCTGCGGCCTCACCAGATCCATGCAGGTACTTATGCCCAACACCATTAAGGTATCGCCCTCTCGGGAAAAAATCTCCAGTGAAGAAAGATGAGATTTGCTGCTTTTTGTGCCTTGTTTCCTTCTATCTATTCACAAAGCTCATCTCTTTCTCCGAAACCATATCTTCTTCTTTATGGTAAATTTTCATAATGGGGTTTCCCGACAAGATTTTCCCTTTTATGGATAGAGAAGGGGGTGAAAAATTTTATCTCACCATCCCAAACCAATTTTCTTTTTATTATAACGCAAATGAAAAATTATGATAATGATTTTCCGAAATTGCACTCACTTGTATGAAGGTCTGATTATTTTAGAAATTGAGAAAATGTTCGCGTGTTTGAGATCGTTATAAAAATGTGACATATCACAGGTGAGACACACTCCTTATGTTTTCAAATAGTTTCATTTGATTTTTGATAATACGTTCTCACAACCTTTTGAACTCATCCGCCTGCTGTTTAGACATTTTTCTTCTCTCCCATATTCAAAATTTATTTCACTTTTCTCCGAGTCGGAGCCTTTACTTTTCGACCCTCACATACTTCATTCGCCCCATTCCATTGATTATTATGTGCATAATTAATTAAATTCGGGCGTTCTCTTCCAGTTCATTCCCCCCCAGAGTTTCCACAAAAATGTTTTTAGTGCCTCCGGAGCGAATTAAAATTATCTTCCACTCTTCCGTGGGTTAGTGAGAGAAGATCTTTTCTTAAACATTTTTGGGGGAATGAAAAGAGTAGGGAACGAAGTGGAATTGCCCGAACAATAATCTATGAGATGCACTTTTTTGTTTACAAAAAAAGAAAGCTCACTCTTTCAACAGTTTAAGCCCAAATTTGGCCCACCGAGCCCTCCGGAGTGGCCCAGTGGCCCAAATAAAGTTCAGTTCATAATGATTCATAATTTATAATGAATATAAACTGGAAGTACCTTTTTTTTATCAACGAAAGTTTGATCCCCGTAAGAAAAAGGTTTCAGTTAAAAGGCTTAAACCCTTTGTACTCAAACATTAACTTTTGGTTTTAATTCCTCTTCCCCTCAGACACGCTTTGAAAACTCTTCTTGCTGACGGGCGGATTTAACGAAAAGCTTTCTGCAGAGAAAACTCAAAGGATAATGTGATTTTCGACGTGTGTTGCACTGTAAATTGTTACAACGAGCCTCGTTCAATGGAGGAAAATCGTATTTCAACTGAAAGCTCCAAAGGTGACGTGTAAAATTAGTAAAATCACAAGTTAAAGTTTTAAACAGAGCAGAAGTGGTGGCTTTTGTTAGTTCCGTTTGCGGAATGGAAATTCCAAAGTTCAAAGAAATTCCAACAAAAAAAAACAGTAATTAATTAGTATACTTTCGTGTTATATATTGAATATTATTGTCACATCGAGCAATGTTGCCAAATTTCCGGATTCGGTGAAACTCATTTATTTTTATTATAAATGAAGAATGAAAGGTCGATGTGCACACTTTTCACACTTCCCTAAATTCAACTCAGTTTTTCAAATTAAAAGCCTTTTTCGCTGTGTTCATAATAGAGGGAAGAAGATTAAAAATATGGAATGAATAACTCGTGAATAAAAATTTACTTACTTAAAGGAGTTAAAAAGGAGCATTTTCATAAAAAGAAAATTTTTGTTAAAAAGGTTTTTATATATTATTACCGGTAATGTAATTAGACAAAATTGAATTTAAAAATACTTGAAGCAACAGTGGAGTAACTTTAATTAAAATTTCTCCATCCTCTGTTTGCTCCTTTAAATTTTCCCGACCCCTGCCGCCTTCTGCCGCCTTCCTGGCCCAGGGAAGAATGTTTCGCATTTTTATGCTAAAAAATTTTAATCTTCTCTTTTAATCGTGGTTGTGCTTTGAACCGAAAGAGACGACGAAAATCGAAAGGACTTTCAACGTGACAGATTATTAAACAAGCAGTTTAGCACTTCGAATTAAACAAACGCAGTAAACTTGTCAATAACTTTTTCAGATGATTTCTCATTAGGATTTTCATTTATTTTTAATGGTTAAATAAACCCTAAATGAACAGAAAAGTGAATATACAATACAATACAATAAATACTTTATTTTGTCCTCGGGCATTAAAAATACAAAATACCAAATTTTTATAAAATTTGTAAAAGTTCTGAAATTTATTCAATTGTATTTTGCCTTTTGCTCTGCGAGATGGAGCATGTGGAATGAATGACTAGGAAATGACTAGAATCTTGTATAAGTTAATAAATAAATAACTATTAAAACAGGTAGTATTAGAGTTAGATGACAGATAAATAATTATTGATAGATAACAAGAAACGGTAAGGAATAAGTCTTAGTAATAAATAAGTAAAAAACAGGGAACAAAAACGATAAATGGCAAATACTGGGTTATTAACGATGAGAACAGGAGGCAAATAAAAATAAATAAAGAAAGATAACGAGTGTAATAAATGAATAAATAAACAGAAGTAGATAATAAACAGATAATAAGAAATAAAGAATAAATAACCAGAATTAGGATAACTAATTAAAAATTTACACATAATTAACAAAAAATAAGCAATGAGTAATAGATAGTAGTAAACACATAAGTAAATAGATTTAATACATAGAATAGAAAGCTTTTGATTTGCGATCTGAGAAAAGTGAATATTGTGGTTTAAGAATTCGAAATAAATTGTTGGGAAATGTCACCAGAAATAACCCGCAGTGCGCAGAAAAAGAAAGAGGTGTCATTTCATCCCTTAATCATCATAATTTTCATTATTAGGTTTTATCTCTTACTCGCTGAATGCTCCCCTTTTAAGATTTACAGCTGGAAAATTTTCATTTATATTAAACAAAGATTTTTTTGCCTTCATTTACATTTAAGTCTCAGTCCAAAACCGATAAGGGACTGAAGGAGAGTTTAAGTGCAGTAATCGACCGCACCCAAACTCTTCCGATAAACGATTTTAGTGTTTTTGTGAGTACTTAAAGTACATAAAATTTTCAATGTTTTCGGAACTCCTCCTTCTGCAAGAAAATGAAAAGCGCACAACTTTGACAACACTGACTCGAAGCCGACAGGTTAACATTTTAATTACAATCATATTAACTCTTCAACGTCGGCAAACTGACAGGTTATGTAGTTTAACAGAGGCTCGCACATTTTTTATACAACGGGATGATTGATCGACTCAAAGATTCGTCATAAGTGTAAAAGCGAAAAAGAATGTCGTAGCGGGTTTTCCCAATAAAAAATAGTTTCACCGGAAAAAATCTTAAACTTATTCGGAAATGTAAATAATATTTAACTTAATTTTTAATCAAATTAAGATTCAAAAATTAGCAATCCTACAGGAGTTTAATGCAATCATTTGCATACAACAATGCATTCATCTGTAGGTTTTATTTTTTATTATAATTTCTTTTTTTCAAAACAAAATCAACTGCCCAACTCTTAATAGAAAGTTTCCTTCGCTCTTTCGTTAAGTGACTTAAAAAAGGCTATATTTGCAATAACTTAATTAATTTATCTTAAAAAGCAGACGACCCTGAGAAAAGAATCCTCCAATTGGGAGAAAATTCTTCTAACGCTCCAAAGTGAACAATTACGTCCTCTACAATGCGACTCCTATTAATAATAATTTTTGACAATTAACTCAGCCCTCTTCTTTTATTATTTACGATAATTACTCTAGTCATATTGAAAACTTTCCGACGATCAGAGAGGAATATTCTAAGGGAAGAATAAACCGGGGTTTGCACTTTCTTTAAGTTGGCATCATTGTGTCGAAAGTTTTCGCTAAAGTTTCAACTGCGAACCGCTGACAAAGCGAAGCGCTCTTTTATTTAATGAAGGGCGGTTTCTCAGGTTGATTAAAAATTTATTTTCTCAACCCGCGAGAGCAGTTCTGCGCTCATATAAATCATTCTTTTCCAGAAGAAATGTTACCGCAGAAAAACATTTACACCACAATAAAAAAGAAATTTATAAAGTTTATTCTTTTCACATTAAAAAATGGGAAAAAAAGTGAAAACCCGGATTTGAATTTAAAATTTGCGCCCTTTCAGAACAAACTGAATTGAAAATTCTTATTGAAATTTTAATAAAAACATATTATATATTATTTATTATTATCATATTATAATAAATAATACAGTAGCGCTCAAAAGTATTTTGACAATACAAAATATAAATTTTTTTAATTAATTATTTCACTATAAGATTATATTATGTATTATTTAATTATCAGTACTATTAATAATATATTTGTCGCATTAAAATAACAAAATATGCAAAACATACATTTGTCTTAGTCTTCTGCTTTTTCTTTAATACTCCTACTTAGTTCTATTATTATTATAAACTCCTTGTTTCTTCCGTTATTTAATTAATATTATATTTATAAATGTTGTAAAGCATTTTAATGAAGTTTCACTTTGTAATTTCCACTCTTACGGGTGGAAAATGAAAAAGTTTGTATTGTCAAAATACTTTTGAGCGTTACTGTATACAGGGAAAAAGTTAACAATAAGTATATACAATATAAGTAAACAGCAAATACATATATAGAGAATAAATAGGCAACAAGTATATAATAAATAAATAAACACAAGTATATAGTAAATAAATAAATAACATTTTTTTCTTTCTTTTCTTTTATTTTTTTTTGTAATATTCTAAAACAAAAATGTGAGGATAAAATAAATGCATAGAAAAAAGTAACTAAATAAACAGATAAAAAATTTACAAATAAATACATAGAATAAAATAAAATAAAACTTTGAGCCATAAAAATCAAAAATAAGTAATAAAAAAATAAGTTTAAATAAAACTTTTCCATTGGTAAAAACTCATTAAAGTTTCTACCCCAATTTTATTGAGTTTTTCAAAATGTCGACCCAATTAAAAACTTAAAATTGGGTTCCATAGCCGAAGGGCACTTTCGAGGGGATAACAAAAAATAAAAAATAGAGAGCGGTGAGGAATCAAGAAAAGACAAGCAAATATCCAAAATGGCGAGGCAAACACACTACACACCAGACCAGTTTTCCTGTTTTCACGAAATATTCGTCACGGAGTTGTAATTTCGCTTTTCCCATTCCGCTGTTGACTGGAACCGGAGGTTGGAAAATCCTTTGGGAATGTAAAAAATGATCGGCCTCAGAGAAAATTGGACTATTGGCAACACTGCTCGTCCAACGCATTTTCAAATAGCCCTCCAGTCAACAGTTAAAGGTCTGGAACTTTCTAAACCGATGGAATTTTATGCCCTTCCGGGATTTTTCGGGGAAAAAAATCAATGTATTTTAATGATGTCGTAGGATTTTTCGGGGCGTTGCAGGCCGTGAAACGGGCGCTCTTCCTCACCCCCCCTTCTTTGACGTTTTAATGTCGTTAGCCGGCATTAATTGATTTTCATGGTCTCTGATTTAATCATCCATTTAGTCCTCCGATCGTGTCCTCGAGGTACCGTGAAATCTTTCCTGCCCGATGAAAGACGGGAAGGAATTCGCGACGTCAAAGGCTAATCAACCGTAATGTATCGCGGAGGCAGCGGCTTTGCCCTTCCATTTACACTTCGCAGAAACGACCATAATTCGATACCGAAATAATAAAGCAGAGTCTTAAAGTGGTCATAAATCATTTTGCCCGCGCATGAGTGTCAAAGCTTTCGAGTTTGGGTCGGGGGGGTGGGGGGGGGGGGTCGACCTCTGCTCAATTTTTATTTAAATGGAGGCACTTGTTCAATAAGCCAAGAAGACCTCGAAGACCTCCTCACTCTTTATTGTGAGAGAAGTTTATGGAACTTCTTGAATTTCTGCTTTTATTCTGGGCAATTACCCATTTCCAAAGTTAAAGTCTGATTTATTATTTTTTTTATCTTTTGAAGAACCAGAAAATACGCGGGTTCGACTCGAAAAGAAATTTTTCTTTTTTTTTCTATTTCCGGTTGAAGGAGAGAGAGAGTGAGAGAGACGGAAAGGATAGGGGAGACTAAAGGGCTTTGTAATCGTTTTTTTGTGAATTATATTTTGAATTAGCCCAATAAATTTTTATAATTGAATTTCTTTAAATGAAAAATGAAGAGAGACAATTTTTTTTTATTTCGGGAAATGTTTTCGAATTTGTTTTGAGCTCCCATAACGATTTGCTGATGTGACTGATTGTTTCTTCTCAATTTAAGTAGAATTTACGTCCGGAAAGATTTAAATGGTTCATTTCTACGTTTGGTGATTGTTACACAGACGCAGAAACTTCCTTCAGACGTCTTTAAAATGATAGTCATTAAGAACTTCGGGAAACTCTCTTTAAAAGAAAACCACTATCATAATTAAATTGGATGACTTCTTTAAAACCTTTTCTGAAAATCATAATGAGAAACCTGCTAAGCACCGAGGAAATCTCATCGCCATTAAAATAAACCAAAAACTTTTTGCTTTTCCGGCTTTTTATTTTCCAAAGGAAAACCTCAAACGGGCGAAAGGGGAGTGGGGGAACATTTCAAGAGAGCAGTTCCAGCGTTTCATTTCCAAAATCATTTGCAATTCTCATTCCACCAAAGCCCCCTTTCCTTCCGAATTTGCTTTCGGCCTTCCGGAAATTGGAGAACATTAATCAATCGAACTTGATCAAACACTTCATTAACCGTTAATTCATTTCGCGTTTTCATTTTCCTTTGGGACGAGAAGGTTGTTAGCAAGAAATTAGCTCGTTTGTTATGGTTGAGCATTGAAGAATATGTAATAAAAACTGTGCCGGGGAAATTCTACTGAGAACAAAAAAGGGGTGAAGAAATATTATACTCCCAATGCTCAGATATTTAAAATTGGCCACAATATTTCGTTGTTTTAGAACAGTGGTGCCCAACCTACGGCCCATGGGCCATATCCGGCCCGTGAAGGTGTTATATGTGGCCCGTTCTTTTATTCCTATATACTTTACTTTACTTTTCTTTAACCCGCTTTTCCGTTAGGGTCGCGGGGTTTTTGCGAAACATTTTGTTCGCTTGCAAAGCGCCTGAATGAACATGTCAGGTACTGTAGCGGGTGGCGAGTCCACTGACAGTACTTCACCGAGCTGTTCGCAGGTGAATGCAGGTGAAGGAGGCGGAATTTCGTAGTGTTTTGCCAGACTTTCCAGGCGCAACACCACGTTATTCCGTCCTCCCAGCAGTGGTCTAGGTACCTCGCAGTGCTGACCAATCATCTGCGAGGGAGAACGGCCTTAGAAAAATACCCACCGCCGCTGGGATTCGAACTCCGTCCGACGTCCCAGCGAGCAGGCGTTTAACACACTGAGCTAAGGCCGTGCTCTTTATTCCTATATTCACATTCGTATTTGGCGATTTTAGTCCATTTTTATTTTTAAATAAAGGGTTATTCTAATGTTAGAATAACTTCAATTTGAAATTCTTTATTACCTTTCGGGAAAATTTTAAATTTACGGTTACGCTTTCGAATCCATTCGGTCATAGAAGTCAAAAGGACTGCTTGCATAAAATGTTGTAAAAAGGGTAAAGCGGGAAAAAAGAGGTAAAGGCAATAGCCATGAAAGCAGGAACGTAGAGAAAAGAAGAAAATGAGAAGAAAGAGAGGAAGAGAAAAAAGGAAAAAGAGAAAAGGGGAAAATGAGAAGAGTAAAAACTAATTATAAAAATCCATAATTAATTTTTGCATACATTGTGCCACAAGAAATTACACCAAACTCAACTTTGGCCCGTACATTATCAAAGGTTGGCCATCACTGATTTAGAAGAAGTTTTTTAATATTTTTGAATGCCTATTTTTGGATAAAATCCGTGAGTCATTAACGTAGAGTTCATAAATCTCTTTCAGATCATAATGATGTTATCAAACAATTCATTAATTATTCAGCGTGCTTAATTAATCGTTATAAAAACCGATGAAATTTTAAATAACGCAAAAACCTATTGATGCGGCTATGAAAAAACCATCAGATTTTCGGTAATTGTCACAATATTTACATAAAGCATATCGATACTGAAAGTTTTCTTTTCGTCACATTGCTTCATTGTATATCCCGGAAAAGTTACAATACCGTAATGGGAGTTTACCCATTTCCTCACTGAATTTAAAAAAATTATTTTCATTTTTATTTCATATAAAACATTGCATGTGAAAATTTGATTTTTCATGCTTTTTTGAATTCGAAATCTCAGAGAGAATTTCATTTTTCGAACGCTTTTAGCCTTCATTCAATTTTTTTTCGCTTTGCATATAATCCTGTCACATGATTCAAGAGATAATATAAAAATACGAGGCCTCGGGGCAAACCATTCTGACGCCCTTATCTCTCATTTCAACCCTTCTGCTCCAAACTAAAATTCTCTTTTATTAACGGTAAGCAACTCAAGACGAGCCAATCAGGATTTTACCTTCCAGAAATTACGTCAATTGAGAGGCGAAGGGTTCGAACAAATATTAATCGAACAAAAATAAATAGGGAATTTCCAAGGTTTCTGACCACGAAAATGATTAAAGAGGAGGCGGGGCACCTTTCCTTCTCCTCCTTAGCACCGAATTGCTTCCTCCTCCCCATATCTCTATCTTTGACCTCATCATCCGAAAACCCTTCGTTTTGTTTTCGCTTCGACCAAACGGACAAAAGAAGCTGCCAAAGTTCCGACACGCGAACACCGTTAATGGTTTCTGATGGCGTTTAAGTCGGTTTCCTCTCTTCTCGCCTTCTCCTATCATTTATCACGCGAACAATGTTCCGATTAAAATTACGAGTCGGAAGGTGTTACTGGGTGGCGAGGCCAGACATGAGAGGAACAGTTTCGTGTCTCGCCAGCAATTAATGGTTATCTTGGTTGGTGCTGGTGAGAACAGGATTTCATTTTGGCGAGGAAATTCATCTTCTATCGAGTTATTCGGACATTCCGCGGAAATATTGCTTCTTATAGATTAGAAAATAAGCGGCGATAATATTTGAAAGAGATACTTCATACTGTAGCGCAGAAAGGGTGGTTTATATTATATATCAAACAACAGATGGATTTTAACCCTTAGCAGTCGTATGTATACTCTCAGCCACCACAACAAGGAACTATACGAATATATACGAATCTTATACTGTATCTTATACTTAACTTTTCCTCAATTTCTATTAAACCTTTTCATCAACTAATACAATTGGACATAACAAAATTTAATCTAAGAATTGCAAAGAATATTTTATAAATTGTCTTTAGGAGTCATTAGAGATTCTCTCTTGTTAAAATATGACTAAATATTAGTGAATATTATATGTATGTATCCCTGCTCTTTTCAAAGACATTAATGCCGACCAATAGATACCCATACCCAATTTTTATATGACCCGAAAGGGTTAAATGAGTCGACTTCTGCTGATAATTTACTTGAAAACCCATTCTTTTCCTTCCTAATTGTTCCGCCTAAAATTTTCGCTTCTATAATGAAAGTTTTAGTTCGAACAAAATAAAATATTACAATGTAAATTCAAAAGGCAAAAGATTCTCCCCGGGATGGTGAAAACTTGAGAAGCACTTAAAACTTTATATATAAATTAAATGACGACCTCAAAAAGAGAAACAAATCAAAATTCAAAAACAAATAAAATTATTCTCTTAGCCTTGTTTTACTAATCTCAGCTAAAGTATGAGCTTAAAGCCCGAAAATTTCTTAAAAACAATATGAGAGCAATTCCCTCACGGAAATTGGATTCCATTTTGCCCCAACAAACGGAAATGGGAGAGAGAATTTCATTTACCGCTTTTGTTTAAGCCGAAAAAGGCCAAAGATAACTCAATTGTTCCGCAGTTTTTTCCTTCGCTTAAAACAATTCATTGGCCAATTTTTATTTTTATTTTTTCCAATGGACCGAATGGAGGGAAAATTATCCGAAATGTATTTACACATCATTGAATATGTTTTATTCAAGCAATTTATTTCCCCTTCGCTCCTCCCAATAATTTCGATTTCAACGCTTTTTCACGTTTTTTATTTTTTTGAGAGGGATTTTCTTTTCCATCCACACGAAAAGTAACTCATAGGCTGACCAACTGTGAGCTTTTAGTGTGAATTTTCGAGGATGTTTTATAAAAACAAATTTCTCAGATAATATCTGAGGTAAAAAACTTTCGCAATTAATGAAGACTTTGTGGCCCCAGACATAATTTTCTTCTTCGGGAGCGGAATGAGCCATTGCATTTCTTTCCACTCCGTTCCCATATAAAAGAAAAATGGCTCTAAATAGATAAAGATAAAACCGTTTTATCAGCAAAACAATGCTCAAAGAGCCCAATCTTTTGAGAGATTTCCCTGTTGTTGATTCGAACACAAAAACACATTTTACCTCGTTACATAAACTACGAGAATATCCATTCGCGTGTGAAATGCGAGGTGATACACCAAAAGAGAAATGCGGTGCTTTAATTCCGCTCTTCACTTCTCCCTAATGTTATATATTCACCATTTTAATATGCAAACCAAACCGGTCGTGAAAATTTAAATTTTTTCCTTTCGAAAAACAATTTTCTTAGAATTTCTCTCGCAACTTTTTGAGAATACTCCAACATTTTTATTAAACATTGAGAAACGTTAGCGAGATAAATAAAGAATAACAAACATCGGAAACCGAAGTCCGGTGCCGTTACTTCCGTCCGTTTTCCTCCGAACAATTTCCAACACCTGCAGGAAAACCCAAATCTGTCTCTGCGGCGGCTTCTGCATTTTAAATTAGATTACAATGTTACGCTCTCTGCTCGCTTCCTCCATCAAAAAACAATTGCTACTTTTAAATGAAAAACAGATCTCATTAATTGAGGATCAACGAGCTGTAAACAGCTTTAAATTAGATTTTACAGATCATGGCGTCTGCTGTCGGCCGGAGGGACGAAGGCCTCGTTACCCTTGCGAAGGAATTTATTATTAATTCTGACGGCTTAAATCTTTCTCGATTTACAAAAAAAAGTAAAAAAATTATGTGTTGTATAATAGAACAGAGTGGGAAAGGGAAAATAAAAGCTGATGGGTTTTCTTTTTTGCTTTTAAAATTTCACAATCTCAATTGTCTAAGAAAATGTTGCCCGATTTTTTGATATGTGAAAAACCGAAAAGAAATGGCAGTTTATTCCATTTTGAAGTGATTCGGTTCAGGATTTCACGGAATTACACTCCCTATCAATTTCTCTATTCATCTCAAAGAAACCAAATCTCAGGTTCAATTTTTTTCAATTCCTACTGTATATAATCTCGTTCTTTTCTGAGAACGCCAGCTTTTTACTTCCGTACGATCTCTCTTATTTAGTTTTACGCATTCATTTTGGTTCATTCTCAATTAGTTTTAACGTAAAAGCCGTTGATGCATGGTAGGCCATTCCTGCTGCAGCAACAGCCGTTTCCGGTCGGACATGAAATGACTATCTTACCTGAAACAAAGCACAATTCAATCATAAACTTTTATGTTTTATGTTGGTCAATTTTTTATGACAAATGAAAAAGAAATAAAGCGCGAAAAACTGTAGGGAAATGAAAAATTTCTAAAGATTAATGAAAACCATAGAGGAAAAACACTCTCAGTATTTGAAACTTAACCCTTAACGGTCGTAAGTCACCTGTCAGTCACTTTGGCGCTGCAGTCGCACGTCACGTGGGAGGACCGAACCTATCATAATTCGGGTTTTATGTAATGCGAATTTAAGTATCAGTAACAGAACAATTGACTTCTTCACTGACATATCACTGTTTTTGCAATTAATTTTCAATATATTCATCCCAAAAATGAATAAAGAAAATAATAGAATAAAAGAGTTTCCTGACAGGATTCCTTTTACAAATACCAATGGCCAAATTCTTGAAAATGTGCACCAGCCTATGTTATTTCAAAAAAATTATTACTAACGAACTCTTAACGGAAATTATAACGCAGAAAACTCATAAGCGAACAAGCATATTCCAAAGAAAGAATTATAAATAACTGAAACCAGCTACGACCTAGTGGGAATCACGTAAGAAAAGCTACCGACCGATAAGGGTTAAAATACAATCTGTGGAAAAAAAGTAGAGGAAAAAATTAAGTGAAAAATGAACGTAAGGGAAAAAGAAACGAAGTGGAAGAATAAATAAAAAAGAATTGCAAAAGATAAGCTCTGGTTAAAAAAATCTAAGTTAAAGCAGAAGATATCAGAAAAGGTTTGAGGTCTATGGTCAGTCGGTTGACTTTGCGATGAGTGAGTTAATGGCGTCTTTATTTATGGGACTCTCAGGAGCCACCGATCAATCAGTGAAGCACCAAATAGCGTTATCATCTGCTTTTAAGAAGAGTCTGAACAGAGGTAGGTGTTCCTCCGGGGGCGCAGGAGGTAGCTGGCCTTTACAGAACTATTTTCCATGCAATTAAGAGCCTCTCGTAAATCAAACGAGTGAGTCGTGAGAAAGAAATGAGGTTTTTTTTGAGAATTCAAAGGAACCCGCGGATTTCAGTTTGAATACTCATAATGTAGTTTGCAAATTGGTTTGACGACCAAAGGAAAGTGTTTAATGTTTGAAAACTACGGACGGGTTGTAAATCTTATTAAATTATTACTGTGCATGTTGTTAATATACAAACACGCACACCAATAAAAACTTAATGAAGTCGTCCATGAATAAAAATTGGATCAAATCGAGACAATAAACACAAATATTTATTGAATTTAGTGAACAAAAAATATTAACGCATAATAATAAAAATAAATAAATGAAACAAACAAAACAATTAAATAATAAATAATATAATAACTTTATTTCACCACACTTTGGTGTGTTTAAAGTGGGTGACTTTTTACAAAATTACAATCACGAAAATTAATTATTAATTAATTACACATAAATATAATATAATATAATATTATATAAATGCAAGACTAAATTCCAAATATAAGTGCAAGAAGCCCAAAAAAATAAAAATTAATCATTGAAAGCAATTAAAAAAACAAATAAACCTCTAGTTCGAACCCACCGCCTGTTGACAGAAAGTTGAGGACATTCAAAGGTCAGAGTTCAGCCCCGCCTTTGTGTTAAGGGCCCTCTTCCTCCACTAAACGATACAATGCGCTCCTTCCTAACAATAAGCCAACCCGCTTATGCTATTTACGAGATTCATTATTCACTACGACCACTTCGGTTATCTCTGCCTTCGGTCGTTATACGTTCAACACAAATCGCGATATCCATATTTTTCATTCTGTTTCTCCCCATCCAAATTTATTAGACTACGCGGGCAGAAATGCAATGTAATTGTCTTCGGGCTCATTAGTATTCCGAGTGCGCATGCTCAGAGGGAGAAACGACTTTTACTTCTTAATTAGCTTTGACACGGGGCTGTTATTTGTATTTATCCTCACCAGAATCGAAGAGGTTTGAAATGATTTCATTTCAGTCTTTCGGAGGGGAGAAAACTGGAGAAATCAGGGGATGACATCTGGAGATTGAAAAGCTCGAGGGGGAGTATACACCAGTTTTTAAATACTTTTAATCCTTTCTTATAAAAAGTGATTCCCACAGAAGTCTCATATAATTGTGCAAACAAACGAGGACTAATTAACAAATTTCAGGGAATCAAAGCGTTATTTCCATCGGAGCAAAAAGGATCTGGAAATGATTTTAAGCAGGTAGAAAAATCACTCTTCTTCTAACCGAGAAGAAAACAGTTGATGGATTGCTGAAGAAGCAGAGCAGATGGTGCATCTTTCCTCCGTGTGAGCGATGAGGCTTAATGATGCGATTACACTGTGTTTCTTCAGAAAATCATTGAACAAAAGGACAAGTGGTCGACGACTGATAAACAATCGAATTTAAGAAATAAAAAAATAGGAAATAAAATTCAATTTACTAAAGAAATCTTGCACACGAAAACGAAAACAGGAGGGAAAAGAAGTATTGTGGAAATTTAAAAAATTAGTAAAATTAGATAAAAGAAAAAAATTAATATAAGAAGAATCGGAAAAAGTATAGTAAGAAAGTCTATAATAAAATCTTTCACAGTTATCTGACATCGAAGAATCATTGCAGAGGCAAAAAAACAAAACGGGGTCGAGCAGAAGAAGAAAAGAGACGAATGAATCCAAATCAGTATTTATACTGAATTAATTAGTTAAAAATAAAATTAAGAATAAATTTAAATAATTTGATAACTCGGTAAAATTATTCAAAATAATAAAAGTTCAAATAAATAAAGTGAGTTGAGGTCGTCCCGGTCTGCACCGGAGAGGAGAGAGAACAGTGGAGGGGTGAGAGATGCCCATATCCCAGCTTTTATTGCCTTGTTTTACGATCTAATCTATGTAAATAAATAAATTGTCTTTTATTGTTGCCACTGTGTTGATAATTTTATTACGTGCGGGTTGTACAGGGCGTAAATGCTGCAGCCAAAAGTTTGCTGTCACTTTTGCCAAGATAAAGAGTTGCTCCACCACTTTGAATCGCATTCATCACGTAGAAGAGGTGGTCTTTTTATTTGTTCGGGGGTTGGATGGGGGGATGAATGGATGAAAAAACCCCAAGGAGGAATTTGAATTCATAGGAAAATTTCAAACGACGGTGTGAGATCCCTACAACTGGATAAATCCTGCAGTTACAAGGAAGTCGTCTGTTTTACATCCCTTTTTCATCAGCCCTTAAACGTTCCGTGTCATGTATTAGAATGACTTTTTAAGGAGGAAAAAATTCCTATTCTTTCATTTCTTTTTTTTCAATTTTATCATAAAATCGAGCGCTAACTGAAAAAAACACCTATCGAACCCTTTCTGTGAAGTGTTCAGATCAATTTAACTGTTCTTAGAATATTTCTTTGAGAGGAACTCCAAAGTGAGTCTTTTTTATATAAACATGTCGTTTATATGCCATTTAATACACTAAATGTGGAGAAGGCAGTGGGACAATTTTTGGGAACCAGTATTTAATTGTCACTTAACTCCATCCTTTTCTCTAAATGGCAAGAGAGAGAAAATAAGGAGGAATTATAACGAAAGTGATGTCGAAGAAGGCTAATGTACCTATGGAACCATAAAATTAAGAAAAGTCAGCGGAGTATCAGACGATAAAAGAATTGGAAGAACACTAAAAAGTAAATTTTCCGCCGATGAAAAAGATAAGTCACATAAACTCAATCGGATTAGCGGACTTTATTTGTTTTTAGGCGCGACGTGTCGGCCGAAAAGAATTTGGGAAGTTCTAAATTTGTCGTGTCTCCAGGTCAAGGGCCCTCTTTAAATTTTTGGAAGTCGACTTGTAATGACCCCCCACTGACGATTGATTGATCCAAATTTTGGTTTTTGGCAGAGCTTTTCAAATTATTTCCCTTCTCTCTTTAACCTGTTTGAGTTTCTTAAGAATCTCCGCATTTCATCGATTGGTAGAGAGCCAACAGTAAATCGAAACGCTCTGTAAATGTCGAAATGAGATACCACTGTACCAACTTTAACCAATTACAGCTCAAAAAATGAACAATGCTCATATCAATGGCGAAATTTTGACATCCATTTTCCAAATAAAGGAAAAGTCTTAACCCTTTGCGGTCGTATGTCTATTCTCAGCCACCACAGCAAAGAACTATACGAATATATACGAATCTTATACTGTATGCATTCCTACATCAGTTATACTTTCCCTGAATTTCTATTATACCTTTTCATCAACTAATACACAACTCTCTCCATCGATTGGGGATAAATACATTGTAGAATTCCAAAGAATATATTATAAATTGTATTTAGGAGTAATTAGAGATTCTCTCTCGTTAAAATGTGACTAAATATTACTGAATATTAAGTATATGTATCCCTGCTCTTTCCAATGAAATTAATTCCGACCAATATATACCCATACACAAATTTTATACCACCGCAAAGGTTTAATATTCTTTCTAGTGGTTCTTTCCCGAGGTTGTAATATTTGCAAAACCGAGTTTAAACGTATTTCTCGCCAATTAAAACCCGGTTAATGTAAAGAAGAGTAAATTTCTGTACGTTTGAAAGAATTACTTTGCGTTTCTCAGTTTGAAAAAAGGATCCAAAAGTCATTACTCAGCGGATTCTCCAGGAAAGATTCCATCCGATTTTCCAGTAAGTATGCGAAATTTGAAAACTCATAAAAAGTGGACACACTGCCAATTCCATTGTGACGGATTAGAAAAGCTTCTGCTCACGGCGAAATGTGCATCAAATGCTGCGTGTGTAAATTCCCTGTGACAACTTCTCTTGAAATACGCCACTCGGACACGCACCAATTTTCAGATGCGGCATTTTCTGCTCACGGAGGACCCGAAAGTCGCACTGCAGACCTGAGAGCGAACATGCATATAATGTTCTCCATCACAAAAAAAGCCGCTCCTCTTTTTTATCTCCCAATTAATTAAGAGAAAATTTTTCTCAAAACATCATAAAAGTAAAACTCTGACGGACGTCTCGATTGATGAATAGACTTTTCGATCTTGTTCTCACAATATTAATTAAAAACAAGTTTGACACTTTTTTTTATCTGCCTCTGAAATCCTTCCGAATGAGGAAAACACATTCGACCGAATTAAAAAGGATATTTTTTTCCGTTAGAAATAATTTCAACCCTTAAATCTTAATTATTTCCTGAAGGTTTTTAGTCTGTTTAAAATATGGCCAACGAATTATGTTTTCTGCGGTTTTTGTTGTAAATCCCTCACTGATGTGGTTAATTAAAATTAATGCATTTATTAATTTTTTTTATTTAAAAATAGTGGAGATTTTTCTAAAGATACAAACTTATTTGAGAATTTTTTCACTTTGATGTTATAATTTTAGTTGTGTATTAATAAATAGATGGCATAAATTACAGATGTTTATAATTTGCTTAATTTCAACCATGAATAACCTAATGAGAAAATAATTGAAGTGGAGAATGGGAAAATTTCTTGCAAATCAGGTTGAGGTCGGGAGGTTTTTGGAATTAATTGCGAACAGACTGAGACACGGAAATCCTTTTAAATAAAATTGTACGAAACAAACAAAGAAAAGTAAAATTTAGTCGGAAAATACCCTCGAGAGTCTCATAACCCTTCCAACAGTGAGTTTAAATTTGTAAATATTTGTCATAGAGGCTAAAATTTATGAAATACAAATTAAGCCTTATTAGCGTCCTTTGGATACAAGAAGTTCCTTCGAGTCGTCGTCTGCTATTTTTTCCAATGTTTTCATAATTTCTCAAAACATTACTTATTTAATGGGCCAACTTCGCCATTCATTAAATTAACTTCAATTCAGTCTTAATTACACACTCAGGGCACTCTTTCAACCAACAAGAGTCAACTTTCCAAAAATTCACCCTTATTCAAGGCCACCACCCATCGTGAATTGTTTATCTCAAAAAAGAATCTTAAAATGGTCAGAAACTCACACGGTAAAGTGAGAATGCGCCTTTTCAAACCGGAAATAGCCTAAAAGCAAAAGCAGGCGAAGTACTAATTAATGCCGTAACCGGATATCCTCCGAACAGCTTTAAAAGCTTCGCATTTCAACCCCTCGGCCCTCTTCACAACATCTTCATTCAGAAGAACTTATAAGTCTTTTTCCAATGAAATGTCGATTCCTGAAATCCAATCTCGCCATTTAGACCCTTAAAACTCACTCAATGTCTGTTTCCATAGAATCATCTTTTCGCCCTCTCCACTAAGACAACTCCCATTGTACTCATCTCTCTGCCATTTGTGTGGTCACCTGTGGCCTCGAATTATACCAGAAAAGTCACGTTTCGCTTGACTCCGCATATTTTTTCATTTCCGTCCGCTCTCTTTCTTTGTTTGTTCAACTGCAATATTGCCTGTGAGGGTCAGCACAGGTAGACAAGAAGTTAGGAAACACACGTGACTCATTTATAAAAACCGGGCACAAACGACTCGACTGTTTATCGTCCTGAAAGCTGCCCACAAGAAATTCTGACGGGAAATCCTCAACGAATATCAGACTGAGAAGGAAAGTCAAAGAAAAGAAGGTGAGGTGGACAAAAGAGGAGTTTTTCTAAGCATCAATTTCCTTTACTTATCGGTCCAGTTTTGCAATTACTTCATTGATTTTCAATAATTCTTTCCTTCTTTTATATTTAACGAAGGCGGAGGGCGAAGTTAGTTAAAAACTCCTCTGAAATCAGGCGTTTAGTTTTCGGATACAGAAGACCTTCGTCTCTGTCTCTCCATGACACCTCTGTGAATACTTTCAGTGGACTCCACACCGCCCAGAAGATATGGGCTACATATCCAACTAGTAACATATTTTATGTTAACCCTTAGCGGTCGTATGTGTACTCTCAGCCACGACAGCAAGGAACTATACGAATATATACGAATCTTATACTGTATGCATTCCTATATCAGTTTAAACTTTTCCTCAATTTATATTAAACCTTTTCATCAACTAATACAATTGGAGGTAATAAAATTTAATCTAAGAATTCCAAAGAATATTTTGTAAATTGTATTTAGGAGTAATTAGAGATTGTCTCTTGTTAAAATATGACTAAATATTAGTGAATATTATGTATATGTATCCCTGCTTTTTCCAAACAAATTAATTCCGACCAATAGATACCCATACACAAATTTTATACGACCCCAAAGGGTTAAACCTAGGATCAGTAGTTAATCTAATGAATTTCACACCCAAATTCCATCAGAAGCACTCTGACTTTTTTGGACTGGATAAACTCACAGATTAATTCGAAAGAAATCACTTAAACAGAAGATTATAAATCAACGTTTGCCTGAAAATGGACCAAAAGATGAAAAATACTTTTTTAAAGCATTTAAATTTTTTTGAGATTAATATAATATAAATATATGATGTGAAAATCGGTGATGAACTGTACTTAGGGAACAGGAACTTATTTGTAATTGTACTGTAACTCCATGAAAGCGTTTTTGCAACATCAGAAAGTTATTTCGCTTATTCACCGTTTATTACTTAATATTTATCTATGGTAAATAAAAACCGCTTCAACAATATTTTCCCCCCAAATTTTATGTCCAAATGAAGTTTCTACTCAGTTCCTTTTAGGTCATAAATAATAGAAATCAAATTTTAATCTGAAACAAAATAAGACAAAACGTGTTTTGTCGGAGAAAGCCTAAAACCCTTAAATTTTGAGAAGTAATTTTTTTATATTTCGTTATTTCGAAATGAAACAATTTGTAAAATCGTTAAGCAATTCCCTGAACAATGTTAAGCCTTGTAAAGGGTGGGAATCAGTGGAACTCACATCCAATACGAACCATGTAATCTTTCACTTAGAAGGGCATTAATCACCGAAGGGCCAAAACGAAACGGGTTGTGTATTGCTCCGCCCCCCTCGAAATACAAACAAAGCCACTGATATAATCAACGCGAAGTCCCGGAGATGTTATTCAAAATTAAAAGGAAAAACGGAGGAAAAACAACATTTTCGGATCTTAATTGACGTTCCTCAGCAATCTCCAATTTATCTCGCATACGTCTTCACCATTATTTTTGCATTAGGAGAGATGATTAATTGGGACCGTTGCAATTTTAGCCCATTTCCAATTAATTCAATGCTTTTATGGCCGGGAGGTGTGACAGCCCGTTTCTCGGACCTCTGCCAACAATTACTCCTCTTTAGAGTGAAAATTCCCCTTTTGCGCCCTCAAAGGCAAAAACATTACACAAAGTGGGAATAATTCTAAGAAGAGCCTCGCGTCAATCACATCTGCTCATTTCTTTCCGCCTAAAGCTGGAAATTCATTTATAACCACAGTCAGGCATAAACATACAAGAAAATACGAGTGAAACGGTACTACAATACAAATTTAAGCAAAAAAATGAAAATATGGAAAGGAAAGAAAAAATTCAATTTGAAAGGTTCTGAAAGTAAACAAAAGAAAACTTCAATTTTTAATAACTGTATGCCCTTCTGAAAACCTTCGCATCCCTGCGGGGAAATCTTAAGTCTTTCCCACTAACCGCCATTGCCTTTTCTTGAGGGCGAATTGTCCGAGTTAATGGTCGGGCGAGCTTTCCCTGCTTACAGTTGACGGAATTTATCAACGGACTATCGTTGAAGGTTTATACTGTTGGGGGTGAGGGCGATTGGAATGGAAGTGAGGAGAAAAATTTCAATTGGGATTTCAAATTCAGTTCGCGTCTTTTCATCGATCACTGCCTCGGAATCTTCCTTTTCCCTCCATTTTTCTTAAAATGCTAAATAAGCCTTTTCAAGAGAGAGAACCTTTGTTTCGAATTATACAGGAAAGAGAGTGAGAATCGCCAGAGAACAATTTCGACAGTTGGCACCGATTTGCCTTTAAGAGGTCATCTTATTGGTTTTTCGAAAACAATGGCGAAGACTTTTAGACGATGACTGGAAAGAACGTTCATCTTTAAAAGAAGAAACCGTTTTTGGATAAAACTCGAACACGAAAATCCTGGCCTTCCTTTTTCAATTAATATTTTCATGAGAATCTTTGATGTGAAATTAATCACATAAGACTGTCATCAACGAGTTTTCATTACGCCTTACAAGGTGTTGGTAGGACTTTCAATTAATGTAATCTCCCAAAATATTCAAAACTCTTTAATGCGCTTTATAAATATTCCCATGAAAATTAGGCGCCTTTAGACAGTTGAGGGAGCTCCTTTGAAAACATCTATTTGCTATAGGAATTCTTTTTGAATTTAACCCTTTGCGGTGGTATAAAATTTGGGAATGGGTATTTATTGGTTCGAATTAATTTCTTTGGAAAGAGCAGGGATACATATACTTATTATTCACTAATGTTTAGTCATATTTTAACAAGAGAATCTATAATTACTCCTAAATAGAATTTATAAAATATTCTTTGGAATTCTACAATGTATCTGTTATGTCCAATCGATGGAGAGAGTTATATATTAGTTGATGAAAAGGTTTAATAGAAATTGAGGAAAAGTTTAAACTGATATAGGAATGCATACAGTATAAAATTCGTATATATTCGTATAGTTCCTTGCCACCACATCAAGGAGAGCAGACATACGACCGCTAAGGATTAAAACTTTTTTTTTACTTTTTTTTTGGAAATATCTTCCAACTTGCTTCCGTTTCTGTGCAGGAAATGCCAGTTTAAATAAAAGGAATGTTTGTATAAAATTTGTTGAGTTTAAGATAAAATAAAATAAATAACTAAAAACACTTAATGTATAAATGTATGTGTATCAAAAATAAATTATCTATATGTAAATAAAATAAATAAATGCATGTACATAAAAAGTAAACATGTAATGTAAATAAAAAATAAATATCTATATGTAAACAAAAAAAATAAAAAACATAAATAAATACTGTATCTATATATAAATAAAAAATTAGACATACGACCACAAAGGGTTAAAACCTAAACGACCAAAAATCAACTCTGCCTTTTGACTGCTTTAGAAGTTTTGTATGTTTTTTTCATTGTCTAACACATAAATTTAAATAATTATATCACTCATATTAATATATTTAGCAATACACAAGAGTAATATGATTGAATATTTATTATTATTATATTTTCTTAAAATTAAATATTTTCCTGTGATTATTTAATTTATTTAATGTCCGGTAGCGCAATTTCCGCCTCCACAAATGGGGAATTAAGTGCCTTCATACGCTTTTTAATTCGTTAATTTTCAATCCCACTTACGTTAAAAAGGCACACGTTAATTTAAGAATGTTGAAAACCATTCGGGCGGAGATATTAAAATTATTACCGTCCTCTGATGTCGTTACTCATCATAATGAAAACTAATCGTTATAAATTATTGAGCGGTGCAATTATTAACCATTAGTGTCTGACGTGAGAAAACGTTGGGGGCTCAAGGAAATACGTTGAAAGGAGCTTTCCCAGTGGGGACCGAACCAGAGAAAATTTGAAAGGGGTGAAATATGGCTTTCGTTACCTTCTCCATCGCCGTCATCTTTTTTCTCGAGCGTTTCCTCCCCCGAGTGAACATTTCACGAGATGAAGCAAAATCGTGAACAATTCCTTCACAATCCTTTGTAAATAATTGAGCAGTGAAATGTTGGACCATTCATTTTAATCCTTTGATTTTGTAGTTTTGAAACTCCTGCCAATTCTCGAAAGACACAAATTGGAAAGTGATGGAGGAATCAGTTGAAGGGTTGAAAATGGAGCTGACGAAGCTCGAAACCAACAGCAGAATGTTAAGGAAAAGATTATTTGTGTAAGGGAAACGGAAAGGGAAAAGCAAACCCAACCGAAAATATTCAAAAGACCAGACAAACAAACCTATGAAGTTGTCCGTATTTGTCTACAGCACATTTAAAAGCTCATTACGGAAGTCTCAAAGCACTCCAAACTTTTAAGATGTTATGAGCTCAATTCTCGGATTATTAACCTTCAGAACAAAGAGATTCCACAACAGCAGTTTCCCGAAACTGCACAACCGTTCGCAAAAAATTTTATATGGATTTTAAAGTACAGTTATGTCCGGAAATTCCAAAATTCCAGGAAATATTTATCTTTTAGAAGGGGAAAGGGTAGACATTTCAGCACTATTTTTCATTGTATTAATATTATTCTTTCTTTAAAAATCCACGTTATTCATGTTTTTCCAATTGAAAAGGTCACCGATTGATACAGGTTCGGTTTATGCGATGGGCGTCGCTTTATTTTCACAGCAATCATCATTATCACCTCAAATAAATTTGTTTACACTGTAACGATTGAGATTTGATGTTTTCCCGCGTTAATAAAAATGTTTTTACGGGTGAATGGGAGCGATTAGACTGTGTTCAATTATATTTCCTAATTGCCTGAAAGATATTTTGTATTTGACTCCACATTCCGATCCGTAAAAGTCTGAGTGATATAATCCTGTTTCAATGCGTTCTTTCACCGGAACTGGAAAGTAACCGTCGCCGAACTGTGGCCAAAGTAAAAACAAATCAAACGACTGCTTCAACAAAACGGACAATCCTCGAGGAAAAAAGAAAAAAGGAAATAATGAGATAATGCCCTATAGATTTTAACTAAATCGACGAGTATTGGGCAACACACGGCGAAAGACGATGCCAAATGCTCACGTGCACCACACGTGAGGTCCTCTATTTGGCCGGTTTTATACTGACTTTGATGATTATCATGTTAATTACAACAAATTGCTACAACTATCTTATTTTCTTCCTCAAGGGAACTTCCTTTAGACTTGAAAATAAATTCTACATCAACGTTTTCTACAAAACTCGAAGTATTAAAAACGATAGTTGCATCATAAATTGTTTGACTTTACAATAATGCGATTTGTATTCTATATTTGGACGTATATATTTTACTGTAACTGTAATATAACTGTTTATACTTTACTTAAAACTTTAATATAACTTTTGTATAACAATGCAATGTGAGATTTTTTGCTTTTTTCTAATTGTCTTTTAAGAGATTTAACGAAGTCAGAATTATTGCTTTGGCTTTTTTATTGTTAACCTTTGTGGTCGTATGTCTATTCTCAGCCACCACAGCAAGGAACCATACGAATACATACGAATCTTATACTGTATACATTCCTATATCAGTTTTAAACTTTTCCTGAGGGAACCTTTACTAATACGATATTCCATCGATTGGAGACAACGAAGAGGTATCGTCTTTTGAACGTAACAAAATCGACAACGTTCTGCAGATACAATTGTATTTAGGAGTAATTAGAGATTGTCTCTTGTTAAAATATTACTAAATAATAGTGAATATTATGTATATGTATCCCTGCTCTTTCCAAACAAATTAATTCCGACCAATAGATACCCACCCCAAATCTTATACCGCCGCAAAGGGTTAAACTATGATTTAAATTTTATTTTTTCATTAACAGTGCAGTCAAATTAGACAGTCAGGGTTGCATATATTCCTAGAAAGCTGAAACTTGGTGAAACTGTTCAGAGAAACCATCCTGAGTGGGTAAAATCGGCCCACAAAATTGGCCATGTTAAAAATACCCACCAAGTAATGTAAAATGGGTCATCCAACTTTTTGAATCATTATACCCAGAAAGGGTGGTTCTTAGTAAAAAAGGTACTCATGCATTTTTTGTAGAAAATTTTATCCTCTACAATTTTTGTCTGAGTTATTTTTACGATAGAACTCACCATTTTGCTGAAAACGGAGAAAAACTTTTTTTTTGACCTTTGACATCCCGACATTTTTTCCCCGAAATTGAATTTTTGAGGACTTTTGATATTTTACGTATAATTTAACTCTGAACAATTTCACAAAGTTTCAGCAGAACTAAAAGACAATCAAAAGTAGCAGACGAAAGGAATGGACTCTTCGTCAAAAGTAAACAAATATGATCTTTCGCTGCTCATCTATCACCATTAGTCATTTTCTCTCAAGGTTTTTATTTATGTTCGATGCTTTGGAATGACTTCTCTTCGCTGGGAAATGTCCCCTGGGAATTCTTTTCTGCTTTCGCATTTCATTTCCCGCCTCACAGTTCGTACAAGATGGAAGAACATCCGCAAAAAGAGAATCCCTAAAGTGGATCATTAAATTATTAATGAAAAAATGAGTGTCGACTCAGCTCGAAATGATTGTTTATAAGACCTAAAGCTCACAAAGACAAAGCTTATTATTTTTCTTTAATACTTTTTTATTATTTTAACCCTTTCGAGCACTCGAATTGAATTATTATCATTTGGGGGGAGTTTATTTGCCAAATTGAAACTTTTACCCCTAAAAAGCTTAAGTGTGTTTATCATTTCGATTTGATATTTAGCCAATTTCAGTTTGAATTTTTTGGTATTATTCTTTAAAAAAGGAAAAAGAGGTTTCCTTTAAGATTTCCTCCTTTCTTTTTCTGCTCTCCATTTTTACTTGAGAGAGAGAGGCCAAAGATAATCATTAATTTTGTTTTTCCGTTTCCAGGAAACGTTTGAAATTGATTGAGCTAATTGACATTTGAGCCGAACTCCCAAATTATGTGGTATATCTGAAAAATAGAAAATTTCTTTTTCCTGTATCAAATACAGAAGATCGATAATTTCTACGCTCTCTTTTCCCCAAAGGAGTCACACTGTCGAAACCTTTCCCGGAAAACCACTGACGCAATGATATCCGATCTGAATTTTCTATGTCTATGGTTTTAAAAGAAAAGATACGAATGAAAACAAATTAAGGGAAATGTCGTAAGCAACAATCAACAGTAAAATAAGTCTCCGAATGTCTTTGATAAATTTTTATGGAGCGTAAAACCAGCGGGTAACGGTTTATTAACATCTCCCTTCACTTCCGGGCGGAGAGGAAGGAAGGAGGAGAGGAAACGGACCTCAATAACCAAAGAGGCGCCAAACGAGGACTTTGATGCTTTATTTGAATTTCCCGGACTCAAAAATTTCGGATTCAGTTTCCGAATTTAAATGAGAATCCGGTTTGGGTTCCATTTTGAATGTTTTTCAAGGAAAGGCTGGGGAGAGCCGAGAATTCAATTAGGGAATTGTTATTGGATTTGGGGATTATTTTCATATTCACGAAAGAAATTACAGATGGGGTGGAGCCATTTGCCAAAATTTAAATTGACGCAAATTATGACGAATTATAAGTTTCTGACCAAGAAAGGGTTTTCGGTGATTCCCCAAGCAGAAATCTTCTTCATTTCCTCCCCTTTCTGCTCTTTATGCATTTGACAAGTCTCTGTTTCGGTCATTTTGAGTCTCCTCTTCTCAAATATCATCCCCAGCTGCAGAGGGATGCAAACAGTGAACCGAAAATCGAAAAGCTCCCGAACAAAAAGTAATTGCTTTCCATTGAGAACAACCCTTAATCCCTCCCTTTCTTCCCTTTCGCCGATTACGATTCAACGCCTCGACATTTCATGGCGCCGGTTTCTTGTAAAAACCCACAAAAATCGTCTGCGAGATAAAACCCCCCACAACCCCTCACCTACATTCTAATTAACCCCGCCTGGAAAAGCCTCATATTTGCCACCCTCTCTTCGGGAAAGGCCCCGAACTGCGGAGGGTGTGGAGAGGTATTCGGTTTCAGACGAAGGAAAAGCCTTTTTTGGCGGAGGGCGGGGGAGGATTGTTTGGCTTATCGGAAACATTTCCGAGCCAAATTCTCCAATTGATAATTTTTCATGAAACAAAAGGAAAATGATTTAGTGGCTGTCGTTCGGTGGAAAAGCGGTATTTGTCAACTTTTCCAGTTTGGGATTTCGATTTCTCGTGAGTGTATTTTATTATATGCCTGAAAGCTTTCTTTTCGAGTTCACTTTAGAATATCGGAGGCAAACTTTCCTCTGGTTCGGTGATCTTTGATGGAAAATATTTGAATAAAAAGATATGGAGAATTTCCATCAAAAGGGGAGTGAGAAAAAGATAAATTTCGCACCTCAGTTATTTTTCCGCGTTTTCGAGGAGCATTAAACGCTTCACCGGACTCAATTAAAATATGTATACTGAATCAGATATACCAAAACCCAAATATAAGTCTGACAGTTTAATTATCCGTAAAACAATAAAGTAAATTCTTTGTTTTTACGAGTTTTCTAAAGAAACCCGACTCGGTTCGCCTTCGGTGAATCCGACTTGGCAATTAAAATAAATAAACTATTATTTTAAATCTTTGTTTTAGTTATCTACATCTCTCGATTTTACTAAATTACAAAAGTGGTAATGAGCTCGCGGAGACGTATATCTGCATTTCTTTTGGAGGAACCTCTGACATTTTGTTTTTCCTCCGCAGCAAGAAAATTTCTTTTTATCGCACACAAAAAAATTTTTACGACCATAATTATAATGGAAAAAATGATATGATGTTGCTAAATAATAATAATGCAATAATGATAGGAGGAACAAAAGGAGATAGAAATAAAAAAAATTTACGGTTTGAAGTTACGCCCCTTCGAGCCTTCAAATTAGAGACTCGTGAAAAAATTAAATTTTTATTATAAGAGGAAGAAAAAGGGGAGTTGCGGATTTTGTTATGTCCCATTTTATACCGAAAACGTCTCTTGTGTGGAATGAAAGACGACACTTCGAACTGAATCTCAATTTTATATGTTTCCGTTGGAAAATAAAATTAAAATGCATGTATCGGCCTTTTGAAAGAATGAAATACTTTTGAAAGAGTTAATAAAACTGTGGTTTCGGGGCTGAAGAACCGTCTCTTCATTAGCGGAGGAATTTCCGGAATAATTCCAAAATATTTGAGGAATTTCTGACCGATTTCAATAAGAACTTGGTCTTGGATGATCCGAATATCGGATCAAATCCGCAGAAGCTCAGAGATTTTCGGTTGGATTCCCCCATCGACGTGTGGGTTTTTTGGAATATATACAAAACTCCTAAAACAATTATTGTATTCAGGACAGACAGACACTCAGATAGAATATCGGATTAATGCTTTATCTCGTTTCAATGGTTTTCAAAAGAGAGATTAACCCGTTAATCGGCTCCGTACGTTGCGAGTAGTGGTTCCTGTAGTGGCCACGTATTTGAAGCAGCTGGCGTATATATACGTATTATCCATTGTATAATTTTTTTATATTTTTATTATTTTAGGTTATGTTTATTACAGCTTATAAAAGTACAAAGGTAATGTATACACATTGAAGAGTAGAGAAAAAATGAACGACACTTTATGTATCTATTTCTTAAAGAGTTGAGTTTTGCAATGCTCCCACCCTCCCTCTATTACCAATATATAATCGTCTTACTTATTAAATAAACCAAGAAAAATCATTTGACGTATATATACGTCACAGCCGCTACAGTCTACAAGAGATCAACCGTATGTATACGGCATATCCGCTTAACGGGTTAAAAAAGTGCACTAAAAGACTGTAATTTAAAAAAATTTTTTTCTTTTAATTATTTTTCAACTTTTAAATCCTGAGTAGACAGGACTAAGAAGTTAAGCTGCAATTACAATTATAAATTAGTATGCAATTGGGCCAAAATCTCGTCGCATCAAGAAATGACAGCTGTGCTTATTTGATTCTTTTCTTAATTGTCAAATTTTATGTTAAAAAGCACTAGCAAATCAACAGTCAAACGCAAAAAATTTGGGAATTAAATAAAAGATTGTAAAAAAGGGATGATCAGACAATGAGATTATCAAAAAATTTGATAATAATGTGCGTCTATGGTCGAGTTTCAGGGGAATTTTTAATGAAGGGGAAATTAAAGGCAAAAGCCCCCAGGTTATATTAGGGACAGTTATCCAGAAAACCTCATAACCGCAGAGGGTCGAAAAGAAAGAAAAAGAAAGAAGGAGATTACAATAACTCCGGGAGCAAACGCTTAAAGGGAAACCAAGTACCGGTCTTCTTTCAGGTTAAATTACGCAATAAAAGGAGCTGAGAGCCGCTCTCTTCGTTTATTAATTAAAGGATTATTCCCTCTATGGAGAGGGAGGTGGTCGATCTAAGCCTTTGCAAAGCCCGCCCTTACCTTTACGAGGCTGAGAACTGCTCGTGCAGCTGTTGAGCGTCGCCGCACTTTGGATGCTGTTGTTCCGTCTGAAGGCCGCGTACCTCTCCCTGCACTGCGGGCAGCTGTCGCTGTCGTTGTAGGACAGCCCGCTGCTCATCGTCTGCACGCGGGGGTGTGCGTTGATAAAGTTTCTTCGGAAGCTGCCGAAATCCGACCATCGGGTGCAGACGGGAGGGGGAGGCGGGGGAGGGGACGGGGAAATGGGGGGCGACATGAAGGGGGAGACGGGGGACCGGTGGCCCTCCAGGGCGTCCTCCCCGCTAAAGTCACTCTCGCCCTCTCGACCTTCCGCCCTCTCTGCACTTTCACTCACCAACATGTCACTGCCTCACGTCAATCACAAACTCATTCTCATTTCCACTTCATTCTCATCCTTCCAACACTTCACTGATTAAGTGTAACTTTGAAAACACTCTTTCGTTTCTCGAAAAGGAAATCATTCGGCGTTTCTTCAAGTTTCCATCTTCAATCTGAAACACAATAAAAATAAATAAAAAAATTAGAGGTGATACAAAAATAATTTACAAAATAAAATTATTATAATATAATAATTCACCCTTATCTCGCCCGAGGGCATTAAGGGAGTATAAACAACAATCACAACTAAGTTATAATTTATGTATAGATCCAAAGATATAAAGGCACCAGATCAGCTATAACCTTTAAAGTAAATAAAATATGTAGAGTTAACAATTTAAATATGAAATTATAAGTTAAATGAATAAAATATTAAAAACATAGATTAAATAAATATTATAGTAAAATATAAATAAAATCTTAACAGTCAATAAGTTAAACATAAATTTAAAATATACATAATAAATATAATATAAATTAAATAAAAACATTAAATGTTAAATTAAATGTTAAATAAAAACATTAAAACGTTAAATAATATAAATTAAATAAATAACATAAAAAAGAAATAAATTAAAAACAATCATTAAATTAAATAAAAATTTTGTGAGTTAAAAAGACATAAAAACGGGGATATAATTATTTGTAAGGATGCAAAATATAAACAGCAAAAAAAATATAAAATAAAATACAATAAAGCAACTGCTTTAAATGTCTGCTTTACATACAGAAATAATGAGTGCTCCCTTCTCCTTGGGAATACATTACAAAGTATACTATTAAATTCATTTCGGCTTCTCGTTGAGAAGGAAAAAATAAGAGTAGTATAAAAAAATACAAAAACAGGTTTCTAAATTCTAATTATAAATTTCGTAATTCCAACTCAGTTTCGAATAATTCTAATTTAGAAAAAAATATTCAGGCAACCGTAGAATTATTTAACCTAAAACTAAAATTTCTCAAATATTTTAGTTTGTTTAATTACAGTTTAAACTGAGATATTATATTTAATTAGATTTTGAAGTATCAAATATCAAACTAATTAAAACAATTAAATAATATATGATCGCCCTCATCCCGAGAAAGGATTAAATGCCACTATCAAATGTATCCCTGGGGAAACCTGAGGAATTCTGGAGCAAATTTTTCAGCCCACCGGACTTCCAATAAGTTTTTTTCCAAAGAAAAAAATGATTAATAATTTGGAATGAAAATTAATTAAGGTAGAAAAGATATTAATAATAGGAAAATTAATATCAATATATCATATTTTTTGAAAGTTTAAAAAAAAGAGGGTTTTTTCTCATGAATAATCTTCCTTTCCTCCCATCAGAAAGAGAGAAAAGGGATGATAATCTTTTAGGATTGGATTTCTATTCCTCTCTTTTGAGGGTGACATCATCACCTTCCAAAATGAGGAGATAAATGAAAATAAAAGAATAAGAAAAGATAGTAATCGAATTTTGAATTATTTCCTCACATTTTGGGCAAAATAGTTGGAGGAATGAAATTGTTTAGGAAACTCTAAGGTTTCCCTGTCGCCCTCTTCGCCACTGAATGATTGCTTTATTTATTTTTTCATCTTCCCGCACCCCTTTTTCCGAATGCAATCCCAATAAAATGTCCTTTCCATCCCTTTTCTTTTTCCAATTTTCCTTCTGAGATTTTATCTCCCTCCCTTCCACCACCCCTTTCCCGATTTCCATCGGCTCTTTTCAATTAATATTTTTTTATCGGGAAACTTCTAAGCACACACGAACTCTTGTGGCTTTCATTCAATTTTATGTTTATCTTCCAAGAGGAAAAAGTTACAACCGGCCTATTTTTTCATGATCTGCGGGAAAATTTCCAAATTAAAAGAAGGTTTTTGGAAAAGCTACTTGTAAACACCGGGAAATAATCATTTTTTTTTTAGAAAGTTTTCGGAAAATTATAAGAAAGTTTCTGAATTGGCTTAGAATGGAGACAAGTTAATGTGCAAAAGCATTTTTTTCAGAAATTTTGACAGTATCTCCTTTTTAAATCGAGTAAAAGTCACAAATGACTCAAAATGGCGAATATAATACAGTATTAAGCGCTCAATCGTCTGCTAAACGACAAAATGGAGCTCGAAATTTAAAAATCTTATTCTGTATATCATTAAATTCAATGAAATTCCTGTCTTATTATTGATATGATTTAATTAAATTCATTTTCATTGTAATGTTTTGCTATTTATTCTCTGCATTAACCCTTTAACAACCGTTTAACTCCTCAAGATCAAGCCTCTAAGTGAAATCCTTAACAACCCTTTCGAGATTATCTGTGGGTCTACCATTAACTCCCGCCCTCGTGGCCGATATGAAAGAAATAGAGAGGAAAAATTTAAGAGGGGCAAAATGACCAAAATACATAAATTTCCCGTTTGCGATGACGGTGGGGAATATAGAAATTGAATTCCCATAAATTTTTATGGGTTTTCTTGGATTTTTCTTGAGGGAATTTTTCCCTTTGAAAAATTATCCTCCCTTTTCTCTCCCAGACAGGATATTGTCCCGTTAGCGGCTCTATTTTTCAAAATGATGAGGGCAGGAGGGGGTCTCCTTAGATTCTCTCCTTTATTTTTATTACTGCCCACCCGGAGATTATTATTTTTTATAACCACCACTTATTTTTTGCTATTGGTCATTTCGAACAGACAGAAAATTAGACAACAGTGGATAAATTTTGGATTAAAGGGTTAGGGGTTGTAAAATTAGTCAATCAATTCTCAAATATCTTTCCGCAGTTTTGTAGTATTAATGTTTTTGAGTAACTGAATTATTCTTTGTAAACAGATCTTTAAATTATTGTATTTAATTGGTGCAATATTTATGTAAAGGTATTATTTTTATCGGTTTCTCATTTTAATATGTTTTGATTAAGTTAACCCATTGAGTGCCAACTACGAGATACAGTATCTCATGGTGGAATTTTTGATACAGTAATTTCATCACAGGAATTTCATACAGTAACTTCATCACAAGAATTTCATGCAGTAATTTCGTGACAGGACTTTGATACAGTAATTTCACGACAGGAATTTCATACAGTAATTTCATCACAGGAATTTTATCCAATGACGCCAGTTACGAGTTGTTTTGTAGTGTTTTTTTTTTTTTAAATAAAATTGCAGAAAATACCATTACAATATTACTTAATACAATTATATTTCGTGTGTTCTTCAAAATAAAACCCCTCAGGGCAGCATACTCTAATTTGTTTGATACTCAATGGGTTAAAAAAGTTACTGTAAAATGCGACGTCCCTCCAAGAGTATAAAAGCGATCGAAATGAAGCTCTTCCCACTCAATTTTCTATTGTCTTTAAATAGTTATAACTCTAAAAGTAGTTGAAACCTGTCGCCCACCAACTGTAATCTCCTCTGGTCCTCCTTATCAAGGACCGACAGTTGCCAACTTTAACAACTTCTTATTCTCTAACATTCCTTTGAAGTTTTCTCTTCGGCTCTGACATTCTGGAGAGTCTTTGTTCCCTCATCCGCCCATCTGTTTATTTTATTATAATCTCTCATTATTTAATTTGAGTGGGTCCGCATTAAAATAAACTACAAAAAGATTCCCATAATGATTTTACCTCCCTTCGGACTGACAAAGTCGATTTCCTTTGAAAATCCGCATTAAATATTCCTTTTAGAGAATATTTACATTCGGAATATCTTTTTACCATTTTAAGTCAACAGACCCTCACTTTATCAAGGGGTCCATCATTTAATGATGAAAATCCACTGCCTCAGTTCCTAATCTCTACTCTAATTAACTCTTTGGTTCCCTCCCCCCACCCCCGGCTCTTTAATGATAACCCCTTCACTCATCGGAGACCTTTTTTCATTTACTATTTTTTTATGCATTCGATTAGTCTTTGATGATGAAAAAGCATTAAAAATAAAAGCTTTTAAGGGAATAATTGCGCAATCTTAATTTCTGCCCTTTCAGTTCTTCGTAGAGTTGAGTGGTGAGGGATGAAAAAAAGAACCCCCAATTTAGTATTTTTAGGACGAAAGGGTGAATTCATGCAAATGACCTTCGGTTTGGTATCTTAAAAAGGTGAACTTTGGCATTGAGGGGTAATGAATTTAAGTGCACCCCTAAAAGAGAAATTGCGATAGTTAATGTTTCGATGAAAAAACAACCAACGAAAAGTCTGATTTATTGGAAACCAAATACAAACCGACACAGAAAATAATTTAATTCTTTGACTGATCAATGATCAAAAGCTCATCGGTTTCTCCAACAGAATTTTTTATGATCTCATTTCCGGTTACTTTTTTCCGAATGCACTAAAAGTTTCCATAATATAATTTATTTATTTATTTTTTTTAAAGCATTTTACAACCTCAATTGTGTTCCGATTTATCGCCGAACTTATAAAAGTAGTAAAAAACTTGAAATCGTTATTGTTTTGTCTAAATTAAATATTCATTACGGTTTTCGACTGGGGATGCATTTTGTTTTTGAATTTTCCACATTACGTTCAAAAGTCGATTTCGCCAAAACTTTTCTAAAAATGTTTCGCTAATCTCGGTTTTATAGTTAATGTTTTCATAATGGACTAAACCGGTAATAGCTCAATAAATAAAGCAGTAAAAACTTTTTTCCAAAAGCCCGGAAGTAAAAATGTCGCTCCCGGTTTAATAACTTTACCCGAAAACTTCCCTAAATTAACAGTGAGTGCCCTCTCAACTGTTGCTGACATAGTTCATCCGCTTTTTACAACATTTTTAACTTAAAAATAAATTTTTATTGTGTTTATTTTTAGGCTTTCTCTTCTCCTTTTCGGTTTTGCACCTTTATTTTGTATGTTCCGCTCTCCCCCACGACAGATTTGCAATTTGCGCCCTCAAAAACAGTCTCTGTATGTGAAAACCCGTAAATGCCCTCCTCTGCAATCCTTTGGGGTTGACTGACTTCGCCATTGAACTCAAAAGAACAATGAGCTCTTTATTTTAATTTTGTAAAATCCTTTCTTGGACTTGACGATGTAATTAAAATAAAAAGAGACTCTGCTTTTGATGCTTTTCCCATTGAATAAGAGAATAATTTTATACTTGGCCGGTGAGATGGGAATTAGATAAGGGAAGCGTTAAGAATGTCTTTCGATTCAGCGCTGATTTGCTGATTAAGTGATGAGAACATTTTTAAACATTTTCATAAATTAAACACAGCAACAGTGTGGGTTACTTTCGGCGTGGACACACTCATAATGGAGAGAAATAATCTAAAAAGGAGAGAGAAACCCGATGAGTACATTTTTTTATTAATTTATGTCGTCGTAGTGATAATTAAAAAAATGGGCGGAGTTCTTAAGCGGTTTGTGTTGAAATTGTAATCATTCGAGGGAGCGGTCTTATTATTTCTAAAAATATGACGAGAATATGTTTATTTGTTTATATTTATGTATAACAACTGTCCGCGTTAACACATCAATAACTCCCAAAGTAAATTATTAAAAAAAAACTGAGTTAAATTTAATAGTTTAACACTTTAAATTAACAACTGATTAAACTGACATTCCCTTATCTGTAATCGTTCATTAGCGAAAGATTTTAATTAATCCCATATCGCCTATAATGCGAATGCAAAAGGGTTAAACTCTAAATCAATTAAAAATGCTTCGATCTGTTAATTGATGGTAAAAACACAATTAATGATAAAAATAATTAATAAAAAATGGATATTTTTACCAAAAGACGAACACTGTATCGCATAAGGAGATAACCCATTGGCGCATTTGCATGCATCAAAGGTGAAAATGGGCGCCCACGTCTTTTCACGGATCACCTATCTTCATTATGCTAATTAGGCTCCTCTCTTTGTTCTCCTCCCGCCCCGAGAGTTCATTCGGATGCGAGACAACAAACCCTTTGCCCGAAGTATCAAAAATTCATATTTATACAAATTTTCGCATAACTTTTTAAAATAATGATTGGCAGTTTAGCATAAATTTCTGAATTGGAAATGTAAAACGGAATTATTTGTAGTTTTTCGGAGGAAAAAATCTTAATATGAATATATTTTTGGAAAAAATCTGTAATTAAGGAATTTAATTGGTACTATTACTAAAATACTACTGCTGTTGTATATAATTTCTGTATATAAATATAAGATACTATTGTAAATTTTTTTTTTTAATTTTAAAATTAGTATTTCATAGATTAGTATATTAATAATTTTTACATTTTAGTAATTAATGTAATTTTTTATATAATTTTATTAGTATAGTTTAGTAATTATTTTAACCCTTAGGTCGTATGTCTACTCTCAGTCACCACAGCAAGCAACTGTACGAATAATATACTGTACGAATCTTATACTGTATGCATTCCTATATCAGTTTATATTTTTTTAAGAGAACCTCAATGCCTGAAGAACCTATTCAGGAACTAATACTGTGAATCAGTTACTGTAGCATACTGTATGTCTTGTACTGTATGCATTCCCATATCAGTTTAATGCTTAATAAACCTTTTCATGAACTAATACGGTGCTCCATCGATTGGAGATAAAAAATTTAATCTAAACAGAAGTTTAGAATTCCAAAGAATACTTTCTAAATTGTATTCATCAGTAATTAGAGATTCTCTCTTGTTAAAATTATAAATAGAATATAACTAAATATTAGTGAATATTATGTATATGTATCCCTGCTCTTTCCAAACAAATTAATTCCGACCAATAGATACCCATACCCAAATTTTATACCATCGCAAAGGGTTTAAAATTTAAAACTATAATAATCTAACCGGTTTTTATTAGTGTAGATTTTACTCTAAAAATTTTGTGCATCAAAAGAAAAATGAGATAAAACTTGAATTTGGTAACTCTTAAAAACATCCCTTTATTTGAGAGTTCCTCCAAAGTTTGGAATGCGGCCAATTCTACTTTAGTAACATTTTATACTTAAATGGTTGAAATACTCGTAACTGTTAGACATAGGTGTCTGTCAATCAAATTGGAATTTTTTTTTCATTTGTCTTTTCAAGTTTCACAGAAATCAGATAAATTTTTCAAATTTTAAGAAGGGAAAGAAATGATGACTGACATTGAGGTCAAACTCCTTTCTCTCGACTATTTGTTTTCCTTAATTCTCTTCTTTTTTTCCACTCCCAAATGAAGGTTTTAGGGAAAAAATGAAAGGAAGTATTGTTTCCTAAACTTATCTGAGGTCGAATTTTCCGCATCATTACATTAAGGGTTCTTTTCCTTCTTCTGTATTCTGTCTACAGACGAAAGGTTAACATGGAATTTCCATCATCACTTATTTTTCCGAAAAACGATGGAAAAGTTCCAGCTAATATTTTCCCACTCTGTTTTATGAGGGATTGAGCTTAATGTCAAACCGTTTTTTGAATAATTTCTTGTAATTTTTTCTCATCGTTACAGGGTTTTATTTAATCCTGCTACAGTGTAAACAATCTGCTTGACTCTTTGCCTTTTTCCGTCAATTCATTTTCCTAAAATTTCCCGCTCGTATATTTCCGTTGAAAATATAATATTTCATAACTCTCCTATTCGATAAATTAAAAAAATTAAAAAATAAAGGCAGCCATTTTAATACACTCATTTTAATTATTATAAAATTATTATTTATATTTTATATTATTATTATTTTATCTACGTTATTTTATATATATTATGTAATATTATTTATATATATTTATACTATTCTTTTTCTCTCTCGTTTAGGCCAACTGGGGACCACAATAATTCCAATAATATTAACACTTTTATATTAACTTTTATATTTATACTATTTATTTATATATATTTTATTATTATTGATATAAAACTTATAAATAATTTTTATACAAACATTTTAATACCCTCAAACCTTTGAATGCATTTTGTTATAATATTCATAAATCTTTACAAAATAAAAAATACCTTTTTCATCATCTAAGAAGGAATTACTGTGAATGGACATGTGAAGGAGAACGCCCAAGATAAAATTATTGAAATTGATCTGTAACAAAACAGATATATATGTTGCAGATAAAAATATGAATGAAATTCTGTATTAACTCTTTGCGGTGGTATAAAATTTATATATGGGTATCTATTGGTCGGAATTCATTTCTTTGGAAAGAGCAGGGATACATATACATAATATTCACTAATATTCAGTAATATTTAGTCATATTTTAACAAGAGAGAATCTCTAATTACTCCTAAATACAATTTAGAAAATATTCTGTCGTTCTCGATTTTGTTACGTTCAAAAGACAGGAAAAGTTTAAACTGATATAGGAATGCATACAGTATAAAATTCGTATATATTCGTATAGTTCCTTGCTGTGGTGGCTAAGAGTAGACATACGACCGCAAAGGGTTAAAAGTAATAAAGGAAAAAACTTTGAGACAAAGCAAATGAAAACAAAAGAAAAGCGACACACAAAATATTGATCACATAAGTGAACATAAATGAGCGCTCACAGCGAAGTCGAACGGAATGAAATGAATGTGAGTGATAAAAAGGGAATTATCAGCATTTCATATCGTTCATGTTTTGGCGTTTCCTCTTGAAATGTTTTCAAATAAAAAGCAAGAATCAGGTTCGGGACGATAATTGACTTGATCTCGACGAAATGTGTATCGATCCGTGATAATTAGCACAAGTTCTGTCTCTTCTGTTCCTCAGGTGGCTTTTCCTCCACTCCTCACACAAAATCCTTTAATGGATTTACAAACTGTTAATATTCTGCCCTTTTGGCGAAAATTCTCGGAAAATGGGTTTGTGTTTCCCAATTCGTCGTTATTATTTTATAAATTGGAACCACATTGGGACTTACACATCGAGAGAGGAACCAAACTGTTCAGAAATCATTTTTAAAAGCTCAGAATTCGATTAATTTATTTCAATGTGTGTGCTCACACTCAAAGTGGAGAATTTTTCTCTAATGTGACCGCAATGCGTGACATTTCCAACTCATATTTTCGGTTTGTGGCTTTTATTTCGGGCGAAACAAAAAAGAAAATTACGATGAAAGAAGCAAAAAATTTAAATCCAACACCGCAAACATTTCACAAATTCATGCGGCGACTCCTAATAATACCCAAAACTTCCGCTTTGAATTTTTTATTTTTTCCTGAAATGAGCAAAATAGAAATTTAGTCAAAGCTATTTTCGAGTAGAAAAGCTTCAGGTTGTAGGAAAATTAATTTCCTAGTGGGACTTTTGCCAAAACAAAAAATGACGGAATGCTTTTCCAAGAAAAAAACAAGACAGATTTATCGTTTCCGGTTGTAATTTTTAGTTTTTTTTCCCCCGTATTCTTTTCATGGAATTCAATTTTTCTCCCTTTTTCTTTAAAATCTTATATTTTATTGAAATTTTTTGCAGACGCCTTTTGTGCAATTGTTTTTCTACGGTTTTGAAGAAATCTTTGAGCCGAGACTAAAACCACAAATAATCCCAATTGGGATTTGAGGATTTAAAAAAAAACGAAGAGTATTAAAAGGTCATCAGAAATCAACAGTCAGTTGACCCACAACAGCCATTGCACTGAATTATGTAATTTTAAGCGTAAATAGACTTAAATTTTTTCTTAAAAAGAAAACACAAACAATGTTAGTCTCTTTAAACATGAGAACTTTTGTTAAAAGCTTCGTTTTTTGATAAATCGATCAATTTTTAATTCAGATTTACAGAGAGAAAACCGCGAAACTCACCAACATGCAATAAAAATATGCAAAAATGTTTTCTAGAAATGCTCTACTTCAAGAGGATCACTTGAGCATTGTGGTGTATAAAAATGTCACCGAATAGGAATGAACCATTCATCACTGGGAGGAATTCTTAATCGAGGCAATTATCTTTCAGGTCGTAAACTTTAAATACGAATCCTCAGAAGATACAATCAGCGAAAAACCACAAAAACTCCAAACAAATCATAACGGAAGATAAAATTCACAACTGTGCATTACTGTAACTTCACGTGGCCAATTATTTGCGAATTAGTCATTCGAAAATCTCTTTCCTTTGAGTCTTTGCAAGTTTAACCCTTTGAGGTCGTATGTCTACTCTCAGCCACCACAGCAAGGAACTATACGAATCTTATACTGTAGGCATTCCTATATCAGTTTACACTTTTCCTAAGGGAACCGCAATGTCTAATACGATGCTAAATCGATTGGAGATAACGAAGAGGTGTCGTCTTCTGAACGTAACAAAATCAAACACATTGTAGAATTGCAAAGAATATTTTCTAAATTGTATTTATGAGTAATTAGAGATCCTCTCTTGTTAAAATATGACTAAAAATTAGTGAATATTATGTATATGTATCCCTGCTCTTTCCAAACAAATTAATTCCGACCAATAGACACCCATACACAAATTTTATACCACCGCAAAGGGTTAATGAACACATTATAATCTGTGACCGTTTTTAAACTCTTAAAAGACTTCAGAATTACGGCTGCTCCGGCAGCAATTCGAACAGCAGTACTTCTGGAAGTACAGAATCCAAAAAATGTCGACTTCCGATTGTGAGCTTAAGACAGTTCGTTAATCCAAAATTAACCGGTTCATTATTTAACATTAAATGAGTACAGGAAAATCATCTTGAGAACTGTATTTCAGTAAGAACAATGAAGAGAAAATATGGATGAGGATTCATCATAACACTGCCTTCTTTTAAAAAAAAAAGTTATAACTTCACTAATTCAGTCTTTCCTCTTATAACGCTGCTGCATTGGTATACAAGCGAAGTGAAAATTTTTTCATTTGAATGAAAACTGTTCTAGAATAAAAAAAAGTAATTGTAATGGCCAGAAGACCGACATGATGGACATTTTCTAAATAAAAGATCCCCGATTTTCGGATTTTGGAATCCCTCGGGCATTCGCCATTAACTCCGTATCTGTTTAATCTAATCTTTCCATCGAAACTCCTTAATATAAACAAATTAACAAAAATATTTTAAAAGTAGTAACCTTAGTCATCATTTCCCAAAAGGCACGCAGAAATTGGGGATCACGCATGTGCTAAACTCCAATTATTATTCATTACGGTGAGTGAGGGTTTGGGGCGTTTTGCGCCACTTCAGTGCTTCTTAAAAATATATTTTTAATTAAAAAGGAGAAAAAAAATATGGGGCCCTCAAGGCTTGAAATCATTTTCAAAAGCAGAGGTACAGTTAGTTAGGAAGATTTTTATTACGCGGTTCGATGACAAGGATGATGGTCTTCGGCATGAGGTAATCATTTTCAGGTTTCCAACACTCTCTCCCCTTATTCCTCCGTCCGATGGCTATATTAACTTCTAATGGAGCTGCTTTTCGGTGGCTTTCAGCCGTTTTTTTTATCCCCAATACGGCCTCACTCCATACTTTCTATTCCCGCCACGAAAATTAAACTACATTTTAAAACACATAGTTAATTAGTGCAAAAGATTTTAGCCCTGATAATGGCGGTGTTTCTTTTTCATTATGAACAGATTTCCTCTTATTCTTTTCATTGTGCTTTACTTTTTTTCCAAAAGCTTATTATTTCCCTTTCATACTTATTTTTCTTTTTAATTTATTATTATTATATAATTATTTTATACTTTTATGCTTTTATTTATTTTCTATTTTTGCTTTTAACACTTTGCGATCGTAGGTCTATTTTCGGCCACCACAGCAAAGAACTATACGAATATATACGAATCTTATACTGTATGCATTCCTATATCAGTTTAAACTTTCCTGAGGGAACCTCAATGTCTAATAAGGTGCTCCATCGACTGGAGATAACAAAATTTAATCTAAACAAAAGTTGTCACCAGGCCTACATATTATGGAGTGCTTTGAAAATACCAAATGATGGAGAGTTATAAAATATAATTTTTATACAGAAACACATCATTAGATGCCTGTATTAAATAAAGATATACCTGGATATCTAAAAAATATCTAAGATTTATCTAAAAATTCTCAAAAGAATTACTAAATGTTGTTTATCCATCGTAAACTTGCGTGATTTGTATCCCTGTATGTATCTGTATGTATCCCTGCTCTTTCGACGGAAATTAATTCCGACCAATAGATACCCATACACAAATTTAATACCACCTCAAAGGGTTAATTTATAATTATATAATTATTTTATATTTTTATGCATTTATTTATTTTCAATTTTAAGTTTAATATCTTCATATTTTTTTAATAATTTTTTTTCTCGTTCTAATTTAAAAACTTTTTAAAGTGAATTTTCCGATGTTTTAAAATTAAAACCACCTCTGATTTTATACTCTCTTTTCCCAATATTTTCCACCCTATTTGGCATTTTGTTTTTATACGGAATTCCCCTCCTTTCCTTATTTTGGCTTTTCAATATGTTTATATCCCCTCAGAGATCGCTTCGCTTTCCTCATTTATTCCCATCGTTCGCATCTTTTGAAAGCTGTGATGGATTTTTTTATTCTTAAATATCAAGTCAATTTTCAGTTTAACTGAATTATTAAGTAAGCAATTTTCAGTGTGAGAATATGAAAAAATTTTTTTAATATAATTTTTTCATGAAATTAATCATTCTTTGATGTGCGAGACAGTTGATAAATTAACTGAATTCTTATACTCGTGTTTGGTTTCGTTAATCATTAATCAATATAAATATAATAAATGTGAATTTAAAAATAAAATATATTATAATTCAGTTTTCATTGAGTAATACTGCGGACTTACTTTAAGGCGTTAATCTCCGGTGAATAATTTTGTAAGAAAGATATTTAATTTAATAAAAGCACAAAAGCTTCACTTCACTCTCAACACCACAAACCAAAATGAGGCCGCGAATAATTATTTTGAAATTTCGCGGGCTTCGCGAACGTCGACAGTCGGAGCGGAGAGAAACCGACCGCGTTGTGACCCCGGGAAGAGCTCGTCTCCGTCTCCGTCTCCGTCGCCGATTCGTTCGCGCAAGAGTTCGACATAGACACCAACCGCCATCTTTCTCTTCTCTTTTTCTTCTCTGTTTCTCTAAAGGAAGTTGTTCCTTCTTTTTTTTCATTTGGGCACTTAGACGAAGACAGAATTTAAATTTTTGCGAGTCAAAACATTACATTGATTAGACCTTGATCAAGTAGAGAGAGATCAATCGGAGTCGGAAACGGAGAACTAACGATGAATACAAAATATGCAAAATTGATAACTCATATTAGACATTCAAGGTTACATAAATTCCTAAGAAGCTGAAACTTTGTGAAATTGTTCAGAGTATAATTATAAATAAAATATCAAAAGTCCTAAAAAATCCGATGTCTGGGAAAAAATGGCGGGGGGTCAAAGGCCAATAAAATTAGTTTTTCGCCATTTTCAGCGAAACCGTAAGTTTTATCGTAAAATTAGCTGAGACAAAAATTGTAGAGGATAAAATTATCTACAAAAAATGTACTAGATACTTTTCTTCCTAAGAGCTCACCGTTTCTGAGATATAACGATCTCAAAGAGTTGGACCTTTGACCCCCCGGCATCGGATTTTTGCGGACTTTTGATATGTTAAATATAATTATACTCTGAACAATTTGGACCAAGTTTCAGCTTCTTTGGAATTTATGTAACTTCATTCCCAATTTTCGATCTAATTTGACTGGACTATAAAAGACAATGCTCCCTGCCGGCAGGACGGATAACGTAGTGTTTTCCTGGAAAGTCTGGCAAAACAAGACGAAATTCCTCCTCCTTCACCTGCGAACACCTCAGTGGACTTTCCACCCGCTACAGTCCCTCACAAGTTGAATCAGGCGCTGTGCAGGCAACAAGAAGTTCGAAAAACCCCTAAAGGAGAAGCGGGTAAATGAAAAAGGAAAAGTATAAAAGAGAATTCAATTCGAATGTTTAACCACATTCTCTTAGAGTAAAAAATCCTCTTAAAAAGCCACAAATAAATTAAAGTCAAATGTCAACTCAAGACACTAATTAATTGTGAGACAACTCCTTTCCTCCACCTTCGAAAGAGGTTCATAATTGCGAAATCAACCCCTCATCATTTAAAGCTTTGAATATTGAGTGCAACACCCTCTGGCGAAGCAGTGTTTCTTCTTAATGTCATGACTGATGACTCTATTTCCAATCCGCCTCGGGTCCCAACCAAATGCTCGCGACCCCGCGATGCCTTCATGTCCGCTCTGTTCCCGAAATTGCTTTTCGCTTAATTAAAACATAAATGTGGCTGACGGCGAATGAAGAATTAGGATGTCTCGTCGAGCACCAGAGGCCATGGCCTTTGTTGCTCCGTTGGGCTCCGGGGCAGATGACCCGGCAGATGAACTGCTCTCCTGTCAGCGGTTCCACTTCCAAAACAACACCTGCTACCTGAATAATTGTTGTGTTTGTTTGGATGGGTGGGCGGACATCGCCCACTCTTCGGATTTGCATACGTCTCAATTGTTTCTCCCTTTCACAAATAAATAGGTACTCTCTCGAAATTTTATGTCGCTCCCTATTTATTTTTTCTACATTGAAATTATTGGGCGGACGTTTTAATCAGTTTTCGTTTGTGAAATTACTGTTTTGAGTTAAAATTAATTTTTGTTTATGCCACCCTGAGGCTTTGGTTTTTCTTTATTATGTAATGCCCAATTGGTGCTCCTTTTCACTTTCTAATAGTATCGCTTCTCTTAATGAAAAATCAATATTCCCTTCTGGAAAAAATACTTTAACCCTTTGCGGTCGTATAAAATTGGTCGGAATTAATTTCTTTGGAAAGAGCAGGGATACATATACATAATATTCAGTAATATTCACTAATATTTAGTCATATTTTAACAATAGAGAATCTCTAATTACTCCTAAATACAATTTAGAAAATATTCTTTGGAATTCCACAATGTATCTTTGTTTAGGTAAAATTTTGTTATCTGCAATTGTATTAGTTGATGAAAAGGTTTAATAGAAATATAGAATACAGTATAAGATTCGTATATATTCGTATAGTTCCTTGCTGTGGTCGCTGAGTGCAGACATACGACCGCAAAGGGTTAACCATTAACTGTAACTGTAACCAAAATATATTTAAGTCATATCCAAAAGCGAACTCGTGGCGTTCATCATCCCTAAACGCAAACAGTTTCCACCCTCACCAAGAAAAGAATAAAAATGAAAAATAAGACTCCCTGCAAACAGTGCCAACATTTTTTTATTCGACTATATTCTTCGCCTCCCATTCCATCTTTCAATGAAATCCCTTTAAAAATTTATCATCGCCTTCGCTTCTACTTTCTCACATACATACAAATAAATACATGTACGCACAAAGCCTATCATATTTCAAGTCTTATCATTTAGACAGTTTTTATTTATATGTTATTTAAAACCCCGATCGAAACCTGGAAATATAAGTAGATAAATTGTGGTAATTGGATATATAATTTTTATATAAATAATACTTTGCGGGAAATAAATTAATTCTCATTAAGTCACGCATTTTATTGATATATACGAATATAATTCTTCTGTTAATGGGTATTACAATATTCTTACGTTATAAATTCTGATAATTATACTTGGCATAATCAAGTTGATTATCCTGACGAGGGATTTTATACTTAAATAAAAAATTCTTTTAAGAGCCCGAAATGCATTTTAAGTCATTTTTACACTTATTTCAAGCGTTACATACAATAGCGCTCAAAAGTATTTTGACAATACAAAATTTAATACTTTCTTTAGTTAATTATTTTAATATAAGATTACATTACTATTTTAGGGTTTATTTGTGTACTATTTTAGGGTTAATTTACAATTTGCATTATAATATTCTTATTTTTTTTAGTATTATATTTTTATTCATTTTGTATTTTATTGTATTATTTGTATTCTAATTTATAATTTGTATTATTTATTTTAGTCTTCTGCTTTTTCTTTAATACTTTTATTTAGTTCTGTTATTAGTATTAATTCTAAAGATAAACTCTTTGTTTCTTCCGTTATTTTTATGAATATTATATTTATAAATGTTGCAAAGCATTTTTAAGCAAATAAATTTCACTTTGTAACTCTTACGGGTGGAAAACTAAAAATTTTGTATTCTCAAAATACTTTTGAGCGCAACTGTATGTATAGTAAGCACTGTAGTAATTAGTAAAATACTTTTATAACTAATATAAGAGAGTCAAGGATATATATTTGAGTATTTCGCAAAAAACAAAGCTTATTCAGTTGTGCAGAACTGAGAAAAGTAATTAACATAATTTTTTAACCTGCAATCAGGATTCGCCTACTCTTTTCAGAAAAACAATGGAAATTACGGAACCATTTCCTAAAGAAGCTTCAAAGGCATCATTTCTCCAAGAAAACAATTTGCCTTTCTCTAAGAAAATGACAAAGATTAGAAGGCTGTGTAATGTTCGGCGTTTTCATCCCGAAAAGAAGTCTTTAATCAATAAGTCCCCTCCGGCGCGAGACCAAATAATACCTCCAATTCACTTGTCGCACACAACATGCATTTCGGATGCTAACTGTACAGGCAATTTGACAGAAAAATCCGTAAAGGTTCATTCGTAATAAGCTGTTATTTATATTTTGCCTTATTTGGGGCTCGAGTTCTGGTGGGAATCCCCGCCAAAAAAGGCAATCTCTTCGAAGGCGAGAGATTTTATTACCTCCGGTTGACTTTCATAACATCTCTCCCATCAGATTACACATCAGATAATTATCTGCTTGAGGTGAAGGTGGAGTCAGTTGGTTTTTGGAAAGCGAATTCCACTTGGCCCAATGGGCTGTTATTAAAAAATTTCATTATCATGACTTTGATTCCTTCTAAATTATAACAAAGCGTTTTGGGCTGAACCCTTTTAGAGGAGGACCACATTTCAAGGAATTTTATCTGCAATTACACACATTGTGTGTCCTAACTATTGAGATTTGAGTGATCCTACAAAGATCCCCTTTGAAAACCTTTTGACATTTAAACTTTATAAAAAAATCTCATTAAACCAAAATTGAGGGAAAACAAACGAAAAAAATTGCAAATTGGCCATCGAATCGGCTATAAAAACTAATTATAAATTCAGATATTTTAATTAATATTCCATGCTAATGTCTTCAAATTAAAGCGAAAATTAATATCTGATTAATAATTAATGGCTCAAAGTTTGATAAATTAAAAGTGCCCATTTGGAGAGTTATTATTTTATTCTTCTCCCAACGCCATTGCGATGTTTGTCATTACGTAAATTAATTGTTAAATTTTTATATTTATGACTCTGCATCAGTGCATTCTTGACTATGCCAGCCCTGAGGGGATATTTTCCCTTGAAAAATTATACTTTTGTCGGTTCGGCTTTAATATCGCCCTGACAAATGACTTTAGTGAAATTATTAACTCGCGAGTAAAGGAAGAAAAATTTGGGGAGAATTTTTCACATTATTTTATTGTCGGGACGGAGAAGTACAGCTAATAAAAACTTAATTTTTTATTTTATTATATTATCTTACAATCTTTATTGTATGAGCGCTTATATTGAGCGCTTCCGCGCTCCAATCCCCGAGTAGCTCGGGCTTCGCAATCGCTAAGACTTCGGATTTTGTTTATTTATTTGTTTATTTATTGTATTACTGTATACCTTATTTATTTAATATTATACATCATTTATTTAATTTTTTATATATATTACCTTTACTTTTCTTATATTTTATTATGAAACTTAATCTTATATTTTAATTCCATATATTTTCTATTAAGAGAAAATATTAATTTCAGTCTACCTCTGTACCTTAATAACAGATATGATAACAAATCTCCTAAAAACTGAATGCACCTCCATAATCCAATTGCACTTAATTATAAAAATATTGCTTCTTCTTTATTCAGTCATTTTATAATTCGTCTTCTGTTGCTTCTCCTCTTTCTCTGCCTCTTTTAACCATTTCTTTCTTTCGTCGCTCAGCCATCCAGTTTCTCTTCCATATCTTTCTTTCTTCACTACTCTCCCTTCTAAATGGTTCTCTGTTTGGTCTGTAATCCCTAAATTGCGACTTATCTGTGGGCGACTCAAACCTCCATCTCTTCTTCCCTCTGCCCTCAAATCACACAAAATTGGTTTTAATAATAGTAAAAAAAATTAGCAAAAGTTTCTTTAAAGAATCTTCTTATATTTTTCTGCATGATTTCCTTCCTTGTTGGGAAAATTTTTTCCAATATTTCCTGCTGATCAAGGTCTTTTCAAATACTTTTCAAAATCTGTACTTGTTCGCTCTCCCTTTTCCCGGAAAATCTCCCCTGACTTTGGACATTTCTTTCTGAGTGAGAAGTGAATTATTTGAGGAAAATGTGAAAGAAAATGCTTTTCTCTCAAAGTGGAAAGTCTCTATGGAATTTTAGATCCTTTTGTAAAAGAAGTTTTTCTCTTTTTCCAGAGGAATTTCTATTAGGGAAGGGAAGAAAGGTCGGATGGGGGCCCAAGAGGGCAATGAAATTACATGGGACACCCGCCAAAGGATAACTATCATAAAACATTTATTTTCAAAATGATAGAGGTAATGGAAAGGTTTAAGCCTTTTTAAGTGACATAAAAATTTATTAATTTTATTGAGACTTCATTTTTAAGCTTCAAAAAATAATTATTTAATTAAACTTAATTATTTTGATTTTTTGTTCATTCATCTTATAATTTTCTATTTTCTTATAATCTTATAATTTATCAATTTATTATACTTATCCATTAATTTAATATATCATATCATCTTACAATTATGATGATTTTTTTTGCAAAGGAATATTTTATATGTAAAATCATATATTCTTCTTTCCCCTGGACATTCCAAAATCTAAAATTTATGTCAGATTTTAGGTTTATCCATTGTTTAAAATTTTTGGGTTTATCCCCGCGTCCATTGTTTATTTGTCTTTCGGACGTTTCGTCTGCTTCAGCTGCTGACATCATCAGCAACATTGCTCATAAGATATTAGGTTTTTCTAAAAAGTTTTGCTTGATGCAATTATCCGGAAAAGACTAAAATTTTTAATTTCAAAGAGTGGAAATGTAAAGACAGAAATGCAGAAAATGAATATTTCATTAACGGAGCTTTTTCTCAAAAACCCTCGCAAATGGTTTTTTAATAAAACCTCATTTCCTCCATTTCAAACTTCCTGTTTTTTATTACTTGAAAAATTTTCCATGTTTTCTTAATTTTATAATTATTTTAGTGT
>JAQIBA010000002.1:3276673-3303114 GCA_028293925.1 Brueelia nebulosa
GGAAAGTCTCTATGGAATTTTAGATCCTTTTGTAAAAGAAGTTTTTCTCTTTTTCCAGAGGAATTTCTATTAGGGAAGGGAAGAAAGGTCGGATGGGGCCCAAGAGGGCAATGAAATTACATGGGACACCCGCCAAAGGATAACTATCATAAAACATTTATTTTCAAAATGATAGAGGTAATGGAAAGGTTTAAGCCTTTTTAAGTGACATAAAAATTTATTAATTTTATTGAGACTTCATTTTTAAGCTTCAAAAAATAATTATTTAATTAAACTTAATTATTTTGATTTTTTGTTCATTCATCTTATAATTTTCTATTTTCTTATAATCTTATAATTTATCAATTTATTATACTTATCCATTAATTTAATATATCATATCATCTTACAATTATGATGATTTTTTTTGCAAAGGAATATTTTATATGTAAAATCATATATTCTTCTTTCCCCTGGACATTCCAAAATCTAAAATTTATGTCAGATTTTAGGTTTATCCATTGTTTAAAATTTTTGGGTTTATCCCCGCGTCCATTGTTTATTTGTCTTTCGGACGTTTCGTCTGCTTCAGCTGCTGACATCATCAGCAACATTGCTCATAAGATATTAGGTTTTTCTAAAAAGTTTTGCTTGATGCAATTATCCGGAAAAGACTAAAATTTTTAATTTCAAAGAGTGGAAATGTAAAGACAGAAATGCAGAAAATGAATATTTCATTAACGGAGCTTTTTCTCAAAAACCCTCGCAAATGGTTTTTTAATAAAACCTCATTTCCTCCATTTCAAACTTCCTGTTTTTTATTACTTGAAAAATTTTCCATGTTTTCTTAATTTTATAATTATTTTAGTGTTTTTTATTTTTTGTTTTATTGTTATTTATTAGATAGGAAACTATAAAACGGGTTTTTTAATAACTAAAAACTAAAGCCAAAACGCCAGTCTTTCATAATTTCCGATCCTAATATTTTTTTACTGTTAATTATAATTAATAACTGACTTCTCCATAAGCTGTCAATCCCAAACAACATATTTAAATAAACGTATTTCATAATCAGAATAATAATAATTTAATAACTGTATCCGATTGCTTAAACGTTTTAAGGAGGATTACGTCATAAAATCAACTCTGTTAAAGAAAATGCATAAATTACAGAATGAAATGAAAATAAAAACTGAAAATCGCTGATAAAATAAAGTATATGAGAACACTCGGAGGAGAAGAAGGAAAGAAACTTAATATTTATATTTCCAATTAATCCATTAACGTTTCTTCCCGTTAAGCCTTATTCCTCTGAAAATCTTAACTAAAAATTTAACACTCCGTTTATTTTTTGCTTTAGAATTTAAAATTACGGAGAGACTAATAAATTTAGAGTTTATTTTTAATTAATGTTGTAATTAATTATAGTTAAAATTAGTGGGTTTATTTATAATTGTAATAATTATAGTTATAATTAATTAAATAATTATCAGTTTATTTTTTCCTTTTAAATACTAATATGAAATTGTATTTGCTATTATTGAGTTTTCTTCTTAATTTTTAATTTAGATAAAAAGCAGAGATAAAATTTAGGGAAGAGAACACTGCAAATCCTTTATATTTGAAATACTTAATGAATAACAATAATTAGCGACAATTTGTTAAACTGAAAAGGATAAACAGTATTTATTAACAACAGTAATTTTAAAAAGAGTTTAAAAGTAAAGAATTTTCAGTACTTTCAGTCTTTACATTTACCAGGAGATACTAAAATTTTCTTTATTCCCTTTTATCGATAATTTTCCTCCCGACTCATTCATTATATTACTTTTATTTTTCACCTTAAAAGGAAATCGATGGTGACAATATCTGTAGAGCAGCCTTTTTATAACTGTTATAAAATCTAAACATAGCGCATTCGTCGTTTTAAAGGGGAAAAAGATTAATGGGGAAGACATAATTCACCACAGTGTGTGCATTTAAAAAGCAATTGTTTTGACAATGTTCAAAGTGGAATGCGTGACTTCTTTGCGAGAATCATTTGTGGAAAGTCCGGAATGTCCAATGGAGTTTTTAAAAGAGGAAAGAGTCGGCAAAGTGAAACGAAAGCGACATAAATCTTAAATTTCCAACTATTGATATATGGACTCGCTCAGGGGTGTCGGTGTTCTCTATAAAACTCACTTTACTGATTTACATATCAATTTATGATTTACGAAGAAAGAAAATGATTCACAATGTTGTTAAGATAATAATCTATAAATCAAACGAAAGCAATAAGGGAAAAAAGTGTTTGCATGGGTTCGGCGCCAGATTCTACACAGATTCACGCTTGGGGAAAACATTATATATATAAAATGATTCTTTTAGAATAAAAATGAAACCCCTATGCAGAGATTGTAGTTAAACAATTTATTTCTCTGGGATTTGAACTAAAGAATGGAGGTTAGGCGCAAATAGATACAGTGAGACGTGACAACTGTTTCTGCCGCAATAAAAGTTTTTTTTCTTTCTTTTAAAATTGGATTTAAATCTCCCAATCGACGAAGCTTTTATTATCCGTTGAATGCTCTTTCGGACGAAATTCGAACTGATTTTTTACTAGGGCTATTTTTTACTACCCCCAAGCGCTTCGCGCTCCAACCCCGCTCTGGCAGCTTGGGTTTCCCCCTCGCTGGGACTTGGGACAGTATATCTACATCTATACTTTAATATCAGATACAATAATATATTTTTTGAAAAACTGAGTGCACCTTGATAATCCCACTGCACTAAACTATAAAAATTGTGTACAATTTTGAACAAACAGTGCATTTTTTTTATGAAAAATAACAACTACATAATCATGTGTCAGTAGAATATTTTCGGTCCCCGACACACACACACATTCCTTTAATAGATTTATATATTAGTATGATATATGATATGATATGATTTAGGCGATAACAATGAGTCTTCTGAAATTCGCAAAAGGGCAGCTCTTAAGATTTTCGGTTTACTGTAACAATCAATACGAAGATAATAACAGTATGGAGGGAGTTTTTTGAAAAATTTCCCTGGTTGGGTTCATTCGTGCTTTATTATGCACTGCTTTTTATATTTATTTTGCTTTTTTTTTGTTCGTTTTATTATGTCTCTTTTATTGCCTTCCAAAATTTTTCTTTTTCTTACAACTAAAACTTTTTCCCACATTTGACGTCAGAGAAATTTTGTTTATTTTTTCCAATAAATTCACGTCATTGGAGTAATCATTTTTTTTGTACATTTTCTTCTGGTTAAGTCGTCTTTTATGTTTTTTGATTTCTGTCATTGCTTAAATCAGTGATGGCCAACCTTTGATAATGTGTGGGTCAAAGTTGAGTTTGGTGTAATTTCGCGGGCCACAACTTATAAGAAAATTAAATATGGATTTTTAATATTAGTTTTTACTCTCTACTGATTTTCCCCTTTTCTCTTTTTCCTTTTTTCTCTTCCTCTCTTTCTTCTCATTTTCTTCTTTTCTCTGCTCTCACGGCTATTGCCTTTATCTCTTTTTCCCGCTTTACCCTTTTTACATTTTATGCAAGCAGTCGTTTTGACTTCTATGACCGAATGGATTCCAAAGCGTTCGCGTGAATTTAAAATTTTGCCGAAAGGTAATAAAGAATTTCAAATTGAAGTTATTCTAATATTAGAATAATCCCTTATTTAATAATTAAAATGGACTAAAATCACCAAATACGTATGTGAATATAGGAATAAAAAAGCGGGCCACATGCAACACCTTCACGGGCCGGATATGGCCCATGGGCCGTAGGTTGGCCATCACTGACTTAAAACATAAAAAGCAGAATTTAGAATTTCTTTCAAAACTTTCTCCTCTTTATTAAATCCAACGAAGAGTGTGTGTATTTCTTCGAAAGATTCACAAAGAATTTAAACCCTCGAAAATGCTTTATGAGAGCAAATGTTTCGACTTAATGAAATTATATTGAATTAGATTACAGCAAAATCAGCTACTTTTAAGTAGTTAAATTCAATAATAGTTTGAATATCAGTTTGAATCTTCAGGGGGCGAACCGAGCAACCCACTTGAGGGAATTAGGTTCGATGCATTCGCTTCCTTCAGCAAAATTCACCCAAAGAAGATCAAGAAAGCCGATGAATTTCAAAAAGTAATGGTATTTGGTCAACTCGTTCCTCACAGAAGACATCCAATTATATTTTAAATATGAAATTGGATTTAATTCGGTCATTGAGTGGTCATAAAGGAGGCGGTAACATCTTACATACTGAAATTTTGAGTATTTTCTCCCACTTTTTTATTGTACTGTTATTATTTAAACTTAAATTCATCAAATCTGAACACCCAAAGAGAAATGATTTCTATTTACAAAACGGGTATTTAGTATTCAAAGTCCACTAAAATCATAACACCACGCACTTTTTCTCTCTTTGTTGAATCCTCCAAATTTATTGATTATTAAAAGACACACTGCGGTTTTACTTTAAAAAAAAAATGTAAAACTCATTTAAAGTTTAATAAGAATCTTCATAAAGTTCATCTTGAAAAGAATTACAAAGTTTTTACTGTTTCTCTTAATATGCAACACAGCCGAAGGAGAAGAAAAAAAAAATAGTAGAAAGTCGAAGAAAGCTCTCGAGGATTTTTGACATTTTCCCCCAAAACGAGAATTTCCCACGGGTCTTTCATGTTGTAAAGCAAAATATCTTAAATCAAACAATGAAAATAAAATTTTCAACTTTGGCTAATGCTTTTTTTAAGAACTGTGTAAAGTTTGGGAGACGCCGAAACTAAGTAAATAAATTTTTTTTTGGACATTTTTTTTCTAGAAATCCTAAATAAAAACCGTTGGTTTAGAATTTTTCTAAAAACAATTTTTACCAAATACATCTTGAAAGAAAAACAACAAAAATTTTTTATTGTTACGGTTGGTTATCATTTGAACGTAATTTTTTAAATTAAATTATTAATTTTTACAGTTTATTTTTTTTAATTATTTTTTTAACCGTATTATACCTTTAATTATGTATTGATACATATATATTTAATTAATTATTTTTACCGTCGTTTTAGCAACTGTTATTTTTCGTACCCAAAGCGTATCATTTAAATTTTTACTTTTATAAATATTATCTTTTGCTATGACACTTTTGTTTTTAGTTTATAAATTTCAGATTTGAAATGATTCACATCGGCTTATTAATTTTTAAACGGTTTTATTTAACTTGGTTTTCGTGTCTGTCTGTCTGTTTGTCTATCTGTCTGACTGTCTGTCTGCAAAGACCGAGAATGAAAATTGTACAGGTTGCAAAACGTGTAGTAAAGCCCCACGGTTTTATGGACAAAAAAATTGGTCTTTTTCTTTGTCACCCATGTATTTTTATTAATACTCATGCATCACAAATTAAGTTTTTAATTTTTAGTGCACTTGAAATAAAACCGTTTAACTTTAAAAATATTTTTTTAAATATTTTTTTTATAATTTTTTTCTAAAATCTCTCAAACTTTAATGTTTTTATCCCAAACATCTCCATTCCTCATTCCGTTGAATCTTTTCCCATCCTAAGGATTTAACTCGAATGAAGCGTTAAATATATTTATTCTTAGATTTTTTACTGCCCTTTTTTGTGTGCAGAGCGAAGAATTTATCATAAAAAATTTAATAGAATTAAAAACATCGCTCGAGAACAACGAAAGTCTTAAAATAAAAGCTCCTTCTGTTTTTCTTCACTTTAATTACTCCATCGGACGGACATTCGCTATTTAGTTGATTGTTAACACTTCTTCGTAATTTATTTTCTTCTTCTGCAGACCGCTTAATAAATTAATAAATATTTGTTCCTTTCTCTTTTAGGGATTTTCCACGAAATGTGACATCGTAGAAAACCAAATCTTTAATGAAGTCAAATCCTGCAAACTTTAGTAGTTCGCTGGAAAATAAAAGTTATTTATCTTCTTTAGAATGTCTTCTTGTGAAGAACACTTTAATGGAATTTTAGAGCGACAACAATTTCCTCAGCATTAATTATTAACTTTCAAATTGTGTTTGTTGGATAGAGCTTACCTTTCTCCGGAATTTAAAAGTTATACAAATAAATAATGAAAGTAAAAAAAATAAACTTTTAATCATATTTATATTTTACAGTGAATTAAAACAGGAAAAATAATTTTTTGAGTATTAAAAATATAACATTCGGTTTTAAGATAGTTCGGATTTGTTCAGCAAAGCAATTACAACAATCATTTCCATTATCTATCTGAAAATAATTTATATGTTTTATACATAAAAAAATAATAATGTAAAAAATGTTTAAATGAGGCAGTTCTTTAAATTGATATTAGTTTCAGATTACAATTGCTCTTTTAGAACCTGTTTGTCCGAGTTATATCAAACCTTGTTTTTATATTTAATTAATTAATTTTAATAAAAACGAGATACACTAATGAATGAAGTCAATCATTCAAATCCTTCATTTGAATCTTTCAAAGAAGTATTTTCAGGCTTTGGATCAAATTCAGCTCTGTTATTCCACTTTGTCGTTTTCGCGCCATTTTTTATTTAAATCTGCATCGATGTCATGCGATTACCCAAAAAGACAATATTCATCTCCCCGGCTGACTTTTCAAGAAACCATATTTTAAATTAAACCGCATTCCATAATTTTATAATAGTATTTTTGTAAAATAAATAAACTCTGAAAATATTTTCAAAATAACATCCTAAAATACGACTTAACCTCATCTCTCTATTTAAGATTCCTCTCAGTAAAATTACAACAATCTAATTACTCTTTTTGCCTGCAGGATTTCCCAACGAAAGAAAAATAGAATTAACAATTTTTCTTTTTTTTTCTCTGTAATCGGAGTGGAGTTTTTCAACGAGATTTTATTTTCTGCGTAATTATAAATGATCTTAAAGGTTGGCTTTTATATTTTAATAACTCTTTTTTTCAAAAAAAGCTGCATAATATTTCTCGAGAATTGTTAACGACTTTAGTCGTACATTGAATCACTCATATATTCACTTAATATACTCAGTTTTTTAATGTAATTAATTTACTTAATATATTTTATAATTATTTACTTTAATTAATTGGTTGACCTCACATTTTTACCTTTGCTGGTCACAAATTCAGAGCATTCTTTATTTTGTTTCTGATTCTTCCAACAACAAAAAGATTTTTAATAAGAAAATAAAGAGAATAATGCAAAGAAGTTACTCATTCATAATATTAACGAATTTAAAGTTAAACAGCGAATCGCAGAGTATTGAAAACAATGAACACAGTTTCACGCGGGAAATATCATAGAGAATACAACTCATTAATTGACAAAATTGTCAAATGATTTTTTTTAATCGGATTAAATAAGTGATTTAAATTCTAAATAATATAATATTTTCCCTCAAATTTTGTTTGAATTTATAATTTACCTGATAGAAGACTGTCCAACCGTTGTTTTAAAAGAATAACAATTTGTTTTAACAGATTAACACAGTGCAGACGATTCCTCCCTCAGGTTCGCCAACTTAATTCCCCGTTTGGCGCAATTTTGGCAGTATGGCCAACCGTATTTAGTTTGCAATCAGTATTCAGTTGATGTTTAATTCATATTTATTTTTGTATGTTATAATCTGAGGAGTACACCCCTAGTCAACGGGTCACCACACAGAAATTTTTACCTTAAATGTAAGTAAGAAAAAAAAGAAGCAGCAGAGTAGAAGTAGTGATTAAAGATTGTTTTAAAATCAGAGCCTAACATCTCTTTTTGCAGTTCCAAGCTCTTTAATAAATTTTTTTTACATGATGTTACACATGAATTTTCATTGTATTAGGTTTCGTAATTTCAGATAAATGAAAATTCATTAGATAAACATTACAGAAAGCTTCTTTTTTTGCAGAGAATTATAGTGTGAACTGCCAGACTCGTCCCTTTTGCCAGCAGTTCAGAAAGTTAACAATGCCTGGTAAATGAAGCCATCGATGTCAATTCCCAACCGCAGGCGGTAAAATCTGTCTTATAATCATCTCCTCTCCGATAAATGCGAATGAAAAAAGCGCTGGATATTCATAAAGCTTGACTTTGAAAGGCAACACTTAAAAACACAAAGTTTCTACAGTCTTGAGAAATCACAACCGTTCATTTTATGTTGGGACATGGCCTCAGGTCTTCCCGAGGGGACTGTGCAGCATCGTCGCCTGGATGTTCGCCCCCTGGAAGTAACTTCCTGGTTTCGGTTTCAGGTGACGGTTGTTCGTTTCCATGTGTACTATTTTCATGAATTCAATTTGCCCCGCGAGCTTTTGGATTTCTTCCTGGAAGAAACAAAACGATATTTTTGTATTTAATGGGTTACAAGTCGCAAATTGTCTAAACTATGCAAAAAAGTTTAGATTGAAAGTACGAAGTTTGGCAGTTTGCCAGATTAACCCTTTGCGGTCGTATGTATGCTCTCAGCCACGACAGCAAGGAACTATACGAATATATACGAATCTTATACTGTATGCATTCCTATATCAATTTAAACTTTTCCTAAAGAACTAATACGATGCTCCATCGATTGGAATAACTTGCAGATACATTGTAGAATTCCAAAGAATATTTTTTAAATTGTATTTAGGAGTAATTAGAGATTCTCTCTTGTTAAAATATGACTAAATATTACCGAATATTATGTATATATATGCCTGCTCTTTCCAAAGAAATTAATCCCGACCAATAGATACACATCCCCAAATTTTATACGACCGCAAAAGGTTAAAAGCAGAATTTTGAAGTTCGTATAAGCCTTTGATGGCTGTGAAGGAATGCAAAAAGAAAGTTAGGCTCAGACTTGTATCATTGAAGGTACCGACGTCCAATTCTTAACTACAAAAAAGTTCATTCAAATTGATCATTTTGTTATTACGTCCGCATTTTCCGTAAAGCTTCAATAAATTTATATTATAATGCAAACTTAATCAAGTGTTATCAGGATGGTTATCTTCCAGGAACACAGCATTTTGCTCCCGATAATTACTAAAGTCTGGAGCAAAAGATAATAACAACTTCTGCATGAATGAGCAACACTAAAAATATGAGGGGTTACGCGAATGCAATACAATAACCGTATTCAAATTAATATGCAATACCTTTAATTCTTCGTTCTCCTGGAAAAGGTCAGCAGTTTCTTCAGGAGCCATTCCGATCCCATTCAAAGAGAAGGACGCAGTAACGCCTCTGGCTCTCGCTCTGTTGTCCCACTGATCCCCCTGCCCTCTCCAAACCCTGGCCACCTAAAAATAAAATAAAAATCAACTCATATTTCGTTTCATCGTCCCTTTCTTTCGAGACTTACCTTTGGACCAAACACCAGCGCAATCGTCACAGAGGTACTCAACTGAGTTCTGATAAAACCCAATAGATACTTAATGTCAGGGCCCGCATGGGGAAATATCAGAATGCTGGAAAAAAATGCTGATATTGTCTCCTGTTTCGATATCCCTTCGAAGTAAATAATACCTGGACTTACTGGAAGGCAACCATTGCTATGTTGACAACCGCAATGTTGTAAATGGCGTAGCTGATGAGATGAGCTTCGTTATAAAACGACTCTGCGTTTCGAACGTCATAACAGACTTTGATCCCCCAGGCCAAGAACAGTACTTCCCCTGCAGAACAATACACGGTGGATATACTTGTAATTTTACGGTAATTCCATCGGGAACATACCTATGGCTATGCTGTGATCCCACCAGTTAAATGTGCACTGCTTAAACTTCAATCCCCAGTTGTCTTTTATAACTTCGGCGTCTGGCGGGTCACTCAGAGTCCAGGCTCCCAAATAAATCAGCATGACCAGGAGAATCGGAAACATCCATTGCAAAAGTTGTTTGTCCGTCAGTTTTACTTTATGAGCCGATTTCACTCGATAAGTGAGAGAAACTCTGGAAAAATATTCTTTTCTAAGGCGATAATTTTATTAGGATGAGGGCAAAGTGCTGTCAAGTGGAAGAAGTTAAACCTTCTTAGACTTTTACGTCTGCTTTAAGTTCTTCATTGTTGTGATTCTTTCGGGTGAGGGCACCCTTATGCAATGCTTTTATTCCCTTAAGTATTAGTTTTACTCCTGAAAATGTAGTCTGTCAAATTTTGCTTAAAAACTGCGGCGCAATTTTGATTTTTATTCGCTGTTGTTTTCAAATGTTCAGTTCCAATTCATTTTCCGTTTGAAATAACGGTTTAACCCTTAGCGGTCGTATGTATACTCTCAGCTACCACAGCAAGGAACTATATGAATTCTCAAAGGAATTACTAAATGTTGTTTATCCATCGTAACTATCGTTTTATGTATTTTATGTATCCTTGCTCTTTCGACGGAAATTAATTCCGACCAATAGATACCCATCCCCAAATTTAATACCACCGCAAAAGGGTTAAATATAACTGACTCTTATTTTTTGTAAATATTAGAAATTTATCTGCAAAACACATTATTTCCGTTCTGAAGTTGCAACCACCTCAATGTTATTTTTTTAATCAAAAGTTTGGTTTAAGCCAAATAGCTTTTGGTGCGACTGTTCCTTTTTTAAGACTTTTTGAATAAAATATTTCACTAATGCTAAAGGTTTTACATATGATCACAAAGATTTTAGAATTTTAGATTTGGAAACTTTCTCCTAAAAAAACATCTAAAGGCACTCCACTGCCTTCTTTATTTGTGCTTTTCTTTAATATTTTCTTTTAAATTCTTTTATTCCTCGATTTCACTTGTAATTAAAAACGCCGTATTGAAAATATAAATCACGTTGACGCTCCTGATCTGAATTCAAAATATCTCGAAAATGAGAAAAAAATTTTTCTCTTTCACGAGAAAAGTTTCCAAACCAATTTAGTAAAAAATTCTCGTGGAACACTTGTGTTCATCGGAATTACACAAAGCCCAGTCAAATTGAATTTTCACGGAACTCCTTCCCCAGAATAATTCAGGAAAAATAAGAAATGACGTTACCTCCACGTTTTCATGAGCAATGCCGTGTAAGTTATGCAAAAGCCCAAATGACGACTCCACTTCGTCGCGATGCATGAATATCTGTCCAAAACGGGAAATATCGCCGCCATCTTGAAACATTTAATTTTCCGCATGAGATCATGGAATTGAGGGACAACCCTTTTATTTTATTCATACCTCCAGATACATTATGGAGCATCCGGAGAGAGTGATTCCGAGGAATATGGGGCTCGCAACCTTGAAAACTTTGAGTCTCCTGTGTCGGAAAACGTAGCAAATGAGAGCGAGAGTGAAGATAACGCAGAGCAGAGAAATCGTCAGCAGAGTCATCCTGGAAAATCAGGCTCGCGTCATTAATTCTAATTAACTCAGAGAGAATCTTCGGGGGTGCATAGCTTTGGCCTTTTCAGTTTGAGTTCGCCATAACTGGGAAAAAGGAAAAGGTAATTTCCCGGAGTGAAAGGCCAAAAAGAGGCGCCACATTTCGATTCTGTTGTCAGACTGAAGTGGAAAATGCGTTCAACAATCCCCGATTCCGTATTTGAACACCGCTAAAAGCATTTGTGCAAAGCCCCAAAATGATTTTTATACAGAATGAGATCTTGAAAGGCATTTCTCAGTCTCAGACAGGCGACAAAGTTATCCGCGAAGTTCGGGGATTGCCGCGAGCAAAAGGCTTATTTGGCAGAGCAAATCATTACTGAATTTGCTTTGAGAACCAAATTTGCAGAGTCGATTTCTCTCTTGATTCCGTGCCAATCTTCATTTAATTTTTAACTGTAAATGACTGGAAACTTTCAAATGAGAAATTATTTAATTCCATTATTTTTATACAAATTATTCAGTATATAGAATTCATTCAGAAAAATCGATTCATCTGATTGTCGCCTTCTTTTTACCCCTTTCTAGCATTTTAACCCCTTCGGCACATTTGACGAGTGAGACTCGTCATCTGAATTTGATAAATAGGGGTTGCTTTTTTCGACACCTCCGCTAGTGTGCGTTAATCGCCATATAAAATATATTTATATCACCAATATAAGCATATTCCAAATAAAATGTTTTACTCTTACATATTAATCCATATAGCAATAAATTAAATCCGTTCCAAGTCTCCAAATAATTCCGTACTCAAGGGGTTAAGAGTGATTACTTAACCCTTTCGAAACATATTACTCACCTGAAAGGCCAGTTATAATGTGAGAGACATGGCGAGAAATCGTGACAATATTTGCAACCGGGTGCACATTTATAACATCTAAAAGCTTCATCGTATGTATGGCTAATGTTGAGCCTTTTTTCCTCCCATGCAGCTTAAAATAAAATAATGTTTAGTATAAAGAAAACCCTTTCTCTTCCCCTCTCTTTTCCCTTTACCTTCAACCAAAGTCCCGTTGAAAGGTCCCTTTTGTCTCGGAAAATATCCGGGTTTGCAGATGCACTGGTAACCCCCTCTCGTCCATCCTGAATCGGGTTTGTTCTTGCACTGGAAAGGGACAAAGCTGTGTGAGTCGAAAGAGAGCACCAAAATATTTTTTGGAATTCTATTTGCTAAAAGCCGCCCGAGGGATCAATAAGGGAAGAGGGAGAAGGGGGAGGGGGCGTCAGGAAGTTATAATCCTCCATATGACCGAACCGGGATGATTCCCTCCCGGATAGGATAAGGTTTTCCAGGATGAAAGAGAACAGGAAAGGGTGACATCAACAGTGGGAAAAGTAGTGTTTGCTTGTTTTAAAGAATCGGGATAAGATTCGATTTACATAGTTTGATTAACTCATCTGTTGACTTTTCCCGAAGAAGTTTAACACTTTAGAATTAGTTTCGGATTGATTTAACAGTTTTACAAAACTTATTTTTATTTCACACGTTTGAATCTCTCCTAATTTGTATGAATCACAGATCGAATTGATGTGATCCCTACTTTCTGCAACCGAAAATGTATTCTGATTTGAGAAACCGCTTAAAAAATCAAAATTTTGATTTCGTCTCCCATTAATTATTTATTAATAACAAATTCTATGAAAGCTTTTGGCTTACAGGATTATTAGGGCTCTAATACATCTAAAATAATTATAGTTTACTTCGTTTTATATACTTTTTGTTTAATTATTAATTTATTTTATTATTTATTGATTATTTATTTCACATTTATCAGTCAATTATACAATTAAGGTTTGTTCAGTCAGTTATTTAATGTTCTTCTTATACTTCGTTTGTTTATTTATTTCTGTTCATCCTTATTGTTCGTTTATTTATTTATTTATTTATTTAGTGTTTGTTAATTCTTATTTTTGTATATTTATTTATTTTGTGTTATTGTCTAATCTTACGGTCTGTTAATTTATTATGTATACGGGCGATATACGGGAGAAATAAAATTAATTAATTAACCTTTTGCGGTCGTATTAAATTTGGGGATGGGTATCTATTGGCCGGAATAAATTCCTTCGCATTGTATTAGTTGATGAAAAGGTTTAATAGAAATTGAGGAAAAGTTTAAACTGATGTAGGAATGCATGCAGTATAAAATTCGTATATATTCGTATAGTTCCTTGCTGTCGTGGCTGAGAGCAGACATACAACCGCAAAGGGTTAATAATAAAAAAAAGATTAATGTCCTAAAACAAAGTAAATTTGCTTATGGAATGTCCTTCCTATTCTTACTCGAAGTACAGTTTACACAAAGAATTCAACAGTTCAAAATAATACATCCCAATTAATTATATTAAAGGGAAATATTAGGCGATCCGAAGCCCAACTTCCGGAAATTGACTGCAGAAGACTCTCAAGTTAAAATCATACAAAAACAAAACATAGGAGATCTAAAAAGGGATCGCAAAAATTTCATAGGCAAATCAAGTTAAAATAAAAAAGGTTTCACAAAATTATTTTCCTTTTTGACATCCCAAATTTTGATAGTGAAAATTTCCCTTTCGGGTTTTCATTCAAAACAACTCTCTCTCATCTTATTTCGTCGTGGATATTTTCCTTGAGGAAAATGTCGCATGCTTATAATAATTTTTTGTGGAAAATTTGTCAGGAAAAGTCCTCACCTCGGAAGTATCGTTCTGGCATTTATGAGTCCCATAAAAGACGGAGATTTCCGAGGAACTCTCCACCGGACTTCTTCGGTCACATTGATTTATTTCTAAATTGGACACATCGACGTCAACGCTGAGAAAGCCTTTCGTCCTGCAAAATATAATTTATATAACTCCTAATTGAATTGAATTTATGGCCGCCGGCCTTTAGCCTTCGTTAAATCACTTCTGTTTTCCGCTGTACAATTTCTGCTTTTGCTGTTGTTATACTTTTGTTAAAATCATATTGGAACTGACATTCATCAAAGTCAGGCGTTCCATTCATCATTTCACTCTCAATATTAAGCAAATACTTTCAGCAAAACTTATGATTGGGTTGAAAACAATACAATTCGGATTTAGAGAGAACGACTGAGAAAAGGTCGCTGACTATTGAAAATAAGAAATAATTTTAGACGCCGAAAATTGGTCAGTAACTCATTGAAGAAAGTGACAAAATAAAACTTTCATTTTGGAAATTCGAATGCAGCAGGCTAAATCTTCTTCAGAATGCTTTTTCAAGTATATGAACATTAAAAAAAAGGTTTTAAATCAAACCACAGAGGAAAGCTTTCAGCAATTATTTAAGCTTAAACAGTTATTTAGACTTTGGATTGTGGTCAGCTCAGTAGGGTTTTCTCAACCACGAAAATAAAAATGGCGTTGAGGTTTAGAGTCCACTCAAATCAAACATTCAAGGTTACATAAATTCCTAAGAAGCTGAAAATTGTTCCGAGTATAATTATATATACAGGAGCGCTCAAATGTATTTTGACTGTACAAAGTTTAATAGTTTATTAGTTGATTATTTTACTGTAAGATTTTATTATGGTTGTATTATTGTAGAATTGTAAAATCATTGTATTATTGTATTACACGTTGTAATGCTCACATAAAAGCGCAGATAATTATGTATTTGTATTATTATTTACTTACATAGTTTATTGGTTAATTAATTTACTGTAAGATTTTATTGTGGTTGTATTTTTTAGTTATCAATATTATTAATAATATATTTGTCGTATTGAAATAACAAATATACAAATTATAACATTATTTTTAGTCTTCTACTTTTTCTTTAATATTATTACTTAGTCTTCTATCTTATTAGTAAGTATAATTATAGTATAATTCTGAAGATAAACTCTGTTTCTTCTGTTATTTAATTAATATTATATTTATAAATGTTGTAAAGCCAATGAAATTTCATTTTGTAAGTAACTCTTAGGGGTGGTAAACTACAAATTTTGTATTGTCAAAGTACTTTTGAGCGCTACTGTATAAAAAATCAAGTCCTCGAAAAAATGGCGGAGGTCAAAGGTCAAAAAAATTAGTTTTTCACAATTTTTTTCCTCAACATCGAATTTTTGAAGACTTTTGATATTTTATGCATAATTATACTATGAACAATTTTATCAAGTTTCAGCTTCTTAGAAATTTATGTAATCTCGAATGTCTAATTTGACTGGACTAATATTGATATTTAAACTCTCAGCATAAATTAGAATTTATTTCTAAGAAAAGCAATTCAAATTTGATTCCAATTACCTCATAGCCTTCGGGAAAGCGCAGATTTTAAATTAAAATGCCATAAAACAAAATGGGGAAAAGCGATGAAAACTCAGCTGGAGAGCTTTCTCATGAAAAAAAAACTCATTCATAGTCCGGTCAGGAATCGAAATGATGTCAATTAACCGAAATCGGTTTTGTTAAATAAGAATTGCAAAAGGATAACACAGATTCTTGGAAAATGCAAGAAAGGTTAGCATTCTCGACCATCAACCACCTGTTGCTGACACCAATAAGAATACATACGCATGTCTCCCCGTGGTCGGTATGGGCACACTGTACGACACCAACCACTTCTTGGCCAGACAGGAGTAGTAGGGGAATGTCCACCACCCCTTGAAAGAGACGTTCACAGGGCTGTTCATGAACTTCGGCCATCTCACGGGGTTGGCGTCCGCGTCCTCGTACCAGGGGTACGCCCTGTCCGGCCTCGCCCCCTGCTTGGGCTCCTCCTCCAGGGCCCTCACGGGACCGTTGATCTCCAGGAGGGTCACCGAGTTGGAGCCCCTCGGGAGGGAGGGCCTCCGCCAGGTGACAGCAGTGATCACATGTCCCGAGGAGGCGTTCAGGGAGAGGATTCTCGCAGCGTAGACTTTCCTGTCGGAGAGGACCAGACTTTTGCTTATGGCGTCCAGCAGACCTGAAAAGCAATCGGTGATTCAGTCCGACTGTTCTTCCACGACTCAGCCAATGTGAATACCCACCGTTGTGATGAGCCATGCCCAAATCCTGAAGGAGCAACGCCGCCATGTCTGCTTTCTGTCTGGTGCAGTCATATCTGGACGTTTGAAGGTTGATGAAGACAGAGCGGTAATTGTCGGAGACGCAGAGGGAGCCCATATTACCAGAGGCGACGTCGTAAATGATCGTTAAAGCCATTTCTATTTCCTGAAATGAATTTCGAAGAAATGAAGACTTCTTTCTCGCTTTTCCAACATGAAAACATCATTTACATTTCATTTTTTAATATATTTAACAGAGGAAAGGAAAATTATAATTTGAAATTTGAATTTAAATTCTTTCTCAGCGATAAGCAAATATTTCAAAAATTTTAATGAGTTCATAAAATGATATTAAAAAGATATAAATCTGCAGCTGTAATAATTTTCTTTGTCTGTATTGTCAGAGTGAACAGAAGCGGATTCAGACTAATCTTTTCAAAACAACGAAAAAACAATATGAATCAGAACAATACTTTTATCAGAATTTTCAAAATATTGTGCATTTAAAAGCGTTTCTTCCCGAGTTTAACTGTTGTAATGAATGAAATTGCAATTAATCCTTTGAAATAACTTCTGTGCGTGAGCTGCAGTTTACGCCTACAAAACCTGTTTTCACGAAACCTTTTACTGTGATTTTTTTAGGATTAAATTTCATAATTTTGCCTTCGAGGTCGAATCATGATCCACATCCTATAATTTTTGAATTTATTCCGAATTAATTAAGTGAAGGAAAAGAGGTCAAATAATGGTAATTCAAAGTGAAAGCGGATGAAAACTTTTTACAGCTGAATTGTTGTTAAAGCATAAAAGCCAGAAATTGGGGGGATAAGAAAGTGGGGAAAGGGGGGATATGAAATTTTTATTTTGTCTCGACGCCTGCAATGGAACCCACTGCAAAAAATGTTTTCTTCATTTATTCTTTCGATGCATCTCAAAAAAGAAAATTATTCCTCTTAATTTAAAGACAACATTTTTTTCAAAGAGAACTTCCCTGGGATTTTGGCCCGCATTTGGCCCCGGGACCACAGGGCCACAGGTTGAGTATAAAGGCCCTAAACTATGACCTTCAATTCGCCTTCAAAAAAATGTATAGACTTTTTTTAGTTTTATAAAACAATAATGAAAACCTTTACTTTTATAGGCGTAAAAAAGAAATTTTTATAAATCGAAATAGAATCTGTTGTGTATATATTATTTTGCTTTAATGTTATAATATTTTATAACGTAAATTTATAAGTATTATAAATATTTATAAATTTTATTATAATGTTAATGCCTCAAATATTTTTATAATAATTACAATTGAGATTTTGTTATTTATTTAATCCTTTGCGGTCGTATAAAATTTGTGTATGGGTATCAATTGCTCGGAATTAATTTGTTTGGAAAGAGCAGGGATACATATACATAATATTCACTAATTTTTAGTCATATTTTAACAAGAGAGGATCTCTAATTACTGATAAATACAATTTAGAAAATATTTGTTTACATTAAATTTTGTTATCTCCAATTGTATTAGTTGATGAAAAGGTTTAATATAAATTGAGGAAAAGTTTAAACTGATACAGTATAAGATTCGTATATATTTGTATAATTCCTTGTTGTCGTGGCTGAGAGCAGACATACGACCCCAAAGAGTTAAGTAGACCCGAATTCTGTCCTTTGCATGGATTTTTTATGCACGTCAGGGATAAAACTCGAGTTAAGAATTTGAAAAATTTATGGTGAATACAAATCCTTGAGGAGTATTCTTAGCTTTGGGATTTTCCTTCCTGCGAATGAGTGGGGGTTAGCAAATCCTTTCCTTCTCTTCAACAGTATAAAACAAATAAAAGATGAAACGATAAGATGAGCAGAGAGCGGACATAAAGCCTACTTCAGACTCTCATCATATTTCATTTTTCTTTTTACTGCTCTCCAATTTTCTTTAAAAACCCAAAAAAAACACAACTTTTCACAGTTTTTATTGTGGAGATTATCATTGGGTTTCAGTGAAGGAAATATTAACGTTCTAAACGAAAGCACAATATTTTAAAAATAAAATATCAGCTTAATTTGACTGTTTGAAAGATCCCTTCGTCATTGTAAAGCCTTCTGTTTTACCAAAACTATCATAAAATTGCAAAAATATTTTTTCTAAAAAAAAGAAAATCAGTGCCAAGAGGTTCACAAGAAAAAATTAAACCCTTTTTTTCTCATTTGAATTACAAATAGCCGAGGCGGGACATAAAAAAGGAGTCCGTGGGCACAACGAAAGGAAGGAAGAGATTTCCCTGACCCAGTTCCGATAACGAATAAACTCAGTGAAATCTTACCTTTTTCGACATTGTTTCTCCGCTCTTGAGAGACAAACAGGGGCGGAGGGCACTCAAAACGACCAGAAAGAGCGACCTCAGGAGCCAGAGTTGGCCCATTACTCGTCTTCATTGGTCCTGCTAGACAGATACAGTAAAATAAGTTATTTTTTCTTAGAATAACATTGTGGCTCTTCAGTTAAAATCTGCAGGGAAAATGGTCGTCGACTTTGAGTCAAAACATCGACACAACTCTTATCCAAAGTCAAATGTTACTGCAAAATGACCTTCTTTAAAACTCATTGTATTAATAAAATTGAAGAAGGCAGAACAATTGTTGCTTTAATATATGAGAGATGAGTTCATCGCTAATTGCAGAAATTAATGTCGCGTTTTCATTTTTTTTAAATCAGTGATGGCCAACCTACGGTCCGTGGGCCATATCCCGCCCGTGAAGGTGTTGTATGTGGCCCACTCTTTTATTCCTATATTCACATACGTATTTGGTGATTTTAGTTCATTTTAATTTTTAAATAAAGGGTTATTCTAATATTAGAATAACTATCAATTGTAATTCTTTCTTATCTTTCGGCAAAATTTTAAATTTACACTTATGCTTACACTTTGGGTTTCCCTTCTTTTTTAGATTCTGTTATAGAAGTCAAAAGGACTGCTTGCATAAAAATGTAAAAAGGGTAAAGCCGGAAAATGAGGCAAAGGCAGTAGACGTGAGAGCAGAGAAAAGGAGAAAAGAGAAAAAGAGAAAAAGGGAAAATGAGAAGAGAGTAAAAACTGATTTAAAAAATCCATATTTAATTGTCGCATACTTTTTGGCCCACCAATTACATACCAAACTCAACTTTGGCCCGCACATTATCAAAGAATGGCCATCACTGTCTTAAATGATTGTTTGTGCTTTGCGCAATGAAATATTTGAAGTAATTTCAATATATCAGCAACGGTCAAAAGCAGTTCTACTGGAATTATTTCCATCACAAAATCAACACAAGAAGAGAATATTAATGCGAAACACCGCAATCTGGAGAATGTGAATGTCAACATTCACATACTCGCTTGGTGTATTTGCTATATACCCTTATTTCTGAGTTACACCGGTAAATGTTGAAATTCACCGTATCTTTGATTGTCCGAATGTACAACAATGTAATGAACGTATTTGGTATCTGTTGACATTCACCGGTGAAAGTCGACATTCTCCAATTTCCCTCATTCATGGTAACAATTATATAAGAAATGAAAATATATTTGTGAGATGGGAGATAGACGTTGTCCCATCGCTTTTGTACAAAACCGCAGAGAGGACAAATTATTGCATTAGAATCAGTTTTACATTGTAACCTCTCATCAGGACGAAAAATGGGTAACCAAATTAAAGCCACGGATTTGGCACACGCGAAATGGGGGAAATGTTTGCTTTTCCTCTCCTTTTGCAACAGATTTTAAAATATTTTTCATTTTCCGGGAACGATTTATCTTCCTTAAAATCAATCCAACATTACTACCCTTCTCTGCTGGTGGCCACACCTATACAAATATTGGCTTTCCAGGGGAATTTCTACCAATTCTGATATTTTATTTTTTTGGAATTCACAAACGCTTCTGTGTTTTTCTGAACTCCCGAATGAACGCAAAACAGCTTTTGGTTGAGATTATTCCTTTTATTGCAATAGAAGGGCGTGGTTGGGCTGTCTCTTCTCCAGGCAATGAGCTGGAATGTAATCTGAACTAATAATAATTATTATCCCAAAATAGTAAGTGTATTTCCCTTTGGAAGTGGTCGCCAACCGACTGATAATCTCTTCGTTGTAGTGCAATGTCAGGAATGTGATGACGTCTGCTGGTTTGTGGCAACAACAATATGTTACATAAACGCGGGAGTTCTCACGGCGTTTGTTTGCAGGGGATTATATCAGTGCGCTTTCTCATCATAATTTTAATCAGAAATTATGCTCGGCTTTGAAATCATTGCCTTTCTCGAATCCAAGAACTAAAGCCTGAAGATTTCTTTTAGTTTTATTTATTCCACCCCAAAAAAGAGCTTCTCATTCTGTGGGGTGGCAGCAAATCGAAAACCCAAAAATAAAATATTTTTCACGGTTTATCAATTTTCATTTAAGTGGAAAAGAAACAGAACAAAATGAACTGTAGAAACAACATTTTTTTAAGTTTAATATTATACATTCATAGAAATTCAATTTACATAAATTTCTAAGTTGAAACTTTGTGAAATTGTTCGAAGTATAATTATATAAAAATGTCAAAAGTTTTTAAAAATTCAATGTCGGGGGGTCAAAGGTCAATAGAATTAGTTTTCCCCCATTTTCAGCAAAACCGTGAGTTTTTGCTAAAAATATCTCAGATAAAAATTGTAGAGAATAAAATTATCAACAATAAAAAAAATTAAAAAAATATTTTGTGATGCAAGAATATTAATAAATACATGAGTGACAAAGAAAAATACAAATTTTTTTGTCCATAAAACTGTGGGGCGATATCACACGTTCTGCGACCTGTATAATTTTTATACTGTATACTGAGTTGTAAAGTGATAGCAGAATATATTTACAATGCGCTCATTCATCGGCCTGAGGTTTTCTCCTTTAAGGAATCGTTAGTTGACCAATTAATTAGGCTTTTTGAATTTCATTTATTTTTTATTTATTTTTGCCTGAGCACTAATTTAAAAAATATTAATAATTACATAAATTTGAATTGTAAACCAAAACGAAAGTTTGTGCAAAATTTGAAAAAAATCCGTTCGAGGGAAACGGATCAAAAATCGCCTCAAAGTTTTTATTCTTTGCAGACAGACAGACAGACAAATGGACGGAAGGAAGGACAAGCAGACAGACAAGTTAAATAAAACCGTTTAAAAATGCATTAACACTTTCCAATTTAAGGGCAGCCGTTTCTCAGATAAAATGACTTCAAAAGTTGGAGAGTCGTAAAAATTGGCCTTAAAAAGTGATCAATTTTCAATGCTCAATAACTTTTTTTCCAAAACGACCAATTTCGTCCAAACTATATACGGCCAAAAGAGCAACATTAGAGCTTTAAAATGAGTCATGTTTGACGTTCGCAGCATGAAAACTTCGCAAGCTATGGGAGCTCAAAGTCGGGAAATGTCAAAATAGTGTCACTTCGTTTATCATAACATTAGTGTTATTCATACGTACCTTAAATGGTTGGTGAACCATCTGACACCCAGGCATTCTCTCCTCAAATCATAATCAACGCTGAAGAATCCTTATCGTCGCGTCGTCTGCTTTAAACTCTCTCACAGCCATAATAACGGAAGGAGAATCTGAAAGAAAAGGAAAAGAGATTCAGCACAACGACAGCAAAAGAGTGTTCGAAGACGTCTCCTCCGCTTTGGAAATTCTTCCGCTCGCAAATGGGGAAAATACCATTTGGAGTTTCTCTCGAGAGAATAATTTTTTTTGCTGAGGATTAAATTTAATTTTTAACCTTTCGTCTTAATAACATTATTAAATCCTTTCCCGAGCTCGTTAGCGCTTTTTCTCTTTTCCCGCCATAAATTTCTCAATCGGTTCGAAACAAAACGGATTTTTCTTTTTGCTTTTCCACCCAATTTTTAACTTCAGAAGATTCGTTTTTCCACAGGTTAACCATTGGAAAATCAATATAAAATCGGGAAAAATAAAAATAGATTTTGTGAAAAATATTTTTAATTCAGAAGAAAGAAGTTAAATGAGCAACGGTCAAGTTGGTTGATGAACCGAATCGATAAATTTTATATTCCTTTGAGAGCAAAGGAATGAGTATCGAGCAAAGGAAACTGACTTCCCACAGTTCCCACTTGGGATGAATTAACCAAACTGGAAAAAATGACGGGGTTCTTTCCAAAAATAGCAGACAAATGAAGGTTTTCCGGAGGGTTTTCTCCCCCCGAAGAGCTTAACTCGAAACTCTGCTGTCCATAATGGAAGAAAATAATCCTTAACAGATTCCCTCGGGACTTCCCCCGCTTCTCGAAAAACTTATAGAATTAGATTTGTTTCCTCGCAGAAATGTCTTTTAAATAGAGGCCATCTTTGAAATAGTGAAAGGAAAATAAATGGGAAAACTTAAATCAATTGGGGAAATTCTAAAACATTTCTAAATGGAGACGGCAAAGGAAGGGGATGAAAGGGGGAGTGATGGGATCTGAGGGGAGACGGAAATTTTCAATATTTTCCCGCTCATTAAGCGACTGTCGACATTTTTAAAGAAGGTTTATAATAATTTCCAGTTCAAGTTGAAGCTTTTTCACTTTATTTCAAGGAAAAATCAGGGAAAGTGCAAAGTTGTTTTTATCAAAGGTTTATCTGGTCGTTGATGCGAGAAAATTTAACCCTTTTTCTAATTCCCGGTTATTATAATCTCAATTTCAGGTGTCGACAGCCGACATTAAAAGGGTGACTTGTGAAGAGGGTTCGCGAAAGAAAAGAGACAGAATCACTTCACACTTAACTCGACCCGAAATCTCTCACTCAAAAGGATTTCGAGTAAAACACAATTTTCACTCAGTTATTACACTTTTTATATGTTAGTCAACAACTTTGTCGGTTGTTGTCATTCTCAGTGTAGTGACAAAGTGAATAATGTGTTTTACTTCAGTTTGAAATCCGGGAAAACCTAAAATCTCTAACATATTTCCCCCCTATTTCACTCTATTTGCACAAACTTTTTCCAATACAATTCAGATATTAAAAAAAAATAAACATTACATTTACAAAAAAAAATATAAATCAGAATTATGAAGAGAGAAGCTCCCCTAAGAGAATATACATATAAAAATTAGATGAAAGGCTGTGAATTAAGAGCTAAAAGAAAATTGATATTTATTTTTTATTGATATTTTGTTTAGAATTTTACTTTTATACTTTTATATTTGTTTTACATTTATTTATGTATTTATTTATTTTTTTCATTTACATTTTTAGTTTCATTTATGTTTTGTACTTATTTATTTATTTGTTAGCAACTAATTTATTAGTTATTTTTATAATTGGTCTTAATTTATAGTCTTCTATATATATAGTCTCAATTTATATAGTATATGTAGTCTATATTTATATATAGTCTTAATTTTTAGCCCACTCTTCAGGCCCTCTGTGTGTATGTTGTTTATTTAGTTTTATCTAATTTTAGTATTTTAGTTTGTGTTATTTATTTTTTTAGCCCACTTTACAGGCAAATCAGTGTCTATGTTATTTATTTTCACCCCCTTTACAGGCCTTTGTGTTTATGTTATTTATTGAGTTTTATTTAATTTTAGCTTTATCATTTCAGTTTAAATTATTTATTTATTTAGCCCACTTTACAGGCTTATTTATTTGCAGAGCTGTAATTTTATATAGTGGATTAAATAAGTGGAATTATACAGTGAATTGTATGTAAAAGGTCTTAATGTAACTCAAATGAATTATTATGTGCATATAGAAAATGTATAAATTAGATAAAACTTTGTAAAAATTAAATCAAATATGAAATATATTGTTATTATAAAAATTAGATAAAGGCAAAAAGTTATTCATGAAGGAATAACACTGAAATAAATAGACAATAAGAATATATCATGAAGCAAATTAAATATATAAATAAACAATAATTGTATAATAAATAACAATAGATTTACAAATGAATAGACAACCAAGAAATTTAAAACCAACATACAAATAAATGTAAAAACAAACAAGAATAATCAGAAAAGCTATAATTAAACAGACAAGTAAACGAACAATAAAGACTAAAATCTATAATTAAAAGAATTTATACAGAATCAACTTTTCATTTCGATTCTTGGAGTTCTTGTCTCGAGAAAATCGAGAGATTAAGTTTCACTTTATCCACTCGATTTTCATTTTGAGTCTACTGCTCGGGGGAGCGTAACTCCCTTTTTGGACCCGAGATTTATTTCTATTAAAAGGAGATGTCAAAGAGTGTAACGCCCGAAAACATTCTCATATTTTCCCAAAACACAGTTATGCAAAATCAGCATTTGACGTGGATATTCGCTCCCGGCAGAAAAGCCAATGAATAGGGAAAGGGAAATCTCGAAAGTGGAGCTTAAATGCAAAGAGAAATAAATGCGGAGAAGACGTGAAAGGGGGGGTAGAGTCGGATACAGGATTACTTTTCTTTATTTGTATAATATCAGATCAAAGGGTTATAATAGTGGTACAGTGGTCCAACCCTATTCCGACGCCTCTTCCAAGTGTGTCTCAAAAGAAAAATTCAACAGTATTTTTTGGAGGGAGAAATACAGTGCCAAAAGTCGAATTAAGGGCAAATTGCTTCTTTTTAAACGGTTTTATTTAACTTGGTTTTCGTGTCTGTCTGTCTGTCTGTCTGTCTATCCGATTGTCCTGTCTGTCTTCTGTCTGACTCTCTGTCTGTCTGTCTGTCTATATATATATAAAAATATATATTATTTTTGTTCTGTTATTATATTTCTTATAATAAATATATTAGTATTGTATATTATTTTGTAGCCCATTAAATAAATTATAATATCAGTTGAGTATTTATGAAATTTGATTTTTAGATAAATTAACGGAACGCAACAATTTTACAAGGGAAGAGCCGGTACAAAAAGGTTGGAAACCACTGAATTAAGGCGATGGTTAATATATTGTAGGATGCAAAATAAACTTATCAGAAATTACTCTTTATTATCGTTAATGAATTAATAATACAATGCTTGTTGTATTTATAGTGGCCAGGTTGCCAGGCAGGAGCCGCAAGGATGGGGAGCCAATAGAATGAGCGTATTTTGTGGAAGGACCAATGAGAGTTGAGTGAAGGATGAATGAGTTTGTATAAAAGTTTGCTCGGACGGAGTGTTATAAGCGAAAGGAACGGCTCTTTGGTAACGCTACTATATAAAAGCAAAGAAAATATCGGCTGTGGGTGTTCAACTTCTTTTTCTCATAATTGCATAATAAAACAAAAATATTTCCTTTAAAGTGAAATTTCGTAAATTAATTTTCGTTGAAAACACAAAATTCAAACATCAAATTCACCATTTTCCGCTTTTAAAAGCCAATATGGCGTCTTTATTCGCCTCTCATTTGTTTATATCAAAAATGGTTTCCTTCTCTTTCATAAATTGAAAATAACTTCAGTTAGTTTTGATCCTCTTTAAGATTTTTATCGATCAAAACGAAAAAATAAAATTTAATGAGCGTTGAAAAGGGAAATTCAAATGCTGAATGATTCAGGTAGGCGGTGAATTCTATCCTCCAAAATGGCGGACGACTGAATGAGCTCTAAGAAATACGAGGGCCGTATCTGCATAATTTTAAATTGATCGTAATTCCCCGCACGTGGCATTACATTCTGCGAAGTAATGACCTGAGATATTGGATGTTTAATTACCGCCCAAACTTTCTCCTGACTGCTTTCAAAGCCAAATCGCTGACATCGACATTAGTGTGGCTTTTGAGGTTTTCTCTCAATTATTAGTTTTCTTCTTTCGATTCTTGAAAGAAACTTTCTGCCAATGAGTACTCAAACGAGAGAACAAAAAAAAGGCATTTATCGATAGGCATTTAAATAACTTTTTTGGAGTATTTTTCACAAAAAAAAGAAAGAGAAAGAACTTTAAAAAAAATTATCTTTTTTTACTTTTCTCTAATTCTTTCAGACGAATTCCTCAAAACTTTTTTCCACCGACTTATATTTCTTTTTTTTTGCTATTTCTCCTGTCGGGGTCTCTTTTAGTAATGAAAGTTAAGAAAAAAAAGATGTTGGCAAAGGAATTAATCATCAAG